>JBBGZY010000323.1:0-50000 GCA_037952925.1 Lithobates clamitans | reverse complement strand
TCACGGTGGTAGACCGTGTCCATGTCCCTTTGCGAGGTGGTGACTGGAATAAAATCCTTCTACAACGCGAAATGCGTTGGAAAAGACATCTGGATGCCACCACCCCGCCAGGCCTAAATGAGGAAGAAAGTTTTAGACCTTTTCTGGAAGGTTTCAGTTCTGGTAAAACAGACTGAATACAATCTCCCCTGCCCTTCATTCATCTTCATGTTTTAAACATCTTTCTTCTTCCTCCCTCTCCTTTTTTCTCCCCTTTCACCTTCCTATCTATTTACATCATATATAGCCTATGGATCAGCAGTTGGAATGATAATGTCTATTGGGGTATATTTCCATTTATATATGATTTATGAATTTTTGTGCTTTGTATATTGATGTTTCGTGGGCTGGCTGGGAGAACCTTGTGTTCCCCCAGTCCCGTCCATGACATATTTTTCACGATTTGTTCATTTATTTATTTATTTGTATATATTTGTTTGCTTCAGTTTCCGTGATTTGACTGTTTCCCGGATGATCCTCCAATCGCCCCCACTCGGATCTGTGGTCATATCGTGCACCCGGCACAGGGGGGGGCCCGAACTCAAGTTTGGGGGCCCCTGTTTTTTCCATTGCCATTCGAGACGTCTATTTGACGCCATCCTCTGGCATTTGATGGATTTTCCTGTGTCGGGGGCTTTTGTTCTCCCTTTGAGGATTTATCCTTTTTGGATATGTTTCCTCTAAAAAAGTCTCTGCTTTAACACTGGATATGGGGTATCTTTCCCACACATCCAGCCATTTATGACAATTTTTGAGTTATCTGTTATAATCTATTTTTTAGAGACCCTGCTGTACACTTTATTATAATCTTTTAATCTACAGGGGTGGGAACTGTCTCTGGACGGGCCCTCTTGCTTGCGCGGATCTAATGAGGGGCGTTTTTGCCTCCTCCGGGATCTGGCTTTGGACTCTTTTTGGTTAGCAGTCCATGTTTTTCTGTATGCGTCCTGCTGATCTTGGACGATTGGGGGGGCGGAGCAGAGTGTCGGCCTGTCTCTCCCTACGCCCAGACGTACGGGCGCTCTATCAGTGTCAGCAATGTGTGTCTCTTTCCTGTGTCCTTCCGGTTCTTGACGTTGGGAGGGGCGGGGCGGGAAGCCGGCCTGTCTCCCCTCACGTCCGGATACACGGGCGCTTGTATGACTTGTAATGTGAGCGGCGGAGGTGACGTCGCCTACGTCTCTCGGGGCGGCGTCATCTCCTCGCGCTCGTTAAGCAATTCATCAGCACAGACTTATAAGGAGAACGCCGGGAGCCCTCGAGCCGCCAGCGTCATTTCTCTGCTGTTTGTTGCTGAGAGTGGACAATCGTGGGTTTGTGCTTGGGCTCGGGGCGGATCTTTGTTTCCTCCTGAACCCCTGGTAGATTCTGGACTTACCTATGCTCATCTGTGGGAGATATGCTGTAAAACTATGGTAAGCTTTAAATCACTATTTCCATTGATGGATACATTTCATTCTCAGCTACCTCCTCTCCAGACCCTTTTCCCTACTTGCGGACAGTATCTGGGGAGTGAAAAATACATATTCTTTAGTCATTCTTTATGGGGTTGCTTCCATAAACCTGTTTTTTGGCCATGAACGCATGGCCAGCAGGGTTTTGTTTGTCTTTTTGTTTTTGGTTTTTTATTTATCACATACAATTTTTTCAATCATTTAAGAGTGGAATCTCTCCTCTTGGGGTTAATTCCACCTCTTCATTATACCCTCAGGTTTCAGTGCCTTCATATGAATTTACTTACCGATATTCTTACAATACTTTTTTAATATTCTTTATTCAGTTAAATATATATTCCCTCACACATCAGATTCAGTCCCCTTTTGGGTTAAGCTCACCAAAATATTAGGACACAACGGGCAGTGTTTTTTCATTTGTTTTTCATTCATTTTTGCATTTTTTTATTTCGATTCCTCTTCCTCTTGTTTCTAGGAAGGGGAATTTCTCCTCTTTATTGCATACTGAATTCTTTCGCTTTTGAAGGCACACAAAACCGCATTTCCGATACAAGGTTAGTTTTTGTTGCTGTGTTTTTGTTTTTTTTTGTTTTTTTTCCATGGATGCATTATCTCCCTTACAGATGATGATTGTGTGTATATATATATTTTTTTAGATTTCACATTCCCCTTCCCCCCAGCGTCTTCTTTTTGCTTGGGACACTAGGCGTCTCTCATTGGATCTCATTATCTGGGGGCTCCTTTGCGCGATAAAAGACCGTTATCTGGCTGGATGGGGGTTTTTGGAGTGTCACACTGAGAATCCGCTGGGTCAATCATGATTACTGTAAGCCTCTTTACACATATTTTTTGTTGGTTGTTCAAAAATATATATGTATGTATATTTATGTTACTTTTGTGCCTTTCAGATAATGGCAAAAATTTATCCCTGAAGAAGAAATTTAATCATTTTGAAACGCGTTGGATCATATAATTCTTTGCCACTTCTGTAGTGTATCATTTTTTATTCTTCGTAAATGTATATCTTCATATGTTCAATTACTTTTTAACAATTTTTGTATAAATAAAACTTATCTAATTTTTAAATATTTCTTTCTTTTTGTTGCCTCAAAAATCCCAATCAAACGAGGTTCCCATTGTATATGGAATCCCCCACATCTTCACTATCTTAGAGTCTCACTGTGATACTCACCGTTTTCTACATCTAACGACTTTTCCTGATACAGAAAACCTGCACCATTCACTCACCTCCTTTTTCCCCAACATGCCGACTGCAACAACCAGCTAAATTGACTGACAACCGCCCCAGAAGAAGAGGACCTCTACAGGAAATTTAATTCTACAAGAAAACCAAGCTACCTCTTTCATAAAGGGCAGATTACAGGACTAGAATTGGGGTATTGGTTTTGCTAGGCCAAATCTTAGTTCAGATAGAAACCTTGGTTTACCTGTATTTCCCATAGCCCTTCCCCTTTTGCAGTTGTAGGTCAGGTTGACTAGGTCGTTGAGGCCTCTCTCGGACCCCCAGGCTTTTCCCCTCACATAGGCAGTTGAGGGGGGGGGTACCCTGGGGATGAGAAGGGGGCGAGATTCTCAGGTTCTTGTTGATTTGTTCCTACCTGGGTAGATTAATGTCACAGGCATAGAGACCCCTGATAGTAGGTCTGTTATTACAGTTACTCTGTTAACAACTGTTGTGTGTTTATTTTATAGTTCAATTTTGACACACCAAGGGTCCGGGGTGGACCACTTGTGCCTCCACTCGATTCCAGAGAACCGTTGGTGTCCTTTGGCGTCGGAACTTCTGACGCCCAACAGGGCAGTCAGAAGTAGTTCATTGGGGTTATAGCGGACTTTGATCCGCTTAAACCCAAGGGTATTTTTATGGTACCCATGTCTTTGTTTTTGTCTTTAGTGTTTAGTAAGTATCTAATCTCTTTCTTCCTCATCTCACCCCTTTTCTCTCTCCTAGCCAGCCCGGGGGGGTACCCCTCCAAGTCCCAGAGTTGTTCCTAGGACGGCTCCGCACAACCTGGCCTACATTCAGTGTCAGAAGACTCCCAAGGGTAAGTGACTGCGTGATTACCAGCTTCTATTCCCTCTGCTCCTATGGCTGACCTGACCGTGAAGGATATTGACCTCAAGATCGGTTCACATAATGTCCAGGGCCTAAACTCTCCAAGGAAAAGGAGATTGGCCATGGATCATTATAAATCACTGAGGTTTGATGTGATGCTCCTGCAGGAGACACATTTCCATACCCGGTACACCCCCAAGTTCCTACACGCACACTTTACGACATTTTATCTAGCGAACGCCACCAATAAGACGAAAGGGGTAGCTATTCTCTTCTCTAAAAACTGCACATTCTCATTCCTCTCTGACTTTAGGGACCCAGAGGGCAGATTCGTTTTGGTGAAGGGTACCCTGGAAGGCGTTTTATATTCTTTTGTCTCATACTATGCCCCAAATAAGGGCCAAGCGGCGTTTTTCCAGGACCTCTTCTCAACCTTGAACCCGCTTCTGGAAGGCAAAGTAATTATGGGAGGGGACTCAAATGTTGCATTTGATCAGGGTCTGGACAAAACCAGGCCCCTTAAAGACCAATTCACACGCCCCACAAAACTTAGCACGAGGATCGCCAAAATGGTCCACTCGCAGGGTCTAGTAGATGTATGGAGGGAATTGAACCCCAACAAAAGGGACTTTACACACTTTTCCGCTCCCCACCAATCGTACGCTAGGATTGACCACATCCTCACCCAGACGGCTCTTATTCCTCTGTCAACCAAGGCAGCAATTCTGGACACAGCATGGTCTGATCATTCCTTGGTTGCCCTTACCCTACGAAATGTCCTGTCTGGGCGAGGAGGTTTCTACTGGCGACTAAACGAATCCCTGTTAGCCGACCCTAGCCTGGTACAGGAAATTGCTAAATCTATTAAAGAATATTTCCACTTAAATGACGTGGAGAATATCGCCCGCGAAACCCTGTGGGCAGCCCACAAGGCAACCATTCGAGGAGTCATAATTAGACTAGCGTCCAAATTTAAGAAGGAACGATTGATTGACATTCAGAAGCTTGAAAAGTCCTTCCTCCAACTAAAAGCAGAACATAAAAAGCACCCATCCAGGACCCTTTTGGGTAGACTTGATGCCACCAGACTTGAGCTGAATCTCGCCTTAACGGCTAAAGCAGAGAAGACTCTTAGATGGTGTGGAGCCAAATTTTATTGCCACAGGGATAGATTCGGCTCAATGCTAGCTTCTAAACTTTCACCTAAATTTCGCTCTAGTTCCTTCCCCAAATTGAGGATAGCAGGTCAACCCCCAACAGCAAATCCAAAAAGTATCATGTCTGCTTTCCACGATTTTTATTCTTCACTCTACAGCCCGCCCCAATCAGAGAAAGGCTCCCTAGTAAATGATTTCTTATCGCATCTACAACTTCCATCACTGTCCAGGGACTGTAGAGACTTAATGGAAGCCCCATCACGAAGGATGAAATCAGGGAAGTAATAAAAGGCCTTAAATCCGGCTCAGCCCCAGGGCCAGAGGGCCTCTCGGTCCCTTACTATAAGGAATATAGCGCTATCCTAGCCCCGTATCTAGCAAAGTTTTTTAATTCTAAAAAGTCAGGATCCCCCCTGGAATCTCAACTAAACACAGCTTTCATCTCAGTGATCCCCAAACCCAACAAAAACCATGAGGAAGTTGAGAACTACAGACCCATTTCTTTAATTAACAATGACCTCAAAATTCTCACTAAAATTCTTGCCAACCGCCTCTCCTCTTTTATAAATCTCTATGTACACAAGGATCAGGTCGGTTTTATACCCGGTAGGCAAGGACCCGACCAAATTAGGAGAGCTATAGATATAGTATCCATCCTACAATCTAACTGGGAAGGGGGACCGAAACAGGAAGGTATGATCCTCTCGCTGGATCTCCACAAAGCCTTCGACTCGATCGAATGGCCTTATCTCTTCTCCATACTAGAAAAATGGGGCTTTGGACCCAACTTTTTAGGGACACTAAAATCATTATATTCCTCTCCCAAAGCGGTGATACGCTTACAAGGCCAATACTCTAAAACCCTGACCATTGCAAGAGGAACTAGGCAGGGATGCCCACTATCCCCCCTAATTTTTGCTATTGCGATCGAAACGTTAGCAATAGCAATAAGAGCAGATCCCAACATCCAAGGGGTTGCCTGCGGTGACCAGGTCCACAAATGTGGTTTGTTTGCGGACGACATGCTCCTTTTTATCACATCCCCAAACACCTCCCTTCCAAACCTTTGCAGGCTCCTGAAAGAGTTTTCAAGGGTTTCTGGGCTTAAGGTCAATTATGCCAAATCTTCAGCCTTGAATATCTCCCTTAACCCAACTTTAGTGGCATCCCTGCAGAGTTCCTTTGATTTCAAATGGAGTGACTCTTACATTGATTACTTAGGGATAAGGCTCACAGCGAAAACAGAACTCCTTTATGCATCCAACTTCCCTCACACTTACCGCAAACTAGAGACAGACTTATCCAAATGGGCCGGGGGGGGTTATCTTGGTTAGGGAGGATTCATGCTGTCAAGATGAACTTGCTCCCCAGAATTCTCTACCTATTTAGAGCCATTCCAATTAACATCAATAGGGAACACTTGAAATCGTTCCAACGGAAAATAGTAAAATTCATTTGGGGGGGAAAGGGTACAGACTACAACAGAGCACATTATACTTAAGTAGAACGCAAGGGGGATTGGGCCTTCCGCAGCTATTGTGGTACTTCCAATCGGCCAGATTAGCTCAGATTTCGACGGTATACGCGAAGGCGGAGAGACCGGACTGGATACTGATTGAGAGACAGGCAGTCCCCTCTTTTACTATCGATTTTCTTTTGTGGGTTCCCCCTAAGAAACGTCCCCCCATACTATCCCCAATCCTCTCGCAATCCTTTCAGTTATGGGATTCACTAAGAAACCTTCCAAACATAACTTCCCGCAAACAACCACTGGCTCATATCTTCAATAACCCTGACTTTCCCCCGGGAACCGACATTAAAGCATTCCGTTGGTGGCTGAACAAGGGGATGTACCGGATTGGACACTACTTCACATCAATGGGGACTATAACCAGGGCCTTCTGTGTGAGTCAGATGGAGATGCCTAACTCTGAGAACTTTCGCTTTCAGCAGATCAGACATAGAGGAAAAGACAATCCATCAAACCACTCATTCACCCCTTACGAAGTATGGTGCGGTCGGTCTAGGGAGCAGAGGGGTGGAATCTCCATCATTTACCAGTCACTCTCTAATCAAACAGCCAAGACTCCATACATGGTAGCTTGGGAGTCTGACTTATCCCTGGAGTGGGACCTGGAGAAGTGGAGGGTCACTTATAATAGGGCGTACAAGAGCATCCTGAACATCTCACTGGTGGAATCCAGCGTAAAGGTCATCACAAGATGGTACCTTCCACCGGAGAGACTGGCCAGAATGTTCCCCTCCACGGACTCCAGGTGCTTTAGGGGTTGTCTTCTTAGGGGCTCATTGGCCCATATCTTTTGGGAATGTCCACGGCTGAGGTCTTTCTGGCATAGGATTTTCCATATGATTAAAAAAGTCACCGGAGTACAGGTCCCAAGAACCCCCGCCTTAGCGCTCTTAAACGACCATTTACCCAAAACTCCAAAACTGTCCCGTAGATTAATTCACTTCATTTTGCTGGGGGCTAAGTTATCTATAGCCAAGGCATGGAAACAACCCAAGGTGTCCTTCAAAGCGGCTACCCGTAAAATTTCATGGATCATGGCCCAAGAGAAGGTGGCCAGTACCCTGAATAATACCACAGAGAAATTTGAAGCTATCTGGGAACCATGGGCTAATTTCTTGGGCATCCCCTTGATCCCAGGGGTTCAACCCTGAAGCATCAGGCAGTATCTGGGTTTGGAGGGTCTCCTCCCGTGGTTTGGCTTCTGTCTACCTTCTCCTCTCTCTCTATCACCCCACTCTCACCTCTCCCTCTTCTCTTTATTTCCTTTCTCTTGTTTCTTAGCAGGTTGATCTACCAAGTTGATGCTTTCCAGCCTTAATTTAGACCATTGCAGAGACCTCAGGGAGCCCAGCTCCCAAGGGCAGCATAGATAGTAGGTCATTACTTCCTGTCTTGTTGCCCAGAGACATTTAGCAATAACTAAGGGGGTGTCAGGGGCAAGTGGGAGTATTCCGCTCAGGCACAGTGTGTTCCCAGTTGGGGTGCAGACGGTCTCTCCTGCTTCCCCCTCACCAAACTAATCCTTGTCTCTGGGTCTTTGGATCTATGCGAACTAACTTTGTCATTTGTAGGTTTTCATGCAAGGTCGCAGCTCTTTTATTAGTCGTATCTACTGTCATAAGGTATACATGTAGCCCCTAAGGGGTTTCAATTTTTTCTCCTTTGTACGCCTGCATTTAAAGCTAAGGTTATGTATATTTGTTATTGATCTCATGAAAACTCAATAAAATATTTTGAAAGTAAAATATGTGACTACCACTATATCTTTATCCCTTCTTAGTCCCTCTATAAATTATCCCCCACTTCCCACCCTCCACTCTTTTATGTCTGGTCTACTCCTTCTCATATATCATTTTAGCTCAGTACCTATTACTTCCTTCATCTTGTCTAAATATGTATCCAAGGTTTTATACAGTTTCCATCCCTCCCAGAGACTATTACGCTTATTTTCTCCTCTTTCTCTGCTTCTCAGCAGATCCATTTTACAATAATAATCTATTTTCTCAAACCATTATCTTATATCCGGTTTTCCACTTTTTAGCCAATATCTTGGGATCAAGCCCTTAGTGGAGTTCAGAAGACTCGGGACCATTGATCTCATATATTGTTTCCTTGATTTTTTATAGTCATGAAACAAACAGGTCCATATATTTTGTTCTATTCTTTCACCAGTTATTTCCCCTATGTTTTTTAGTACTTCGTGCCAGTAATCCGCTATTATTGGGCATTCCCACCATAAATGTGTCATCGTTGCTTTTTGACCACATTTTCTCCAACACAGAGGTGTTTTTTCATGCTGGTATCTGTGGGTTCTTACTGGTGTCAGGTACCATCTTGCTACCAATTTGTAATTCATTTTGATGGTCCTCATATCCCAGGCATTATTGTATCCCATTTCTATCATTTTTTCCACTCTCTGGTCTTCAAATTTTAAATTCATTTCTCTCTCCCATTGTTTTATGTACTCAGGTCTTTCTTGTCCATCCAGATCAGCTAATATTTCATATATTCTTGATATTCCATTTTTCAGTGGTGTTTTATTGAAACAGAGATTTTCCATAGGATTTAATTTCTCTTCTTCACTTAGTGGATGTGGTATTGTGTTTACTAGGTGTCTTAATTGGCAATAATTCCATTCACTCATCTTCCACCCATTGATTTCTTCTAGTTCCAATCGTGATTTGATCCTACATTTATAGTGATATCTTTCAGTTGTGGATTTCTTATTCCTCCTCCTGCAAATATTTCCTTCCCTGGGGTAAAGAAATTAGTTCCTGTGAGTGCTAATAGCGGTGAATTGTGTCTCCATTCATTCTTCAAGTGTACTGTATCCCAAATTTTGAAAACATTTTTAGTTATTTTGTGAGTTTCCAAGTCCATTAGTCTCAACTTTCGTGGTATCCATATGTTTTTGTGCAGTGCGGTTTTACTTATTGTGTTTTCCATTTCTACCCACTTTTTTTCACTATTTTCATTTGTCCACTCAAACATATGTGTCAAAACTATTGCTTTGCAGTACCTACTTATGTCTGGAGTAGCTAATCCTCCGTGCTCCCTTTTCCTTGTGATTTGTGTGTATTTAATTCTTGGTTTTTTATTGAACCAGATATACTTTAACAATATTGTTTTGATTGTTTTGAAAAAACTCTGTGGAATCGTTACTGGCAACATCTGAAGTTTGTAAATTATTTTTGGAAGGACCATCATTTTAAACATATTTATTCTTCCAATCCATGAAAGTGGTTGTATACTTAATTTTTTTATTTCTTCCTTAACCTTGTTGATTAATGGGATATAATTTGCCGAATAGATTTTTTCAACCCTTGGGGTTAATTTAATTCCAAGATATTTTAGTTCTTTTACCCAAGTAAATGGAAATTCCTTTTGTAGGGACTGGACTTCTTTTTTCCCCAATCCAATATTTAATATCTCTGTTTTTATTGGGTTTATTTTGAAGTTTGACAATTCTCCATATTTTTTTATTTCTTTCAATATGTTTGGCAGTGTCACTCTTTGATTAGTTACATACATCAAGATGTCATCCGCATATGCCGCGATTTTATGTTCTTTTTCTCCAATTCTCACCCCTCTCACATCTTAGTTGTTATGGGGTGGCGGTAGAAATGGTTCCAATGCCAATACATATAGTAGTGGAGAAAGCAGACAGCCTTGCCATGTTCCATTCTGCATCTCAATCAGAGGAGAGAGTCTACCATTCACCTTTCCTATTGCTGTCGGGCATATATATATAAATTTGTTATATAAATTTGTTACCCACTTCATCATTTTTGTCCCTAGTGCCAGATGGCGCAATGTATCCATCATGAATCCCCAGTCTACCCTGTCAAATGCTTTTTCTGCATCTATTGACAGGAATAGAGCTGGGGATTAATTTTGCCCACTCCTGTGTAACATTAGTATTGTTTTTAAACTGTTGTCCCTTCCCTCTCTCCCCGGAACAAATGCAGTCTGGTCAGGGTTAATCCAGAGTGGGATTAGTTTTTTTATTCTGGTAGCTAAGATTTTTGCATACAATTATGTGTCTGCGTTCAGCAGAGCAATATGTCTGTAGCTTGAGCAGTTGGTTCTATCCTTCCCTTCCTTGGGCAATATTGTAATATGGGCTAATAGCGATTCTCTTCTTATTTCTTCTTCTTCGCCTATATTGTTCAGATATTCTTGTAGCTTAGGGATCAATTGTTCTTGGAATTTTTTATAATACTTGACCGTGAACCCGTCTGGTCCTGGGCTTTTTCCTGCAGGAGTTTCTTTTAATTCCAGTTTTATCTCTTCTTGCGTTATTTTTTTTTTCCAGCTCTTTTAATTGCTCAAGTTTTATTTTTTAGTAAATTTGCTTTTTTTAAGTAATCTTGTATCTTCTTTTTTCTTATATCTTCCTCTAACTGTATTTCCTGTCGCTTTATCGCATATAATGAGCTGAAGTATTTTTGAAATGCTAATGCAATATCTGTTGTCTTATTTACTACTTCTCCTTTCTAGATTTTGATCTTCTCAATAAAGTTTAAAGACTTCTTTTTTTTACCATATTTGCGAGATATTTTCCTGGTTTGTTGTCCCATTTAAATTTCTCTTGTAAGACTCTGTTATATTCCCTCCTTTCTTCTTGTTCCATCCATTCCTTTAGTTGGTCTCTTTTTTGAAATAATAACCGGTATATTTCGTTGTCTGATTGCTTTTTATGTTTTTGCTCTAGTTCATATATTTCCTTTATAATTTGCTGCATATTTTTCTTCTTTTCTGCTTTTTTCACACCCCGATAGCTATTAATTTACCCCTAATGAAGGCTTTATGCGCATCCCAGATTGTTGCTTTTTATAACTCTGGGGTGTCATTTTCCTTAAAATATCTTTTAATCTCTTCTATTATAATTTTTTCCGTCTCGCTGTCTTCAATTACATCTTCGTTGATTCTCCATGGTCCTTTCTCGGAAGCTTCTCCTTGCATTTTAATTTTCAGCATTACTGGGCTGTGGTCCGAGGCTGTTATTATTCCTATTTTTGTTTCTACTATTTCTTCCAAGTTTCTATGTTCAACCATGATGTAATCCAACCTGGAATAAATTCCATGTACAGTTGAGTAAAAAGTGTAATCTTTTGTACTTGGATGTTGAATTCGCCAAGGATCAATTAATTGATATTCATATAATTTTCCTTTTAATTCCTTTAGTTGTCTTACTTCTCTATCTATTGCTGTGGAGGTACTGTCCATTCTATGGTCCATGTTAAAATTTAAGTCTCCAGCCAATACTAATTTGCCTTGCTTAAATTCCATTAAGACTTTTAATATCTCTATCAGATATTTTTTGGGGTTTGTATTGGGACAGTAAACATTGGCGAGTGTATATTTTGCCCCCTGTATGGAGCCTGTAAGAAAGAGGAAGCATCCCTCAGGGTCCACTTTTCTTTGTTCTATTAGAAAACGTAGATTTTTCCCTATTCCAATGGCCACCCCTTTGGCCCTTCTTATTGGTGAGTCTCCATAGTACCATGTTGGTATACTTCTAGAACAAATTTTTATATTTGAATTTTGAGTGATGTGTGTCTCCTTCAGGAATATTATTTCTGCTTTGCTTTTATCTAGTTCTTTAAGAATTATGTTTCTCTTCCCCAGAGAGTTCAATCCTCGGACATTATAGGACAAAATTTTTATGCTATTCATATTTTCCATTTTTTTCCTTTCCCTTCCCTCCTCTCTCCTCCAACCCCACGCGTCCTCCTGGGCCGACGCGCAGGGTCTCCCCAGCCTTATTTCGAGGTAACTGAGCATAGTAGTAACCTATGTAAACCAGCTCTCTCCCTCCCTCTCCCCCCATCCCCTCCAAACCCCCTCTCCCTCCCACCACCCCACCCCCCGTCCTCCCTGGTGAGGGTGCTTTGACCCCATGGTCTCTAGAGCAGAGAGCACTTTTGTTTTATGGGGCTCAATTCTGCCCCCCCTGCTCTACTAGGTCTGAGGTGGAAATCTATAAGACGCTCTGAGCCCCTCTCTCCTGTACTCAGGTGACCCCCTGACCACTCCGTGAATCCCTATCTCCCCCTCCCGCCTCTAACTTGTATTATTTATTTGTTATCCTCTTTTTCTATTTCTCTTTACATTCACCCTTTGCCACAACCCAGCCCCCTCCCCCACTTTAGAGGCTATACATCTTGTCTTTATAGGTTTTCACGCTGCTGTTCGAACGCTTATTCCTTTTAGGACTCAACTTCATGTGTTCTGTTCCTAGAGCTTAATTGCCATTGAAGATCATCACGTATCGCTGTTTGTTCTTGTCTGTTTGCATTCCTGCCAATTACTGGTAAAGGGATTTCTAATTTATTGCAAAAGTCCGGTATCTCTTCTATAAATCTTAGTCTAGCACTTCTTCCATTTTTCTTTGCTATTAAGCATGCTGGAAAGCCCCAGTTATATTGAATTTCCTGCTTCTGAAGAATGTTCAATAGGGGTCTTAACGTCCTTCTTTTTCTTAATGTTTCTTGGGACAGATCTTGAAATATTTGTAGCCTACCTTCTGCATGTTCAATTGGTGATTTTCTCTTCAAATTCATCCAAATTTGATTTTTTTCCTCCCATCTTTCAAAACGGACTATTACCGTATTTATCGGCGTATAACACGCACATTCATTTTAAGAGGGAAGTTTCAGGAAAAAAAACTTAAATTTTAAATAAGGAACTTTGAAGTAAAATAAGGGTCAGTACCCATCTGCAGCCTCACAAGTGCCATCAATGCAGCCTCATCAGTCCACATCAATGCAGCCTCAACATTGCCATCAGTGCAGCCTGATCGATGCCCATCTGCAGCCCAGAGGGGATAGGGAGGGGGGCGGGACGAGCCCAGATTACATACAGTGAGAATCTCCTATGATAGACAGAACAGTGGTCCAATGGCGGCCCAGGAGACGGGAGTTCCTATTACAGAGGCCGCCAAGTAAACAGGAGATTCTCACTGTATGTAATCTGGCAGTGCTCGTCCTGCCCCTCCTCCCTGTCCCCTCCGAGGCAGCTATAACTGAAGTATTGGCGTATAACACGCATGCACTATTTGCACCCGATTTTTTTGAAAATTTCTTTTTATTGAGTTTTTTCAACACAGCAATAAACAACTGGGTGTGTCATGTGACACCTACCCAGTGACAACTGGGCCTCGCAGGGCCTTAAACACATCTAAACCCTACCAGAATACAATCTAGGCCTACCCCAGTCCTCCACATTCCCTCCCCCCCTCCCTCCTCCCCCTTGACTTGTCACAGCTCAGGGACTCCTCCTAGCCAAATAATTACTTAAGTTCGCTTTTTATAGTTTTTACTTTTTTACCATTGTAATTATCACTTTTACTACCACCTCCTTGTCTATTTCCTTTGATTCTGTCTCCCCTCCCCATTAGTGCATATAGTAGTCTGTTCCTTAATAGGTTATCTTTTTAGTGTCGTTCCATCCAACTATGTAATCCATGGATTAAATCACTTATCCCACCGTATTGCTAGATTCCCACCAAACCTTCCATATTTTGTCAAATTTTTTCTCACAGCCCCTTGCTCTATAAGTTGACTTGTAGTACGGAAGCATATTGTTAACTAACTGTTTCCAAAACCTGCCCTCTGGAGCGTTCTTATTTTTCCATTTAAGGAGGAATTTTTTTTTCCTGTAAAATAAGAGAATAGTTATTAACGTTCTCATCGCCCTAGTCGGAACCAGGTCCTCTACCAGTCCCAACAAGCAAACCTTCATTGTCACTGGGATAGGAACTGAGATCAGGTCTGAGATGCATTGCGTGATTTCCTGCCAATATGTTTGAATATGTGGGCATGACCAAAATATGTGTTCCGCATTTGCTGGAGAGAAAGAGCATCTCCAGCACTGTGCTGTGGCTCCACCATACATTTTCACGAGTCTGGCCGGGGTATAATAGCTTCTATGGAGAAACTTAAATTGGATCAGTCTGTCTCTTGCTGCAACTAAGTATTGAAAAGGTTGCGTCCATAGGTCGTCCCAATCCTCCCCCTGCAACTCTGGAACCTCATTCTCCCAATTTGTTCTGCATTTAAGAACTGCTTTAGGGGTGGTCTTAAAAAATTCCTTATATGTCACTGAGAGGACTTTAGGCAGTTCTTCGTCTGTTAAGAGAGATTCGAGAGACGAGGGCAGGGATTCCACCCTCCTCTCCCTAAATTGTTCTTGGAAGGCGTGCCTGATTTGAAAGAAACGGAAGAGGTAAGAGTTTGGTAGGTCATGTCTGGCCTTAAGTTGCGGGAAAGTCAAGAGTTCACCAAAAGATGTAATATCCTTCAGTGTTTTTATACCTCTCACTGCCCAAATCATTGGATCTGGGAGATTGTAAAACTGCGGCAGTAGGGGATTCATCCATAATAGTGATGACGGTGAGAATCCCAGAAAGCTAGGAGATGCCAGTTTTACTGCCAGTCCCCATGCTCTTATCGTAGCTGTCATTGTCTCTGTAAGTGGTAGGTCTGGCTTTGTACCCCTAAATAGGGCCAGTCGCAGGCTTTCGTATTACCCCAGATGGGCCGCCTCCAAAACCGTCGCTGCGTCCCCATCATCTGTCAGTAGCCATCTGCGGGCAAATACCATTTGTCCCGCCAGATAGTACTTATGCCAGTCCGGTAACGCTAGCCCTCCCTGTGCACTAGGCTCCTGGAGAACTCTGAGACCCACTCTAGGGAGCTTGGGTGTCCACAGAAATGAGACTATCAGACTATCCACACTCTTGAAATATGACTTGGGTATCCAAACCGGGGCGTGTCTGAGAAAGTACAGGATTACCGGTAGAATTTTCATTTTTATAAGGCATATTCTGCCTATCAGGGAAAGGGGCAATCTGGCCCAGGCCTGAAATTTTTGTTTAATGAGAGTCAGCAATGGTATTAAATTTAGCTTGAAGTAATCCTGCACTTTTGCTGTTATTTTTACTCCGAGGTATTTGAGTGAGTCAACCCATTGTAGTGGAAGACTGGGGTCTGCTCTGTCTTTTGCCCTGACGTCTATAGGCAAGATGGACGACTTACTCCAGTTTACCCTGAGCTCTGAAAAGTGGGCAAATTTATTTAGGATTTCTAGGACCGCTCTCAATGAGGTATCTGGGTCATTCAAAAATAGAAGCATGTCATCTGCATATAATGCCAACGTTTCATGAATCGTACCCACTCGAACCGCCCTCACCTCACTCGAGGATCTGAGTGCAATGGCCTTAGGTTCCATTACCAGGGCAAACAGAAAGGGGGATAATGGACACCCCTGTCTAGTGCCCCTACCCACCTCAAAAAAATTAGATACCGCAGACCCCAGCCTAACAGCCACCTTTGGATCCCTGTAGAGCATACGAATCCACTTCCTGAAATTTGGCCCGAACCCCATAGCCTCTAGCACTCTAAACATGAAAGTCCAGTCGACTGAGTCGAATGCTTATTCTATATCTATGGATACCACTATCCTCGTCTCAGAGTCAGTGGGTGGCAGTTGTAGGTGTGTAAATAGTCTCCTCAAATTTGTGTCAGTCGACTTGCCTGGCATAAAACCCGTCTGGTCAATGTTTACTATGGCCGGGATCACCGTCGCAAGTCTCGTTGCCAGAATTTTGGTTAGAATCTTTAGGTCCGTGTTTAAAAGTGCTATTGGCCTGTATGATGCGCATTCCGTGGGGTCCTTCCCTGGCTTTAATAATAAGATCATGTAAGCCTCCAGCATAGAGTTAGGGAGTGTTGAAATTTTGTGACAATGCTCTATTAGCCATTGAAATCTGGACGCCAACTGTTCTACATTATCCTTGTAAAAGTCGATGGGGAACCCATCCGGCCCTGGAGCTTGTTAGACGGGAAAGCAAAAATTGCTGCCTGTATTTCTTTAATAGTTATATTTGCCTCTAAAAGTTGACGGTCATTGTCAGATAGTCTCGGGATACTCAATCCTTCCAGAAGTCTGTGCATCTCCTCAGTATCATAGTCGGGTATTGGTGAGTAAAGGGAGGAGAAGAAATCAACAAACTCCTGCATTATGGCTGTCGGTTCATTGACTAAAAAACCCTGCTTGTTTTTAATCACCGGTATATGAGCAAGGGGTGATTGGTCAGCCACTAACATTGCCAGGAGCTTGCCATTCTTGTCCCCCTCCGCAAACACCCTGTGTGCCGCCCTGGTCGAGTCCGAGCTAGTTAAACCCTTTATGTGTATAGACAATCGCCGTCTTGCATCCAGCAGAGCGTCGTAGGAGGACCCCGTATTAGATTCAGCATGAACTTCTGCATACTCTCTCTCCCCCTGTTTTAGTATTTCCATTTCCTCATTTTGATTTACTCTTTCAGTTTTTATAGCCGATATGCATTCCCCCCTGGCCACCGCCTTGAAAGCGTCCCACACTATGTTTGGTTCGGCAGATTCTAAATTATCCGCCCAGTATGAGTTGATAACTTTCTCTACCTGAGTCGCCACCTGCTCATTCTGTAACCAAACAGTCGAGAGTCTCCATCCTCTCCCCCCTGCTCCGGTTGGAAGGGACAGCGCAAGAGAGAGAGGATTATGATCCGACAAGCCGGCAGCCAAATATACCACCTTATTCACGTATTGTAATATTTGATTGTTACCAAATGCAAGGTCAATCCTTGCTGCCGACCTATGAGTTGTTGACAGGTGAGAATACCCTCTTTCCACTGGATGTTTCCATCTCCACAGTTCTGTTAAGCCCGCCATCGTGGCCCATCCACACAGGTCCGCCGAACTCACCCTGCCCGGATTGGAAGAGTCCAATGCCGCATCAAGTATCGCATTGAAATCTCCCATCAGGAGCACAGGGAGATGCAGAAACTGGGCCAAGCGGGTCAATATGTCATAAAGCATTTGAAACTGGAATGGAGGAGGAACATAGACATTTACCAGTAACATTCTACTATAATACACATCTATTACCATTGCCACATATCTTCCATTAGGGTCAGTTATTATTTGGTGTATGTTACATGGAATTGATTTGCTAACCAATACAGACACCCCCCTAGCAAATGTAGAGTATGTGGAGTGGAAAGCTTTTTGTATCCATGGTTTGCGGAGAGACATCACCCTGCCTCCGTCCAAGTGAGTCTCCTGCAAGAAAACTATGTGTGGTTTTGCTTGCTTTAGGTATTGGAACACCGAGGCCCTCTTAAATTTATTATTCAGGCCCCTGACGTTCCAAGACACTATGTGCAGGTCATCCGTTCCTGCCATTGACGTGATAGTAATATTTGTTGCTTCCTTTTATAGGAACGCTTTCCCATCTATGCATTTTGTATCTATAAATTGTGAAGTTCAGACCACATAAGCCCATTTGAGCCGTGACAAGTTTTCTAAACCCCCCCCCCCCTGCTATTATACCAGTGAACAACCCCAACCGAACATAAAAAAGTCTGGCATGTAGCTTTATCCCAAAAAACGAAAAATCAAAAAGTAACTTAGACGTCTGCCGCATCTGGCGAAAGTCCGACAGCTCTTCAAGTGTAATGTTCGTCCTTCTTCAAGGTGCTCCGGACAAGATGATGCTTGGAGCACGTACAATTGTAAAGGGACTTGTGGGGACTTATATGACAGGGGGGCCCTAGCAATAGTCCCCCCCCCCTTCTTTAGAGGAAAACAACCAAAAATAGGGAAAAATAAAAATAAAATATGTAAAAATAGAGAATTTTGAATAGAAAAAAGAAAGAAATAAAAAAATTTGTTTTCCTTTGAAACATGAAAAAATAAAAATTTATATAGAAAAATAAAGCATTTTTCCCATTGAGACGGAGGTCTTCCGGACAAATTATATTTAGTGTTCCATTAAATCACAGAGGCTGAGGTTTAGGATATATTTAAGCTTCTTGGCCCAAAATTGATATGTCATCTCCTTCCGATAGTGATGTTGAGTACAGGGGCAGTCTTGAGGTCACCATTTTCCAACCGTAGGATTCATCCTCTTGTTGCCAGGACTGGTGTACAATAAATTGTGCTCTGCAAACTCCAACCGCTGGATTTAGTGTGGCAACTTACAACCATTCTTTCAAGCAGATTCTGTCTTTAAACAACAATTCAACTGTATCAGCCTATTCTGATGTCCTTCCTCAGAACACTGGATTTAGGAGAGTTCCTTATCCATCCATTCGCATGCTTCAGCGGGGTTATCAAAGAACCTCACATTGCCTTTAAACTGAATTCTGAGCCTGCTAGGATATAGCATACTGTATTGTACTTCCTTCTCCCTTAAGCGTTTTCTTACATCATTAAAGGAGCGACGCTGCTGCTGAGTGGCTGCAGAAAAGTCTGGGAATAGCATTATCTTGGTATTTTCAAATTTTAGCTCCTTAGCCTTTCTGGATTGAGTCAGGATCATATCCCTGTCTCTGTAGTTTAGGAATCGCACCAGAAAGGGTCTGGGGAAGGCTCCCGGTGGTCTTTTCCCTGTGGGGACTCTATGTGCTCTTTCCACTACATAGGTGGGGGGTAAACCATCCAGTGAGAGGAGTTTTGCAAAGAACTCCTCTGCAAATAATGCAGGCTTGTCCCCCTCGGCTCCCTCTGGCAGGCCGACCACCCTAACGTTATTCCTTCTTTGGCGGTCTTCGGCGTCGTCTGCTCTGCGCTGCAGGGAGTTTACTAGGCCACGGAGTTCTGCTAGCTGGTTGCCCTGGGTGTGGGATGAGTCTTCTACCCCGGAAACCCTGTCCTCCACTGTGGTCAGCCGACCTCTGATTTTGTCCAGATCATGTCTAATTAATGTGCATTCTGAAGATAGGTGGTCAATTCTCCCCATTAATTCAGACTTACTAGCGCTGATGGCATCCAGGATCGGTCTGGTGATCGCTTCCGCATCCACCGCCACAGCATGCTCCTCCAATTCCTCTGTGTCAGCCAGCGTCTCCTCTGTGCTTTCTTTCTGCGCCATCATGGAGGATGAGTGCAGGGCGCCCTGTGCTGGCTTCCGGGAAGACAAGATGGCGGGGGCGGAGCCTCTGTCCGTCCCCTTAGCAGAGCGAGTCTGGCGCTGGTCATTGTGACCCCTCTGCTGCATTTTGGAGGCCGCGGAAGGCATCTTTGTGATCCTCTCACCTTCCCCCAATAGACTATGGAGTTGTAAAACGGATCGGTCTGCTTCAAAATTGCGGATGAGTATCAGGATGGACGGAGCTCTGAAGAAAACTTAGCTGCCTCGCTCACATCCGGCCACGCCCCCATTTGCACCCGATTTTAATGGTGAAACAGTGAATGTTAGAGGCCAATAAATACAGTATATCTCTTGGTGTCTCCGTTGGGAGCCCTTGGGGTCTTCTTAGTCGATGTGCTCTTTCTATCCTTATTATATTAGATTCTTCCTTTCCCAAAATAGAGTTGAAAATATTGTTAATTTTTCCTATTAGATTTTCTGCTTGTTCTGCTTCAGGAAGACCACAAATTCTCAGGTATTTCCTTCTTTCCTTCTTTCTCTGTTTTCTTGGTCTTCTTTTTTATAGGATTGTTCCTGTTGTTCCTTTTTTAATATCTTTATTTCCGCTTTCAATTCTTTTATCATTTTTAGGTGCGAATCTACTTTGGTCTCCACTTCTTCCACTCTTGATAAAATATGTCCCATATCTTTATGTAATGTTGTCATCTCTGCTTTCAGGGAGTTTTCAAGAGCCGCAAACATTTTTTCCATATCAGATTTTGTTGGTAACTGAAGCGCGTGTTGGCCTTCCTCCCTTCCTCTTTCTTCTCCCTCCTAGTTCCATTCTAGGTTGTAAGAGATGGCTAGTTTCCGCTACTGTTTTATTCTGGCCCTTTTTCTACTTTTTGTCCTTCTCCTTTGTATCTGTCTGTCGGCCCTTTATACCCGGTTGTCTTTCTCCTTCTCCATTTCCTTCCAATACATATCTGTTCATGGGACCAGGGCTTGGGCCTAAACTGGCCCTAGGTGATTTGGCTACTGCTCCCGCACTTCTTGTTGTTTTTCCCCTCATCCCGACAGTCCACCAAGAAGAAAACCTCAAGAAGCCACCTCTTTGAGTAAATTTTAGGATACTATCCCAGGGAGAAGACCAGTTCCCTTCACCCCAGGTTTGTCTAATCAATTACCCTTAGACCACTCTACTGAAGAAAGACAGTTCTTTATACCAAAAAAAAAGAAAAAAGAAAAAGAGATGTGTTCCAACATTTCATGGCAAGCCACAGAAAGATATCTTTCACTCTTTCATTGCATGGTACTAAACGATGAAATATAATAGTATATAATGAAATAACGACAAAATGTGTATACCACAGTCCTTTTATAGCAACTTATTTCATTTGGACGTCCTCCATTAGCCCTTTCTCTTTTCCTCCTTCCTTCCTTCCCTTCTCCTCCATGGACTTTTCCCTTTTAATATTGCCAAGTTACAAAATTTCAAAAATTACAATCTCCCAGTATCTTTTGATACTTTCTCTTTTCTCTGCCTTTACTTTCTCTTTCGATTTTCTCCTCCACCTCTCCCTTCTGCCTTCACACTTCTTCTTCCTGCATTCTCCTTTATCCGCACATTCTTGATTTACTCATTTATTTTTTTATTCTTTGCTCTTACTCCCCACCTTGCCGCTTACTTACTTTTTCTCCCCTTATTATAGACAAGATCAGAGAAGGAATTAAGAGCAATACTTATCTCGTAGCAGTCCAGGAAGGTTCATAGAAGGTAGAAGATACTTGGAAATAGTCCATCCACCGGCACTTGCCGTTTGCGATCCCGCTACCTCTTCCGTGTGCTTGTTAGGGTGTTTCCAGATCCAATCAGATCTAATCGGAACGTCTCAGGTCTCGGGGCTGCTCGCCATCCTCTCACTCCACCAGCTCACCCTCTGATCGCCGAATGCTTCCCGTCACCGCCACGCAGCCCGCACAGCTCCGCAGCCGGCGGCCGCAGACAGCGTCGCAAACGGGCGATCCACGCCTTCAGCCACCACCGATGGGGCATGGGATCTCCGTCCCTCTTGCTCTCGCACTCGCTCTCTCTTCAGACAGGTAGGGTCATCCAGCATGTGATGTGGTGTATCCAGGGAAGTACAGAGGGAGGTAGAAAGGGATCAAGACAGCAGACGCTATAGGGGGGGAAAGACAGGGGGAGAGCTGCTAACGCTCCTTCATCGACCTTTCTTCCATCCCAAAGGCTAAGGGAGAGACCGTGGGCTCCTCACGGCGTGCAGCATGGCGCCATTACCAGACTCCTCCCTCCTGGCCAATGATTTATGGCCAAGACATGCTGATCAGCTGTAGCCAATCGCAGCACAAAGTCCTGTGTTTACAAACACAGGGCTCTTTACACAGATCAGCACTCTGGCTATGTCTTCTCCCTAATGGCCAGATCTGTTGGTAAAAGCAGCACATATTACACACGTGACATGACATTTGTTAGGCACACAGTTAACCCCTTCATTACTCCTTGATATTAACCCAGCCAGTGCCATTAATATAATATACACTATACAGTATTTTAGCTGATCACTGTATTAGTGTCACTATTGGTGTCAGTTAAGCCAGCCATAGATGGTTAGAATCTTGCCCAGTTTAGCAGGGACCAGTTAAGATTTGAACGTCTATGGGCAGGCGGATTGTACCCAAGTAATAGATTGACTTGGGTACAACCAGCCTGTCAGATTTTTACATGGGATTATTGTTTCAAGACGGGGTCTGGGGAGGAGCCAGGGATGGGGTTAAGGGTGGGGCTGAAGGGGGCCATGTCAGGTAGGCTGTAGGGGGGGTCTCATGATTTCTATCAGCGGCCCTGCCCATATGACTATATATATATATATATATATATATATATATATATATATGTGACAGACCTAGCCGGGACAGAGGCTGTTGGAGAGGACTGGGTGCGAGCCTCTTGCCTTTTGATTATGGGCCCTGGATTTTCAATGGAACGGTGCTCTTTGTGGGGTGAATTGGAGGTCCGGTCTGAACTGTACTAATCGGACTCAGTTGTGTATATATGTATATATTGTATTTTGTTTGATTCTGTTGGGGACTCCTTGCTGTGGATTTGTGTCCCTGAAGAGGGAGGGGGGATTTCTCCAGCAGCCCCCTGCTGATAAGACTGATTCATTCTGTTGGGACACATTCTGTGAGGAGATGCTGGTGTCATCAACTCCAACTACCTGTGTTTATGTTAATTGAATGAGCTGATAACATTGTCCTCTATACAATGTAGGAGACGGGACGACTCCTATTGGAGCTGCTGCTATTGTGAGAAAATGTCCTGTGATAATTAACTCAGTCTGGGCTATAGGTCATGTCTCAGTCACCTAGGCTGTATAAAGGATTAGTTAATTAGCTCATGTTAATTAGGTTAATTAGGTTACAGTTGTATTGTTAGAGGAGGTTCCAACGGCATATAAAGTCTTGTAATTTTGATTCTAAATAAAGTGAGTTCATGTTAGCAACAAGCAAGTGCCACCTTGTTTTGTGCTCGGAGAGGTTGGAATATCTGATATCTGTATACAGACTGGGAGGAAGTGGTATATGACGGAAGCACTCCAGTGGAGTGTGGGACATTCCGTGACAATATATATATATATATATATATATATATATATATATAAATTAGAGAATTAGAGAGAGAGAGAGAGAACAGGATACAAGATTCAGAATCGCACAGCAATCTGAATGCTACAATTGGCAAAATGACTATGGATTCAGGGAACAGGAGAAACAATATGTGAAAAAATGCAGCGCATGTGCAAAGGAAATGAATAAATGAGGTTGTGAATTAGTGCTGAAAAAATTAACAAGTCAAAGGTGAATTGAACATAATGTCCATGAAAGGGTGTGAATGTCCAACTCCACAGGAGATGAAGGTACTTCAAGGGAGTAATCTGATGATTGTCAGAAGTCACCTAGTATCATGAACCGACCACTTTGCAGGATGAATCGATAAACAAAAATGCAAAAAGGACTCTTACCAGATCCCGTGGACTCCCATGTCAGCGACAGGGAATCGCATGCACCGTTTGTCAACAATGACGTGGAGTGGAAGGTCTGGACCATCAAATCCTCTGAATTGCGGTCTGCGTGGATCTCCGAAAATGACCAGATGAGTCCTCACAGGGGACGGCCGACGTGGATCAGGGGAGTCCAGAAAGACCTTTAAGGAGCAGTTGGAGGTACTGGGCCTCATGCAGTGGATGTAAAGACAAAAAAGATATGACTCCACATAGTGCAGATAAAAGGGGTGTTTTTATTGGTAAAAACAGCCGTATACAAATAAAAACGTGATCACAAGAAATAAAAGCAAATACGAATGGGCAACATGGAGAGTGGTGTATGAGCCCGACGCGTTTCGACCTAGGGGTCTTCAACAGGGGCATAGACCACCCACTCCAAGTTGCCATATATATATAACTAAAAATATCAAGAGAGGACCAATCGCAGTAGTTGAGAAAACAAGCCATTTCATTGGGTGAGTATAGTCACCTGACCTACTTATATATAACACCATAATGTTCATATCCAATGTCTATAAATAGATAAAATGCCACTTGTATGGAGATGGTGAATGTAAAGAAATCACCAGACAACTATATGTAAAAAAACCAAAAATCTCTCTATATGTATTGAAGGACTTCGTATTTTGTTAATAATTGAAAGCACTCCTCTGCTGACAGTCCAGAAAAAAGTACCGCCCTGTCAGCCAGAGGAGCCAATCAAAGAAAGAGTAACTGAGAGTGCTGGGTGGAGTGGCCAATGAGCCGACTCCTGTCACTAACGTCGGTGTGTCGAACGCGCGGGGGAAATGACGTCTATTAAAAAACATACTAATGAACCCTAGTCTGTCAGATTTAAAGGGCCAAATTAAGGATATATATCCATCTTAAGTGTAAATATTGTGGAGGTTGTAATTAAAACTATAAAGCAAATGTGTAAAAAGAAAAAAGAAAAAAGAAAAGAGAAAATTCTTCTCTTCTCTCAGGATTGATTCCATTTGCTTTACCAGTTAGCGTGGTGTTTTGTATTTATTTTAACAGGAGAAACAGCAGGTGGCTACCTGAAACATGGTCTAGGTAAGTCTCATTTGGCTGTTAAGCTCTTTGACTATTTATTTTTCTTATCTTGATGTTGACTTTTGATGGGGTTATTTCAGTGTCTTCTTTAAGACTACCATGTCACTATTATCTTTAACAGAATAAAGTGTGCAGTGATATGAAATAATTCTCAACGTTTATGAAAGTTTCTTCCATGCTGCTGCACAGTCTGATTTTGTCAATACATTTTGTAGGACAGAACGAATGTCCCTTTGAAAGTACTGACATCTCAGAAATATTTGCTGTGAAAGATGAGAGATTAACAACACAGGTCTCTTACTCTGTGTTTTTCCTGATCGAGTTAAGCGTTCTGTTCTCTGGTGTCTGTTTTTTTCTTTTCTATTTTTGATAAGTTGTTTCTGAAGATTTGCTAATATAATTGCAGGTTATCCTCTGCATCTTTTGTGTTATTTCCTAGAATCATACTGATGTTTCAAATATATTCATGTATACTGTGTTTTGATGTTGTAACTGATTTTGATGAAGCAGTTTCTTAGCCTCTTATGCCGCGTACACACGGTCGGAATTCCCGACAGAAAATGTGTGATGGGAGCTTTTGGTCAGATAATCCGACCGTGTGTATGCCCCATCGGACTTTTTCAGTCGGCATTTCCGACGGATTTAGATAGAGAACATGCTCTAAATTTTTCCATCGGAAATGCTGACGGAGCTTGTCCCGATGGTAAGTCCGACCGTGTGTACGTGGCATAAGAACTTCTGCTACACAGCTTCTCTTTAAATGGGCTGTGTATAGTTAGAATTCATATCATGGGCAGTAAGGTTTTCCTTTTTCTGTATCTTCAAGATGTCTTTCTCTAGGTGTGTCAGTTCTTGCATTGATCTTCATGTTTTTTTAGGAAACCCCATGAATATTTTTACAAAGTATGGAACAAGCTTGTTTCAATATGTGAATAGCAGGTTTTCAGGAGTTTGGTAAACATCTCAATTCCTTTTTGACAACTCAAAAAAAGTCAATGCAGTTACAGGTAAAAAGATTTTAAACCCTTACATATACATAGTGAAGTGACTAGTCTCAGGTGATACACAGAGATGTAGCAAATCATTCTACATAAGTTGTACCTTCTTATCTGCAGCTCTCCATTGTCTTCTAAAATACATATTTTAACACAGTACCTCTCAGCAGTAGATAGCAGGGGATGTCAAACACACTGCAGAGCTAGAGCACAGAGCTCCATGAAATCTGTTAGCTGATTGGAGGGAAGGGACACACCCGCCTCTAACATGTTCATAGAAAAAAAATATAGCTGAGTCTATGGGTCACCTTCTGGTGCTGGGGGGATGGTGAACCATTTTCTGGATAACAGAGATGTCGGCTTATAGTTCAATCAGTGACTCATGCAGATAGCAAAGAGATCACAGATCACAGAAGAACCAGACTTGGTGCTTTGGATTCATTCTAGTATACACTATAGAACAGAGGTCTCCAAACCTTCTAAACAAAGGGCCAGTTTACTGTGCTTCAGACCTTAGTGGGTCAGACTGTGGCCAGCGGGATAATACATTTTGTCTGACATCAGTGGGAGTAAACAGCGCTCTATCTTTGATATTAGGGTGAGGAATAATGCCCCATTGTTAGTGTCAGTGGGAAATATAGTGCCCCACTGTTGAAATCTGTGGCAGAAAATATGCCCCGTTGTTGGTGTCAGTGAGCAAAATAGGGCCTCATATCATTGGCATGAATAGTGCCCCAAGGGCCAGATAATGGAAAGCAATGGGCTGCAGTTTGGAGACCCCTGCTATAGAGGGTTGTGCATTGTTCACTTTTTCATGACTGAGGTTTACAACCGCTTTAAGGTTTTAAAAACCTCTGCGCTTAGTGTAAATTAAACTATCAAGAACCAAAAGAAAATCAATGCTAAATAGGAGAAAGCAGCTGTCTATACAAGTGCTTGAATACTCCACCACTTAAAACCAAATGTGTAACCAATAGAGTGCGCTATCCCTATAAAATTGATAAAACAAAACAATATTGTGCTATACATACAAAGTGCAAACCATAAAAGTGTTGTGTGAAAAAGTGACAAGTGCATTGATAATGTCATCTACGACTGATTCATAAATAATTTATGCAAAACAAATTCATATCCACTGTAGCCTGTTAGCAGCTACTTCACTGTCCAAATTAAACATGCCAATGTGACAAATAGTTAAAATTGTGAACAAAAAGAAAAAAACAAGCACGAAGGGGGGCTCGCAAATTTTTTTCCCAAAAAGAGTGAACAATTTTCCTGATAGGTATGGTGGAACCCCAAAATATATTCAGAGAAAAATGTTTGAAATGGAGGAAATCCCAGTTTGTCTGGGAATCCTAATCCAATTCCCTTAACTAAAAGATTTGCCCCTTTAAGAAATGAGAATGATTATGAGGAAGATGTGCAATATGGTCGTTCCAACTTTTCCTTGTCAAAATATTTTATTTCAAAGTTCAGTAAAGTAGTAAGAATGCACAAGTTACATATTGGGGGTCATTTACTATAGAGCTGCAGCGCTAATTAGCGCTAATTGCGCCAATTAGCACTAATTAGCACTAATTAGTGCTAATTAGCGCTAAAACAGTATTCACAATAGCGCTGGTGAGAAAATACTCCCAAAATTGAATTTACTATAGTTCCCTGAAACCAAATAGCGCCCAAACCCTTACTCTGCTAAAACCTGGAGTAGTGCACATGGAAATAATGTTTAGAGCATGATATAATTGCCTAAATAGTACTGAAATATGTTGTATATTATTTAAAGACAATCTGCTTTTAAACTGTGTGGAAAAGTGATTTCTACACTGAAATATCTTTAGTCTGAAAAGTGAAAAATTCCCCGTTTTGGACAACTAGGTGCCAACACAACTGAGCATGCTCAGACCTGAAAATAGCTCTCATTTTAACTCAAGTGTCTTTTTTACCCGGCCCTATAGTAAATACCAAAATGAGATCTAATTAGAGAGCATTTTTTTTGGTGAATTGAAAAGTGAAAATTTGCTCTATTCTAGTCCAAATCAAGTTTCAGCCATTGATTCTAATGAAACAATTGTAACTTTCACAAAAAACCTTTTAATGTTAAGATGAAATGTATCTTTCTCTGAAATAAATTTTCCTTTGCAACATTGTTGCTTCTACTTAAAATATTTTGTTTTTAAGAATGCTAGCATGTGGAATGTTTTGATTTTTTGGTAAAATATATTTTTCTCTGTCACTTTCACTTGTTAATCTCCATCTCACAACAATCTTTACCCAAACTCACACAGGTGTCTTTACAATCCACAAACAATACCATTGCTAATGCAAATTTAAAATGAATCACAATTTGTTGTGCTTTTTATTATTTCAAAAAATTCATAATTTGAGCACAAAAAATGTGATATGTGTACCAACAACAGAAATCAAAATGTAATTCCCAAAAATGTAAGGGTAATATTCTACTCTCACCCACAAAAAAACACCAAATATCACAGAATAAATCAAGAAGAATAACTCTTGAGTAATGCAATTCCATCATTTGTATGTCCAAAGACATGCAGTATTTATGTGTTTTTATGTGTAGTTATGTGTAGGAGGTTCTCATATGTGGCAGCTCCATGACTTAGAGGTTAGAACTGCTGCTTAGTATCCCTGAGCGTCTGGGTTCAAAACCCAAACATGCTGCTTCATGTAGATTTGTCTCATCTCCCAGGTCCTATAACTATGTCTAAATGTAGTATTTATGTGTAGGAGGGTTCCACCACCATTGTAAATCTTTTCCAGATACACTATTTAGCCAAAAGTATTGGGACGCCTGCCTTTACATAAACATGAACTTTAATGGCAGCCCAGTCTTAGTCTGTAGGGTTAAAATTTGATTTGGCCCACCCTTTGCAGCTAGAACAGCTTCTGGGAAGGCTGTCCACAAAGTTTAGCGTGTCTATGGGAATGTTTGACCATTCTTCCAGAAGTGCATTTGTGAGGCCAGGCACTGATGTTGGATGAGAAGGCCTGGCTCGCAGTCTCTACTCTAATTCAACCAAAAGGTGTTCTATCGGGTTGAGGTCAGGATTCTGTGCAGGCCAGTCAAGTTCCTCCACCCCTAACTTGCTGATCTATGTCTTTATGGACCTTGCTTTGTGCACTGGTATGCAGTCATGTTGGAACAGGAAAGGGCCATCCCCAAACTGATGGGGGGTAAAGATGAACCCTCGTCTGAAATATTCTGCCTGGAGTGTTCTTTCAAACCCAATCAGGCCTGGAGATCATTCCGATAAGAAAATAATGACACAAATAGTCAATGCATTCGGGATGTTCTGCTTTTACTTCCGTAAACAGTCACTTATATAACCAAAATGGCATCACAAAAAAGTTCAACCCTTTCATTAATATATGCTAAAATTACAGATATTACAGACGTATCAGATGTTTGATACTACCAAAAATAGAACATGATTTCTTCATACATAAACTGTCAACAAGAAAAGAAAACTTCATGCGTCATTTCGGGGAAATCATGCCATTTACAAGGATTTGAAACTAACTTTTGATAGACGTCACATATACATATTATTCTAAAATGGATAAAATAAAGGACAGCAAACTAAAATATCCCTACAATCCCCTCTTTGATCATATATGTATGATCTCACTTCCTTATCATGGTGGTATTCTCAGCTTGCTTCTGATGATACATACTGAGATAAGTTTTATTGGGAGATGAGGGATCAAAAATGCGAGTGGCTCTATTAATAGGGCACATAATAAACTTGTACACAAGATAAAGGAAAAGGAAAAAGAACACAATAATGATTCAAATTATAGCAATATCCCTTATCCAAGAGAATATCCCTCCAAATCCAAAATCAACATTTCCAAAAGGACTCCAGGTCTGGGCTATGTTGCGAGCCTCTTGTTGCAGCTTGGCCACCTCTTTTCTATGCTGAGCTATCACATCATAATAATCTAGTACCTCTATACTGGTATTGGGTACCCAAGTACAAAATTCAGAATCCTCAGTCATTTCACATAAACCTGTAAGTTCTGAACTCATGCTTTCAATGGCTAAGTCATGCAATTCTAGTTGTTTTCTAATAGCCCTAGTTTCAGCATTAAGTTTAGAAATATCATCAGAATTCTTTTCCATCGTCTCATCAATAATTCCTGAGTAATTATTTAACCTTTTCATCAAATCTATTCCCCATCCTGTCCAGGAAGGGAACCATGCCCAGGCCATATCCTTCTCAAGGAATAACTGTCTCTTGTTACAATGTTTTAATGGATACCTTGGATGGATATTGGTTCAAGTAAATGACTCCCATCACTATCACCTATCACCCCCATTATGGGCAGTGAGGCCAGATAACACCAGCCCTGGACCTCTTGTGGAATCCAGGGATAACAAGTCTTTCCACAACAAACATAAATGTGGTTACCAAACGAGAAGGGCATATTCACAGCAGTCTCTTAATCTACTGCTGTAACTGTTGCTAAAACCTGAAACAAATGCTGTACAGGTTTACTACTATCATCTTCAGAGGCAAGAATCTTTTTAAAATCAGCCCGTACTCTGACCTCATCGTGGTGTGTTTGATATAAAGAACAAGACTTCCCACTAGAGGCACAGCAATTAGAAATGTTCAAAACCGACTGACTACAGGTATGAGCATTTCTAGTAGAATTCCCTAAATTAAAACACCAGGTAGGATTATGACTTCTATTGATGATGTAAAGGAAATGGTGTCATTAGTTCTTCTGCTGACATTCAAAAGGTCAAGGAGAATCTCTTCTCTCAAAAGGGCAGTAACATTTTTTTTTCAAATATAAAGTTTATTAAACTCCTTACAAGGGTGGGGAAACCCCCAATACTGACAGTTACATTTGAGAAAAAACCATGTTACAATTGAAATGCATATAGAAGAGGTGTACAGTGCAAGGCATTACAGGTTTAATAACATAGAGTTCACAGACATATGCCTCGTCAACTATTAGGGTATGTTCTGAGGTAATCCACATCTCGTCATGGGGATGTCTATGAATGGTGTTCCTCGCCCGACTTTCCACTTTACTTTAAAAAGAAAGAAAGAGAAAAGGAAAAGAAGCTAAGGAACCTATAAGGTAGTTAAGAGAGAAGGAAAAATGAAAGGAGAAACAGGGATGAGCGGGAAGAAGATGTGAGGGGGGAGAAAAAAAAAGGGGGGAGAAGGTGCAAGGAGTGGGGGGAAGAAGAAAGAGGGGGGGGGGGGGAAGACACGGCGGTGGGCGGGTGCTCACGCCATTCCAGGCCAAGGGGGCGCGGTCCATTCAGTTAGGACAAGAGACGTTGACCCTCATCAGAAAATATAAACATATTCCAATTATCCCAAGTCTGCTTAAACATCTCTTGCTTGTGTTGTGCCGTCAGTATCAGATCCTCCATCTGCTTAATTTCCTCAACTCTTTTAAGCCAGAGTTTTATGGGAGGAGGGAGGGTCCGCTTCCAAAAAATGGGAATGCAACCCTTCGCTGCATTAAGAAGATGTCGAACCAGTGATTTTTTATATGTTTTAATGGGTACAGAGGAAAGGTGGAGAAGGAAAAACGCGGGGTCTTCTGGGACTTCATACTCCGTGAATTTTTGTGTAATTCGCCTAACTTCGCCCCAGGGCAGTAACATTTAAAGGTATAGCCATTAAGGGTATCCTAACAGTGCTAGGGTGCAGTTTACTACAGATCTAACATTTTTGAAATCCTGATTTCCAAGCATAAGCATATTTAAATTTTAACAAAAGCATTTTATCAGCAAAATTATCTTCAATGTCTCTCTTATTTCTAACTTGTATCACTGTAACGTTTTCCTGTGTATGTGTGTTTCCACAAATACTTTTCATGGCACCCAAATCTTCAGGGTGGTAGATACAGTTAGTGATGATTCAAATGGGCGGGAACACCATCAGGGTGATCAGGAACAGGAAGCAGAATGCCTTGTCAGAAGTCTGTAGTGGAATAAGCGAGGTCATCTTCTCTGGCCGAACCTGCTTTTCCAGGAACTCCTCCTTCATCTGCTTGGACTTCTGCTTGAGGGCCTCCTGTGTTTAAGATCTCCTTCCTGCTCTTGGGGCTTTGGGCAACCTTTTTCACCCGGCTGGCATGGATCCAGGATTAGCAATTCTCCACCAGGATAGCCGTTCTGGTCACTGAAATCACCGTAGTAGGAGGTCCAAAAGGATATTCCCGTTTCTTGCTTCTGTTCAACTGCTGGACCACCACCGTGTCTTCTAATTTTAAAGGGTGGGTAGGTTCCTGTGAAGAAAAAAGAGAGGTGCGAGCAACATTTCTCTCAACTGTATCCAAAGTTTTAATTAGTTTCCTCACATACTCTGACTGTACTAGATCCAAATCCCCCTGCTCTATCATAAGAGGTGCTCTGGCCCAGGGAGTGGGAAAGGGACAACCCAATAACACTTCAAAAGGAGAGTAGCCTGTAGTTTTGGAGGGAGTACTTCTTATCTCAGCCAAAACCGCTGGGAGAACCCTCTTCCAATGGACAAAAGTTCCTCCTGTGGCTTTCCTTATTTTATCTTTCACGGTCCTATTTACCCTTTCCACTATGCCTGAACTTTGGGGATGATATGGAATGTGAAACTTCCATTCTATTTGGAGTGAGTGTACCAAGTCCTGAGATACTTTTGAGGTGAATGCAGGACCTCTGTCTGAGTTTATCTGAAGTGGGCATCCCCATCGAGGAATAATTTCCTGTGTGAGAATTTTCACTACTGTTTGTGCGTCTTCCTTTGTAGTTACAAAAATTTCGACCCATCTCGAAAACATGTCCACGACTACCAAAAGATATTCCTGTCTTTTCCCTAACTTTGGCATGTGTGTGAAATCAACTTGGAGGTGGGTGAAAGGTGTACTGGGATATATCAAATATTCGTGTTTCGCTTTGTTTGGGTTGTTCGGGTTGTTCCTAATGCAAGTAATGCACCTGGACACGTAATCCCTTGTCAACCAGGGGAGATTTGAAATGTAAAAATCCTTGCCTAGTAATTCACAAGTTGCCTTCCAGCCTTTGTGACCTATTCCATGATACTGGGCAATAAAAAGTGATGCACTTGCCATTGGAATACATACCTTCCCCTCTTTGCACAAAAGTCCTGTTTTTGGATCTATTTGTGCACCTACTTTTTCCCAACCTCTCATGTCGGCCTCTGAGGCATAATCTTGTAGGTCAGACAGTACATGGTCAAAACAAGGTAGTTCAGGCTCTAACATTGGCATTTGGATTTGAGCTGGTTGAGAGATAGCTGTTTGTCTGGCTGCTGAATCAGCTAGGGCATTTCCTCTAGCTACTTCTGTTTGTTGGCCTGTATGTGCTCTGCAATGTATTATGACAAGAGTTCTAGGCAACTGAATGGCTTTTAACAATGTCACTACCAGAGAGGAATGGGGGATGCTTTTTCCATCAGCTGCAATAAAGCCACGCCTACTCCATATGATGCCAAAATCATACACCACGCCATACCCATATTTGGAGTCAACGTAAATGTTTACGTCTTGACCCTCAAACATTTGCATGCCCTGGAATCAATTCTGAAGCTTGTGCTGATTGATATGGGATAGGTTTGGCCTCAAGTATGACATCTGGAAGTTGCACAACCGCATATCCTGCATGATATGTGTGATCATTTGGCCTAGAACAAGATCCATCCACATAAACATTTTGCACATTTGGCAAAGCAGTAGGGGACACGTCAGGTCTGGGAGATGTGTCTTGGTGGATGAGGTTGGTGCAGTCATGTTGTGGCACCACTTCATCCTGCTCTCCTTTTAATCCTAGCAGGGCATTTAAAATTGGAGCTGGGCCTGCATTAGGGGAAGCATATTTAATATGCAATTTTGGATTTGACAACAGTATCACCTCATAGCCGCTCAACCTTTGGGCAGACATATGTTGCGTATGTATATTTCTCAGTAATGTAGACACATTATGAGTAGTATACAAAGTAGTATCATGGCCCAAAGTGAAAGTTGTAACCATTTCAACCAACATAGCACAAGATGCTAAAGCTCTGAAACATGCGGGCATGCCCTGAACTAGTACTGGTACCACCTTTGAAAAAAAAGCAACAGGGCGAAGCTTGCCTCCATGCTCCTGAGCGAGGACACCTGCCATCGTTGTACAATTTTCCCTGGCATACAAATAAAACATTACATTATATTTAGGAAGGCCGAGTGCTGGAGCTGTTACCATAGCATTTTTCAAATACACAAAAGCATTACACATTTCATCTGTCCATTTAACACCGTCTGGCATATCTGAACCTGTGGCCAGTCTCAGGAGATTGTCATAGTAAGAGCAGTCAGGTATCCATTGGCGGCAGTAAACAATCATACTTAGGAAGGTGAGCATGTCCTTCCGGTTGAGTGGGCGGGGCAGACCCATCAGAGCCGTAACTCTTTTATGACTGACTCTTCTTTCTCCTTTTGTGAGAACAAACCCTAGATATTCAACTGTTTTCTGACACCATTGCAACTTTTTCTTTGACATTTTATGACCACTTTCAAAAAGACATTTCAAAAGATCCCTCCCATTCTCCAGGGCGGCCTCCCTTGTCAAGCTGCAGAGTAGCAGATCATCAGCATACTGCAGCAAGACTGAACCATGTTCAGGTGTCCAAGCTCTAAGAGTGGTTTGGAGGACAATAGAATAGACAACAGGTGAGTCTATATAGCCCTGGGGCAATCTACACCAGGTCAGCGTCAGATTTTTAAATCGGAAGGCAAAGAGTGCTGTGTTTCCTCGTCCACAGGAATTGAAAAAAATGCATTTTAAAGGTCAATTACAGAAAAATACTCAGCATCGGATGGTATGGAGGTGAGCAATGATGGCATCTTAGGCACTATTGGGGCAATTGGTACCACTAAGTTGTTTATGGCCCTAAGGTCCTGTACAAATCTGTAACTGCCATCCGGCTTTTTAACAGGATTGATAGGAGTGTTGTAAGGAGAAATGATTTCTTTTAACCTCCCTGGCGGTATGATTATTTCTGATTTTAGGTGCTGAAAGCGGTACAATTATTTTGCACAGAAATTTGGCGTTTTATATTGTAGGCCTGTAATTCTTAGGAATAGTTCACTTAAATCTGTCCAAACAAGAGTCTAGTAGACATCCCGGGTATGATAAAGTTTGAAAAACGAAATAAAATTATAATATAATAAATAACTATAAATAATTATAACAAATAATAATATAATAATAATAAAAATTATATAATAATATAATCAAATCAAAAACACTGAAATTTGCTCAGTTGCAGAATTTTAGCTTTCGTTACTTTTAGTGTTTGATGACGGATCTCCCCACAAATCACTATCGCTCAATTCTGCGAGTGATTCTAATTTATTATCGCTTTTTTCTAGCTGCTCTAAAACCACTTTTGATGTAAAGAGACAGTTTTGGTTGCTATGGACAATCTCCAGTTTCCTGGCAGAAAGAACAGTTTTACATATATAAAACTGCATGCAGGACACTGGGCAGACCACTAGGGACAAAGGGGATGTGTAGTTATTTGATACAGTACTGTAATCTGTAAGATTACAGTATGCTGTATCTATACTGTGTGTTTCACTATTTGAATTTACCGCCGAACTCCGTCCCCGTGCGTCGCAACGCTCGCAGGGAACGGAGCTCGGCACTGTGAATCGAGCGAGACACAGCGGCTCGCCGATCACAGCAGGGAGACATCGCAGGATCCAGGGGACAAGGTAAGTAAGCTCTTCCTGGATCCTGCGATGCAAGCCCGAGTCTGGCTCGGGGATACCGCTTTTGGTATGTAAAATCCAACCCGAGCCAGACTCGGGAATACCGCCAGGGGGGTTAAAATACCTTTCTTCAAGAAATCCTCCACAATGGGCTCTATACCCTCTTCTTTTTCTCTGGATATGGGGTACTGTTTATGATACACAGTTAAGCTTCTGGTTTCAAAGTAGCTTTATAGGGAGTACAGGAAATGAACCCTACATCAAGAGGATTCACTGCCCATACTCCCTCCTCACTCAATTTGACATCTTCCTCTTCTGGGTGTGAGAGCGATGTAAAAAGGTGAACCCTGTCAGATTTTACATATAATCCTCCTTTTGCAGTAATTTTCATTGTAATGCCCAATTTTCCCAGCAAGTCCCTTCCCAAGAGACTCACGGGACAATCAGGAATAATTCTGAAGCAATGTTGCAGATTACAATCAGCACCAGTACGGGTGCTTAGTGAAAGTGGGGGTGTTTTAAAAGTTTTGGTGAGTATCCTATTTATTCCCATTGAAGGCTCAGCATCCACAACCTCTCCCCTGTAAAAATCCTTGCTAATGGTACTGCATGTCGCTCCTGAATCGGGCACGAATGGTACCTCATGCCCGTCTACAAGCAATGAAATTATAGGCTGTTCATGATCCTTATATCTTCCTGTGTATAATTTCTACCCTTACAAGCTTTCTTTAAATAAGCTATTGCCCCCAAAGCTGATGTGGAAGGTTTGGGGCAATGTTTGATAATACGATTGATATCTTCAATATCGATACATTTTATCACCAGTACGTCACCCACAGTTAGAAAGGGAAAGCTTTGCATTGCTAGCTGCGTAGCTACTTCCTCTTTTTCTTCCGTTTTTTTTTCTGTCAGCTATTTGTTTTAAAACTACGTGTTGTGTAATCTCACCCTCTGCAGCTTGTTTTAACTTCTGTGTTGCACTCCTGGTTTGAGCAGGGTCCTCCCTATAGGGTCCATGGGGCATCTTTATTTTATGTTCCCCCGCAGGTGTCTTTTCAGGTAATTCCTCATCCATAGTGGAGGAGACAGCACCAATCGGCTGTTGCATTTGTGAAACTACAGGCAGTGGCTGATCTGATAGGACAGCAACCTGTGACTCTGTTAAGACCACAGGCAGTGCCTGACCCACCACTGCACCCTGCTGTGGAACGGATACAGGGAGAGCAGATGCCTCTGCAGGTGACACTCTATTCTCAAATGGAAGAACTGCTGCAACTGCAGCCAAAAACTCAATGTCCTCTTTTGAGAATGAGGAGTATATTTGTTTTGGTGATCCCTTATTTGGCTGCGGTATATAAAGTGGAGGTGACGGAGCACAGGGAACTGGGGGAGCTTGTGCACATGGAACTAAGGACGGGGAACCTGATTTAAGTCTCTTCTCACAAGCATGTAACCCCGGGGCTTCATTATCCCTTGGATTTGGACTTTTCTTTCTTATTTTCTTATCCGCTCTCTCATACCAGTAGGGGGCATACAATAATCAATTCTCCCCGCCTTTCCTCATATATTCCTTATGCCATTGGGGGTCTCCCGTATAATATGGGAAAGCTTCCCTATCTCCTAAGCAAAGTCCCTTGACCATGTCCATGTGAAAAATGTCATTCTGGCCCTGTCAGGGAAACGGGTCACTACTCCTCATGACTTCAGTCCATCCGGCCAGATTATCTACCCAAGGGTTAATATACACATAATCAGTTCCACATATACTGGCTACATAACATCTATATGTCTCTCCTACATCTGGAGGGGGAATCTTCTTCCCTGATAACTGACCCATAACAATACAGTGGTGAACGCCACCTCACCTCGCAGCGTCCAATAAAATCCACACAATACACGTAGAGGTTATCTTATCTTATATCTTCTAAGCGTAAGCGATAGATAAGGTAAGCAAAGAGGTTTGGGTTTTTCCGGGACACTCTATCAGATATCTTTATAAAACTTCTTACAGTACTGTATTATATTACTTTGGGCTTCTCAGAACCCCTTGGACTACTCAGAGCCCTTTGGACTACTAAGAGCCCTTCTTTTTGGAACTATCTCAGAGTTCCTTTCTTCCGTCACCCAAACGGACTTCTACCGAGGTTTATACATTTACATAAATGTTTTTAACACTACACCTTTTGTTAACCCCATATAGGGAAACGGTCTTTTTAAACTAAAAGTCACGGCAAGAGAAATAATATTAATTAGATCAAACTTACCGGACTTAGAAACTTGGATGATGATCATCCCATGAATAATGACCACCCCACCGCTGCCACCAAGCTGATGGGGGGTAAAGATGAACCCTCGTCTGAAATATTCTGCCTAGAGTGTTCTTTCAAACCCAATCAGGCCTGGAGATCATTCAGATAAGAAAATAATGACACGAATAGTCAATGCTTTTGGGATGTTCTGCTTTTACTTCCGTAAACAGTCACTTATATAACCAAAATGGCATCACAAAAAAGTTCAACCCTTTCATTAATATATGCTAAAATTACAGACATTACAGACGTATCAGATGTTTGATACTACCAAAAATAGAACATGATTTCTTCATACAGAAACTGTCAACAAGAAAAGAAAACTTCATGCGTCATTTTGGGGAAATCATGCCATTTACAAGAATTTGAAACTAACTTTTGATAGACGTCACATATACATATTATTCTAAAATGGATACACATTTTTATGGATTTTTATAGCTAAAATAAAGGACAGCAAGCTAAAATATCCCTACACAAACTGTTCCCACAAAGTTGGGAGCATGAAATTGTCCAAAATGTCTTGGTATGATGATGCCTTAAGAGTTCCCTTCGCTGGAACTAAGGGACCAAGCCCAACCCTTGAAAAACAACCCCACACCATAATCCCCCCTGCACCAAATGATTTGGACCAGTGCACAAAGCAAGGTCCATAAAGACATGGATGAGTGAGTTTGGGGTGGAGGAACTTGACTGGCCTGGACAAAGTCCTGACCTCAACACAACAGAACACCTTGGGGATGAATTAGAGTGGATACTGTAAGCCAGGCCTTCTTGTCCAACATCAGTGCCTGACCTCACAAATGCACTTGGAAGAATGGTCAAACATTCCTATAGACACACTCCTAAACTTTGTGGACAGCCTTCCCAGAAGAGTTAAAGCTGTTGTAGCTGCAAAGGGTGGGCCAACTCAATATTGAACCCTACGGACTAAGACTGAGATGCCATTACAGTTCATGTGCATTTAAAGACAGGCGTTCCAATACTTAGGCCAATATATTGTATATTGCTTGTGACACTGAGCATGGCTATGGACTTAGGGCTGGTTCACACCACAGAGATGCAGAGAACATGTGTGAGGCTGCCTGCTGGCTAAGTGGGTAGCAATTCTGTCTAGCAGCACTGGGGTTGCCGGTTCAATTCCCCAACATGCTAATGCTTGTGTTGAAGTTTATATGTTCTCCCTGTGTGGGTTTCTCACTACAAGCCAAAGACATGCTGACATCTTATTTGGCTCCTGTCGAAATAGTCTCTAATGTAAGAAAGTTAATTTTGGACTTTAGATTGGAAGTTCATTGCAGCCAGGGACTGATGTTAATGAGGGTTATTTACAAAAGGCAAATCCACTTTGCACTACAAGTGCAAACTACAAGTGTAAAGTGCACTTGAAATTGCACTGAAAGTGCACTTGGAAGTGCAATCATTGTAGATCTGAGGGGAAGATCTGAAATGAGGGGAAACTCTGCTGATTTTATCAACCAATCATGTGCAAGCTAAAATGCTGTTTTTTATTTTCCTTATTTTTCTCCATGTCCCCCTTGGATCTACAGTGACTGAACTTCCAAATGCACTTTTAGTGCATTTTCAAGTGCACTTTGCACTTGTAGTTTGCACTTGTAGTGCAAAGTGGATTTGCCTTTAGTAAATAACCCCCAATGTTTGTTAGCACTAATCATGCCCAGGGACTTGGACATTTAAAATTGTAGGGTTTACACTGCACAGGTACATATGCTTAGAAAACTGTTGCTTTGTGGATGCAAATAGACTTCAATCTTTGGCCTGTAGTTGGAGATTTGATGCACGTAGCCAGGGGCTAACACAGTTGCAAACAGTATTATGTGTTCCTGCTCATAAGGTGCAATCACTTTAGACATACATGTAGAGACAGATTGAAAGATACTGGTGGCCGAGTACTTCTATTGGGCGTGTACTTCTATTGGGCGTGTGTCAGTATGCTAACAATACAACCTCTCTTATATAAAGGGCTGCAGTAGGGGGGGTTCATTTGGCCTGAGAAGGTCAGGTTTTTTGCTGTGATTTGTGGGGGAGAAGGAATGATATTGTGCAGATTGACAAACGCCCAACTAAGGTTGTTTGCTGAAATTCTTGTCCTTTTTTTTCCATCAAAAGTGGCTTTTTGTGGCCATGCTGTCACTGTTATGTGTGTATTGTTCCTGTCTGACCATGCAAACATGGTCTGGGAGTATGTGCTGACATTCTACTCTTTGAGCTCATTGCTTAATCATGTACACAAAAATGCAGCTTTCAGTAGAACATGGTCGCCAATGTATGTGTGTGGCTTGTGGGCTGGTGGTGGGTGTTATATATTGAATACGTGCCTTTTTTAATATTATGTTGGAATGCTTTGTAAGCATGACTGTTAAGGATGTTTCTATAATCTTGCAGATAAAAATGATGTGCTGCCCGTTATACACTGAAAGTAAAGCTGTGTCCACTCTAAGGTTTAGACAAATTATAGATTGTAAGCTCCTATGAGCAGGGCCCTTAAAATCCAATTGCTAAATGTTTTGCTAAATGTAGCACCATATATCCTGTAGAATATTTTTTTTTTTTTGCTAGTAAATGAATGTACATAATTTTGTTTCTGCTGGCAAAATAAAAGAACATTATTGAGCTTGTGTGGGGTGTTTTTTTTCTTTCTTTTAATTAGTTTTGGGGGTGGTGGATTTGGGGTAATGCAATATCTTTTTATATCTTATAATTTCTATATGTATTTGTGCACCAAAAAAGCTAGTCTCTTCACCCTGGTTCACATTGATGCTACTTTTAAATTTGTTCTACTTCACTTGAAGTAGCCCAATTTCAAAGTAGCAAGGTCAGTGCGATTTCAGGTGCTACTTGAAAGATATCTGTGTGGCTTCATGCAGATTTCTATTGAAGTCACACCTGAAATCAGCAAAAGTAGTGCAGGAACTACTTTTGCAAATCGGTGTGGCACTGCAAAATCGGTGTTGCATCGATTGGAATAGTGCCATTGCCACTAATGGGCTGTGACTTGATCTCTCAAATCACTCCAATGTAAACCTAGGCTTCAGCACACCTGCAAGTAAGTGATAGAGGTGGAATCTTTATAACTAACAGCTGTGGAGAATTGCAGGTAATGAATTCAGCTGGTGGATAGGCAGTGTTTGAATGTGTCAGCTCTGGTTCACATTGGTGCGATTTGACATGTCCAATCGGTGGCAATTTCACTGTTCTAATTGGTGCGATTTGTATTGATATCAGTGCAGAAACCTGCACCAATGTCTCTGATGTTGCTCCTACAGTCGGGACTGACATGCGGGCATGAAATTGTGTGAGTTCAGCTGAACAATTTCCTCCCGCTGTCAGTGTGAACCAGGGCTCAAACTGGGCCTTTTGTCTTTGTAATTCACCTGCTGCTAACCCAGGGACACCATTTCTTATCAAACTCCCTTAAGTTTACCTTCAAATATATGTAGAAATACAGATTTGCATATCTGCAAATAAACGAAAATAAAAAATACTAATCGTGGTTGCGATCAAATATTCACAGCTGCAATCAAGAGTGTGGTTTCACCTTCTTATATTAGATTGGAAGTCCGCGCTTAGGAGAATTGAAAGGGCTGCAGCCTCCCCCTAATTAATTCCCACTGGGAGTTAATTTAACATAAATGACAAAGAAATTGGGGAAATTGGCGCTGCCCTATTTAAGTGATGTTTACTAGATAAACAGAGTCTACCACATCCGCAAGAATTATTAATTACCAAAAATTAAAAATTATACAATAATTAGATGGAAAATGCAAATCCTCTGAAATGTATAAAAGTAAGTCCCGTGTAGACAACACGTGAATTATTAGGTGAACATTTACCTACATCCATAAGAAATTGGGTGACAGTGTGACACCCCCTAAGTGGGGCTAATACCAACAATAGTGAAAAATAATGAAAAATAAAAAACAAATAAATAAATTGAATTACAATAAAATGGAAATTACAAATCCTCTGTGATGTATGAAGGGTAGGTCCCATGTGGACAACACGTGGGATATTAAGTGATCAATTACCCGAATACGAAATGAAAATAAAAAATACTAATCGTGGTTGCGATCAAATATTCACAGCTGCAATCAAGAGTGTGGTTTCACCTTCTGACCCGGAAATTATTCATTGTATGCACCCAGAAGTTCCTGTGCTGGTCAGGATCTCCATCTAGGTGGACATGGCAAGGTCTCTTTAACAAAGAGGAGGTGCTGCTCATTTGCCGAGTAAGTGTAGGATAGGGATGAGCTTTTTGTTCGAGTTAAACCCATGTTCGTCTCGAACATCGTCTGTTCGTCTGTTCGTCGAATTGCGAACGATATGGGCCGTTCGCACCAAATTCGTGTGGCGCGTCACGGCCCATAATTCACTGCGGCATCGCAGTGCATTGCTGGCTGATGATTGGCCAAGCATGCACTATGACCTGCATGCTTGGCCAATCACAGCGCCGTCTGGACAGAGAGCCGTAATTGGCCAAAGCCAAGGAGGCTTTGGCCAATTATGGCTCAGGGATTTTTTTTTTTTATTTGATCATTTTTATTTATATTCATACAAAATACATCACCATATACAATGTTCATGTGATATCGTACTACTAAAATCACCACAATTAGATGTACATAAGAAAACCCGTAACAAAAGTGCTTATTATTATTATTTCTTATCTCTTTCTTTTTCTTCCCCCCTCCTCCCCCACCCCCCTTCACCCCCCCCTCCCACCTAGCTTAAGCCGACTCGGATCATTCTGTCTTATATTAACTTCCATAATCGTAAGGACATTGTCTCTATATTTCCCTACAGTGGGTATCCCATTTCCTCCAACCAGGGTCTCCAGAGTTTTTTAAATTCTTTCAGGTTCCTTCTCTTTATATATACTGCTTTTTCCTTCCACATTGTTTCAGTCACCGTTTTAATCCACTTCTCTTTCCGAGGGGGGGTTCTTGCCTGCCATCTTTGGGCAATTAACTTTCTTGCCTGGAAGAGACATCTCTGGACTATCATAGTCTTGGAGTTTCCTCTATCTGTACTCTCTCCTACTCCTAAAATACATAATTTCGGGTCCATTTTAAGTTCTAAAGAGAAGATCTTATTGAGGGTTTCTACTATCTCTGACCAATACCGGAATAATTTCGGACACTTCCATAACATATGTAACAAGTCCCCCACATCTTGATATCTGGGACAGTTGGCATCTATCCTCCGCCCAAATTCAAATAACCTTTTAGGGGTGTAATACGTCCTACGGAGTAACATCAGGTGTGAAATCTTTTGGGCAGGTGAGACCAACACCCGGTGTCCCCCCGCTAGTATCTCCCTCCACTGCCCGTCTGAAAACACACCCAAGTCTCTTTCCCATTTACCTCTACTTTTAAGTTTTTCTGGGGCCTCTATGCTATTTTTACAAATATGTGGGTATATTTTGGCTATAGACCCGCAGTGGCCCCCCTGGTCTCCCAGCTTCTGAAGCACAATGGACTCATTCCTGACGGGTCCCTGACCCCCAAACTGTGTCTTAAGGGCATGTTTAATTTGTATATAGTTATATAGTGACCGATCCGGTATATTGAATTCCTCCTTCAATGACGAGAAGGATTTTAGGGAAGACTGATTATATAGCCAGACTAATTTATTTATTCCTCTTTTTTCCCATATTTTATTTTTTCTTGTAGGTTCTTATTATTCCACAATGGAGTGCATTTGGTCCATCCACTCATTCCCTTCATGGCTTTAATAGATCTCCAAACTTTTGCTATTAATTTGACCGTTGGGGTTTTATGTATAAAGGAGTCCGCCTCCAATGTCTCTATCACGGTCCTATGAGGGGCTCCCATGATCATCAACCTCTCATTACTACCTCCCCTAGGAGTCGAATTTCTCCCCAAGTGCTGCAGCTGGGCTGCCAAAAATTAGCTAATTGGGGCACTGCCAACCCCCCTTCCCGCGATGGGAGTTGTAGGGTCTGCAACCTTATCCTAGGGGGTCCCCCTTTCCATACGAGGTCTCTAAATATTGTTTCTATTTTATTAAACCATTTTCTACTTATCCATATTGGTGAATTCTGCATTATATACAGTAATTGGGGGAGCCATAGCATTTTAATTAAATTACACCTGCCCGCTGTTGATAACGGGAGGCCCTTCCATATTTCAATCTTACTTTTGAATCTCTTTAACAAGGGGGTTAAATTATTATCTAGGTAATTCTCTGGGTCCTTCGTTATTTTAATACCCAAATATTTCGTTATCTCTGTTATTTCTAACCTGTCATTATTTAAGGGGGCATCTACTCTAACGGGGTCTAATGGCAATAGGACTGATTTTCCCCAGTTTATGGATAATCCCGAGATTTTTCCAAACCTTGAGAATATATCCATTACTTGTCTCAAGGATCCCTCAGTGTCTCCCATGAATATGAGGATATCGTCCGCATAAAATGCAATCCGCTCCTCTCCATCCTCCCTCCGGAACCCCTCTATTATTCTATCTTGCCTTACTGTTGTAGCTAATGGCTCCATAGCTAAGGCAAAAATCATGGGAGACAAAGGGCATCCCTGCCTTGAGCCCCTCTCTAATTTAAACCCAGCCGAGTAATCGTTATTGATTTTTACTTTTGCATTTGGTTCATTATACAATACTTTAACCCAATTAATGAATGAAGGACCGAAACCATACTCCTTTAGTACTTTCCAGATATATTCCCATTCTATACTGTTGAATGCTTTTACCACATCCAACAGTAGAACTGCCCTAGAGCCCCTATTTTCCGTGGAAATCTGTAAGTTCAATAGAACTCTCCTGATGTTCATACTGGTTGTTCGATGGGGTATGAATCCCGTCTGGTCCGAGTGGACTATTTTATGGATCACTTTTTTTACTCTGGTAGCTAAAACTTTTGCTAAGATCTTTACATCTGCACAGAGTAATGATATGGGTCTATATGACCCAGGGTCCAGGGGATCTTTCCCCTCCTTATGCAATACAATAATTGTGGCTTCTGTCATTGATGTGGGTAAACTCCCTTGCTCTTTTGCCCAATTAAACACCTCCAGAAGTTCCTGAAATAATACTTCCCCATACTGTTTATATATCTCAAATGGGAGACCATCGGGACCGGGTGATTTATGATTGGCCATTTCTGATACCGCCATTTTGATCTCATCTATTGTAATTGGTCTTTCCAATTCATCAATATCCATCCCCTCCAATGTTGGGATGTCGATATTTTGAAAGAAATTGTCCATTTCCCCCTTTCCCATAGTCCCACGAGATTTATATAACCCCTTGTAGTATTCTTTAAATGTCTCAGTGATTACTTCTAATTGAGATGATATCTCGCCCCCTGAGGTCTTAATGGCTGGGACCATGGATGGGGGGAGCTGGTCCTAACTATATGGGCCAATATCTTCCCGGCTTTTTCCCCTTCCCCATACATAACTTGTTTCTGAAATACCCTTTTATTTTCTATTTTTCTAATTATTATATCTTTATACCTTTGTTGTTTATTCTCCCACACTCTCTGTTTTTCAGGGGAAGGTTCATTCGTGTACTCCCTTTCAGCATCCATTAGTTCCCTCCTGAACCGCTCCTCCCAGTCCCGTGATGTTTTTTTAATTTTTGACACCTTCTGTATGAGTGAACCCCTTAGGTATGCCTTCAGTGAGTCCCACAACACCCCCTTCCATGTGGTATCCAAATTAAGTTTTATAAATTCCTTCAATTCTGCTATTACCCCTTCCTGGTTCTCTATTACTTCCAGCCAAGCTAGGTTCATCTTCCATGTTCTATATATTTTCTTGTGTACCGGGTTTATCGAGATTGTAAGAAGGGAATGGTCCGATACCCCTCTAGGTTGGTAATTTACATTATTTATTACTTGTGATGCTGACCCGTTACCTAAAACTAGATCTATCCTCGATAGTGAAGCACAGGAACTCGAGTAGCACGAAAACTGTGAGACCTTCGGGTTCCGTATTCTCCACATGTCGGATAGCCCTGCTTCTTGAAGAAATTGTCTCATCCGGTTTTTCTGTTTTCCTTGGCTCTGTTTCCCCCCGGGGAATCTATCTACTTTACTATCCAAGACTATGTTAAAATCCCCGACTACTATAACTGGTAACCCAGTCTTGTCGATTATAAATTCCATGAGGTTATGCATAATATCCAGTTTAAACGGGGGAGGGATGTATAAATTAGCCAGTACGCATTCCAGGTTCTCTATTACGCAATACAAGAACACGTACCGCCCCTCTTCGTCTACCCTGCACTGTCTGCAAGTGAACGCTACCCTACTGTCAATCAAGGTTGATACTCCTCTTGAATAGGAGGTATGCATAGAGTGGAACTGGTGTTGATATCTTTTATTCCTCAAGTTAATTTTAGTGTCTTTTGTCAGGTGTGTCTCTTGCAGGCAGGCAATTTCAACTTTAAATGTATCTAAACCATCAAACACTGCTGCTCTTTTAACAGGGGAGCCCAACCATCTAACATTCCATGACCCAATGTTCAGAACCATGATTTATTGTTTATATTTATAACCAGGAGATCCTATAGTAGGGGGAACAGGCAGTAAAAGAAACGAGAGAAAAAAAAAAAGAAATACCACCTATAAGTCCCCTTCCTATCCCTTTGTGTTTCTGAACAACTAAAGTGCTTATCTCTACTAATAAGAGGGGTTTTTCCCCATCCCTCCTACTTTTTACTTTAGTGACTTCAAATCCTAGAGACCTACTCATAATTCACATATCATACGTGTTTATCATAACTATTTATATTTTACTAGTATATTCAGTGTGACCCTGTGAAAGAATATAATTATTTATTGTGCAAAAACATTTCCTTACTAGGGATGAGCTTCGAGTTCGAGTCGAACTCATGTTCGACTCGAACATTGGCTGTTCGCAAGTTCGCCGAACAGCGAATAATTTGGGGTGTTCGCGGCAAATTCGAATGCCGCGGAACACCCTTTAAAAGTCTATGGGAGAAATCAAAAGTGCTAATTTTAAAGGCTACTAGAAAATGCTTTTTCTGGGGAAAATGCGTGGGAATGCTGAATAGCTAAATTGCTAAAATGGCCGCCATCAAAACTGCCCCATCATACTGCCATCAAAACTGCCCCATCAGAATTGCCCCATCAAAATTGTTCCCATTAAAACTGCCCCATCATATTGCCACCATCAAAACTGCCCCATCAGAATTGCCCCATCAAAACTGCCCCATCAAAACTGCCCCATCAAAACTGCCCCATCATATTGCCCCCATCAAAACTGCCCCATCATATTGCCACCTTTAAAACTGCTCCATTAAAATTGTCCCCATCAAAACTGCCCCATCATATTGCCACCATGAAAACTGCCCCATCATATTGCCACCATGAAAACTGCCCCATCAGAATTGCCCTATCAAAACTGCCCATCATATTGCCACCATCAAAACTGCCCCATCAGAATTGTCCCATCAAAACTGCCCCATCATAATTGCCACCAATAAAACTGCCCCATCTTAATTGCCCCTTTAAAACTGCCCCATCAGAATTGCCCTATCAAAACTGCCCCATCATATTCCTCTATTATAAATCAGTACATGGTGTGTCTGTCCCCTCCCCCGGGCTCTGTAATCAGAGCTGAGATGCTCCAGCCACCTCCCCCCCTGTGTATAACAGAAGCTTTGGTAACCATGGCAACAAAACAAACACAGTACACTCTGATTAATGGCTAAAATTTCCTGAAATGACCTCTAAACAAAAAGCTTTTTCTCAAAAACTGTAAAAGATATTAAACTGAAAAGATATAGCCAGATAGCTGAATATTTTGTGAACATTTTAAAGTTTGTTTGGTGTCTCTAGGTGAAAGTATGAAGGAGTTGAAACTTTTGGGAGCGGAAGAAGAATTTAAGGATTTCAAGCATGCTCCCATTGACTTCAATGTTAAAAAAAAGTGTTAAAAAGCTTAATATTTTAAAAAGTATAAATGGTAGAAAAAAAGTTGAAAACGAGCACACCTCAGCTAAAAGAGACGAACATTTTAATAGTTGAATAGTTGTAATAGCTGAAAGTATGCAGAAGTTACGCAGAACCGAAAAACGTACGGAAAATTAAGAAAAACTAGAAAATGCATTTCCTGGGGAAAATGCGTGGGAATGCTGAATAGCTAAATTGCTAAAACGGCCACCATCAAAACTGCCCCATCAGAATTGCCCCATCAAAATTGTCCCCATTAAAACTGCCCCATCATATTGCCACCATCAAAACTGCCCCATCAGAATTGCTCCATCAAAATTGTCCCATCATATTGCCACCATCAGAATTGCCCCATCAAAACTGCCCCATCATATTGCCACCATCAAAACTGCCCCATCATATTGCCACCATCAAAACTGCCCCCATCATATTGCCATCAAAACTGCCCCATTAGAATTGCCCCATCAAAATTGTCCCCATCAAAACTGCCCCATCAGAATTGCCCCATCAAAACTAAAAGTATTTTTTTTTTCAAAAGTAATTTTTTTTTTCAAAAATGAATTTTTTTTTCAAAAATATATATATTTTTTTTTCAAAAATATTTTTTTTTTTTTTTAATTTTTTTTTTTCAAAAATGATTTTTTTTTTTTTCAAAAATATTTTTTTTTTTCAAAAATAATTTTTTTTTTCAAAAATATTTTTTTTTTTCAAAAATATATATATATTTTTTTAAATAATTGCTGAATAGCTAAATTGCTAAAACGACCGCCATCAAAACTGCCCCATCATACTGCCATCAGAACTGCCCCATCAAAATTGTCCCCATTAAAACTGCCCCATCATATTGCCACCATCAAAACTGCCCCCATCAAAACTGCCCCATCATATTGCCACCTTTAAAACTGCTCCATAAAAATTGTCCCCATCAAAACTGCCCCATCATATTGCCACCATCAAAACTGCCCCATCAGAATTGCCCTATCAAAACTGCCCCATCATATTCCTCTATTATAAATCAGTACATGGTGTGTCTGTCCCCTCCCCCCGGGCTCTGTAATCAGAGCTGAGATGCTCCAGCCACCTCCTCCCCTGTGTATAACAGAAGCTTTGGTAACCATGGCAACAAAACAAACACAGCACACTCTGATTAATGGCTAAAATTTCCTGAAATGACCTCTAAACAAAAAGCTTTTTCTCAAAAACTGTAAAAGATATCAAACTGAAAAGATATAGCCAGATAGCTGAATATTTTGTGAACATTTTAAAGTTTGTTTGGTGTCTCTAGGTGAAAGTATGAAGGAGCTGAAACTTTTGGGAGCGGAAGAAGAATTTAAGGATTTCAAGCATGCTCCCATTGACTTTAATGTTAAAAAAAGTGATAAAAAGCTTAATATTTTAAAAAGTATAAATGGTAGATAAAAAGTTGAAAAAGAGCACACATCAGCTAAAAGAGACGAACATTTTGATAGTTGAATGGTTTTAATAGCTGAAAGTATGCAGAAGTTACGCAGAACCAAAAAACGTACGGAATAAAATTAGAATTAAAACTAGAAAATGCATTTCCTGGGGAAAATGCGTGGGAATGCTGAATAGCTAAATTGCTAAAACGGCCGCCATCAAAACTTCCCCATCATACTGCCATCGAAACTGCCCCATCAGAATTGCCCCATCAAAATTGTCCCCATTAAAACTGCCCCATCATATTGCCACCATCAAACCTGCCCCATCAGAATTGCTCCATCAAAATTGTCCCATCATATTGCCACCATCAGAATTGCCCCATCAAAACTGCCCCATCATATTGCCACCATCAAAACTGCCCCATCAAAACTGTCCCATCAGAAATGCCCCATCATATTACCACCATCAAAACTGCCCCATCATATTGCCACCATCAAAACTGCCCCCATCATATTGCCATCAAAACTGCCCCATTAGAATTGCCCCATCAAAATTGTCCCCATTAAAACTGCCCCATCAGAATTGCCCCATCAAAACTGCCCCATCATATTGCCACCATCAAAACTGCCCCCATCAAAACTGCCCCATCAAAATTGCCCCCATCATATTGCCACCTTTAAAACTGCTCCATAAAAATTGTCCCCATCAAAACTGCCCCATCAGAATTGCCCTATCAAAACTGCCCCATCATATTGCCACCATTAAAACTGCCCCATCAGAATTGTCCCATCAAAACTGCCCCATCATATTGCCACCATCAATACTGCGCCATCATATTGCCACCTACAAAACTGCCCCATCAGAATTGCCCCATCAAAACTGCCTCATCAGAATTGCCCCATCACAACTGCCCCATCATATTGCCACCATCAAAACTGCCCCCATCAAAACTGCCCCATCAAAATTGCCCCCATCATATTGCCACCTTTAAAACTGCTCCATAAAAATTGTCCCCATCAAAACTGCCCCATCAGAATTGCCCTATCAAAACTGCCCCATCATATTGCCACCATTAAAACTGCCCCATCAGAATTGTCCCATCAAAACTGCCCCATCATATTGCCACCATCAATACTGCGCCATCATATTGCCACCTACAAAACTGCCCCATCAGAATTGCCCCATCAAAACTGCCTCATCAGAATTGCCCCATCAAAACTGCCCCATCATATTGCCACCATGAAACTGCCCCATCAGAATTGCCCTATCAAAACTAC
>JBBGZY010000322.1:922500-1389294 GCA_037952925.1 Lithobates clamitans | reverse complement strand
AAGAAAACTGTTTGTTTAGCATAAAATCCTGCCAAAAATGCACCAAAAACAGTTGTACATGCCTTTGTTATTCATTAAAGTCGATGCGTCCAAAAACACTATATGCTGCACCAAAAGAAGTACATGCACCTTTTCAAAAATTGCATGGGCAATAGGTGGCATTAATGTGGGTTACAATACTTTTTTATTACATTTTTAATAATTAAAAAGGAGAAAAAAGAAATAAACATACAATAAAACACAAATAAGGTAAAATTACAGAATGGAATACAAACTAGGTGTAATAAAGGTTTGAGAAAACATAAATAGTAATAATAATAAAACAAAAAAAAAGAAGAAACCCCCTTAGTAATTGTAGTAGGTAAAAGTAATACTAAGGTAGTATATAAGGGGAGAAATGATAAATAATTAGTTGTAAAAGTGTAAGTGGAACAAGGTCATGAGAATATCTTCTAGCAGTGACGGCCCGTACAATAGGGGCGCACGGGTGCCGCCCCCCTATCCATGCTTCTGACCCCTTGATCTACATGCAGGGCACCAGACACATGGATTCCAATGTGGGGGGGGGTTGAAGCATGTGATTAGAGCCAGAGGCTCTAATAGGCTTCAAAAAAGGGTGGGCTCAGGGCGCAGAACACTGTGCCCAAAGCCCACCCAGTTGTGTGACAATAGCAATTGAATACTCGCTATTATCACACTGAATCTACTGAATCTCCTCCCGGCCAATCGGGAAACGGGTCATGCGATCCATCACCCGATTGGCCGAAAGGAGATCTGATCGGATTGGCCGACAGGAGGAGGAGGGAGGAGACGCACAGAGCACGGAGCAGAGGAGGGAGAAGACGCAGGGGAACTGAGCCAACAAGTAGCCCGCAGCCCAGGGAGAAGCCGCCACCGCACTGCCAGCGAGATGGGGTAAATGCGAGGCCCCAACTGACTGACGGACATGGGGGTGCCACTCAAGACCTGACTACCCCCCCAAGAAAAAAACAACAGCCATCACTGTCTTCTGGCATTAGTCAGCAGATGGTTGGCAGGACATAAGGGAGTATTTTAAATTATACTGGGAAATGTAAGATATGTGGGTCAGGAAGGAGGGGGAGGGTGTGTTGGGGGAAGGGGGTTAGGAATTAGGGAGGATAGGGATAAGTCAAGGGAAAAGGGGTCCCGTGCGGTCCATAGTAGGTAGTGAATCTTCAAGTTACTATCTGCAACCAAAGAGATAGGATAGAACAGTCAATGTTTAAATGTTTGGTGTAGTTCAACCATGTGCTCCAGACTTTAAGGAATTTAGATTGGCTATCATTAAGAAAAACGCAAGGAAAACGTTCATCACCAATATTCGATGAAATTTGTTAAGATGTGGAATGGGTCTATGAAGGAACGCTTCCCAAGAGTTTATAATAAGGGTGATATGAAGAATCAAATGTATCAAATTATAAACTTCAGTCCATAAATGGGAAGCTATAGGGCAAGACCACCAGATGTGTAGCAGGGTGCCCCAATCAGTACAATAACTGAAGCATTGCAAAGAGATATTAGGGATAAAATTAGTTAGACGATCTGGGGTCATGTACCATGTGGCATTAATGTGAACGGCACCATAAAGAATAATGTGTTTTCCAATGTTGTGCATAGCAGTGCAACGGCAGACCCAGAAGAAAACACATTAGTGTGAAGAGGACTAAAGGGGCCAAGCAGCTTAGGCTGCAAATTGCACAAACGTCAAACTGCTGAATATACTCTTTAATGGACAAGTGCACTTTTAAACTTCGTTACCTTGTGGTTTTTTTGTTTTGTTTTTTGAGGAAGTGTGATCAATGAAAGAGGAAAGGATAAAAAGGCCATTTTGGTTTAGGACAGCTATGATTCATATCTGAAGGAGCCACAAGAGGAATTGTAAAAAGGAAGTGATAGAATTTTCACCGTGTTGTAGAAACTTATGGGCAAAATATCGTATTTCATAAAGACTGTCAATGGCATTAATACATTGCTATAACACCTATTGATCCTGTAGGTAGATCCATTATTTTTCCTTTTCCTTTAACAGGCCAAGGTGTCCAGCAAAAGGTTCAGTTACAAGGGTTTGGACAAACTATACAAATTTGCTAGGGGTGTTTGTAATATTCAGCTTTTGTTCATTTGGTTTAACCCTTATTACAAAAGAAAAAATAAATAAACCCATGTCTGTAACTAATTAAAAAACATTAGCTGGAGTTGGGCTTTAATTTGTTTGTCTCCTACCTAAAGTCCATTCAATACTACATGTCTATGCGATATCGCTAGGCTGATAGAGGTGAAAAAGGTTCTGTTGGATCTACTGTAAAAGGATTTATCCTTCAGATGAAGCAGATCTGTGATTGAAATTTTAATCCTAGGCTGCGATCTAGAGAAATTTAATTGTATCAGCCGTGCTCCTTACTAGCTCGTCCACAATTCATGTAGGGAATTGTAGTGAATCGGTGGTTGGAACCACCATACGATTATCGATTATCATAAAATAAGGATCTTCACCAGCACACCCCGGTATAGTGATAATCTTGTCCACTGTGAATCATGATAAATGCTTAAGGGCCCCTGCTCAGGCTGTTAAGATCCAAAGGGTTGGATGTCACAGGTCAGTGAGGGTGCAGGCTGTGGAAAGGTCGTCCAGATCCAAAGCATGCTGCAAAAATAGAAAGAGATAGCCTGGCTGCTGCACACCTCACCCAGTCCGAGTGGTAAGCAAGTAAAGGAGCCTGAGCTCGATTCATCCAGACCATATCTCCAACATGTTTCGCCCCACCCCTGCGGCTTAATCATGGAGAATCATGGAAAATCTTGTCCACATATAGTAGCAGACATCACAGGTCGATGTTCTGGTACCTCGCAGGATCCCTTTTTCAAGGCAGAGTATGATGCCTGTTACGTTTTGTTAATAAAGACTGTAGAACAAGGTTTTCATTATACCTAGGTTCCTACCTTCTGGTAATGGCAAAGTGCCATCAAGAGAGGCTAGAATCATTAAGGCTTTATCAGGCCTTTATCTAGTCATCATCACGCCTTCATCTAGTCCTCATCAAGCCTTCATCTAGTTGTCAGCAAGCCTTCATCTAGTCTTCATCAAGCCTTCATATACAGTAGTTGTCATCAAGCCTTCATCTAGTTTCCATCAAGTATTAAAGAGGTTGTAAAGCCAGAAAGTTTTTTTATCTTAAGGCATTCTATGCCTTAAGATAAAAAGCCTTCTGTGTGCAGCAGCCCCCCTCAGCTTCTGTAATACTTACCTGAGCCCCCTCTCTGTCCAGGGATGTCCACGAGTGTCTCAGCCATCCAAGCTTCTCCCTCCTGATTGGCTGAGGCACAGCAGTGGCACCATTGGCTCCCACTGCTGTCACTCAAAGTCAGCTAGCCAATCAGGAGAGAGAAAGGGGGCGGGCCGGGTAGGAGCTGCATGTCTGAATGGTCACAGGGAGCTGTGACTTGGCTCGGGTGCCCCCACAGCAAGAAGCTTGCTGTGTGGGCACTCAACAGGACGGAGGGGCCAGGAGAGCTGAAGAGGGACCCGAGAAGAGGAGGACCTGGGCTGCTGTGTGCAAATCCACTGCAACAGAGCAGGTAAGTATAACATGTTTGTTATTTTTATAGGAAAAAAAAGGGCCTTTACAATCACTTTAACACTGGTCCCTTAGTGCATTCTGTTGTGATTGTATAAACTTTGATTGCTCAAGCCCTGAAGAGGGGGAAGGCTTTTCTCCCCTGAAACACGTTGACTGTATTTGATGTTCTTAACCATTAAATGTTTAAGAAAGGTCTTCAAATTAGATAAAGTTTTGTACAAGGAACTCCTCAAAAATACATCTAAAAATGTAAACCTGGTCATTCTAAAACTATTCTGTCCCAAGGAGTGACAATGTGGCTGTGTGTTACAGGAAGTAGAAAAAGAATGGATTTTCTGTCAGGATTAACCGATAATAAAACTAAGAAACACAAAAACTGCTTTGTTAATGCTACTGACAGACTGAATCATATGTATCATTTTTTTTATTTCCCTATAGTTATACAATAATCTATCTATTTTACTTTTACCCTTTATATATATATTACAGCTAAACATTTTATTGTGGAGCCTAATCAAAAGGAAAAGTTCAAACTTTTTGCATCCTGCTTGTCCTTGCCTAACATAAATGTGGAATAATGAAAGGTAAAGTTACTGTAAATCACTGCTACTGTATAAATCTCTGTTGATAACTGCCTCCATTTAATCAAAATGGTCGTAGACTACACCAAAAGTTCAAATTGTGATTCCGTTACTATTATGCTTTCTCTTCTGAGCATGATGGAACATTTTGTGAAGTGGCGTATCCTAACAACGGGGCTCCCATAGGCTTCATCTCATCCCCCCCTTCTTCCTCTCTCCTTACTCACCTTGGAACTTGATGGCACATCATACCTGTAAGCTTATACATTGTGCTATGTTACCATGTTTTGCCCAGATTTCCTGAAGAAGCTCTCTACGAAACACGTTGGGATGCATCTTCTGCCATATACCTACCTTATTTCTGGGGAATTTTTTGTTCTAGGCAACCATATTTTTCCTAGATCCCCTGAAGAAGCTCTCCACAAAACATGTTAGGATGCATCTGCTGCCTTATACAGTGCCTTGAAAAAGTAATCACACCCCTTGACATTTTCCACATTTTGTCATGTTACAACTAAAAATGTAAATGTATTTTATTGGGATTTTACGTGATAGACCAACACAAAGCGGCACATCATTGTGAAGTGGAAGGAAAATAATAAAAGGTTTTCAATTTATTTTATAAATAAATATCTGAAAAGTGTGGCGTGCATTTGTATTCAGCCTCTTTACTCTGATACCCCTAACTAAAATCTAGTGGAACCATTGCCTTCAGAAGTCACCTCGTAAATAGAGTCCACCTGTGTGTAATTTAATCTCATTATAAATACAGCTGTTCTGTGAAGCCCTCAGAGGTTTGTTAGAGAACCTTAGTGAACAAACAGCATCATGAAAGCCAAGGAACACACCAGACAGGTCAGGGATAAAGTTGTGGAGAAGTTTAAAGCAGGGTTAGGTTAGAAAAAAATATCCCAAGCTTTGAATGTCTCACGAAGCACTGTTCAATCCATCATCTGAAAATGGAAAGAGTATGGCACAACTGTAAACCTACCAAGACATGGCCGTCCACCTAAACTAACAGGCCGGGCAGGGAGAGCATTAATCAGAGAAGCAGCCAAGAGGCCCATGGTAACTCTAGAGGAGCTGCAGAGATCCACAGCTCAGGTGGGAGAATCTGTTCACAGGACAACTATTAGTCATGCACTCCAAAAATCTGGCCTTTTATAGAAGAGCAGCAAGAAGAAAGAAGTCCTATTTGCAGTTTGCGAGAAGCCATGTGGGGGACACAGCAAACATGTGGAAGAAGGTGCTCTGGTCACATGAGATCAAAATTGAACTTTTTGGCCTAAAAGCAAAACGCTATGTGTGGTGGAAAACTAACACTGTACATCACCCTGGACACACAATCCCTACCGTGAAACATGGTGGTGGCAGCATCATGTTGTGGGGATGCTTTTCTTCAGCAGGAACAGGGAAGTTGGTCAGAGTTGATGGGAAGAAGGATGGAGCCAAATACAGGGCAATCTTAGAAGAAAACCTGCTATGCCCTGTACACACGACCGGTTTTGCAATCGGAATAAGCTCTGAAGGTTTTTCCAACGGAATTCCACTCAAGCTGTCTTGCATACACACGGACACACCAAATTCCAACCGCCCAGAACGCGGTGACGTATAACACGTACGACGGGACTGGAAAACGGAAGTTCAATAGCCAGTAGCCAATAGCTTCCGTCTCTTACTTGCTTCAGAGCATGCGTCGTTTTTGGTGCGACGGAACAGCATACAGACGATAGTAATTTGTTCCGTCGGAAAAATATAGAACATGTTCTCTATCTAAGTCCGTCTGAGTTTTCGACTTCTTTTGCAAAGAAGAATGGGCAAAAGTGTCACTCTCTAGATGTGCAAAGCTGGTAGAGACATCTCCAAAAAGATTTGCAGCTGTAATTGTAGTGAAAGGAGGTTCTACAAAGTATTGACTCCGGGGGGCTGAATACAAATGTACCCCACACTTTTCACATATTTATTTGTAAAAAAAAATTGAATAACATTTATCATTTTCCTTCAACTTCACAATTATGTGCCACTTTGCGTTAGTTTATCACATAAAATCCAAATAAAATACATTTATATTTTTGGTTGTAACATGACAAAATGTGGAAAATGTCATGGGGTATGAATACTTTTTCAAGGCACTGTACCTAGCTCATTTCTGGGTAATTTTTTGTCATCTTCAGTATATGTAATGAAATATGATATTTGAGTATAAAATATACCTTGTTATGTATATAAGGTTGAATAGCAGAAGTTTAAAGGGGCAATTGTATAAGTTATGCATTCTTCCAGGTTGAACGCGTTGGTGTTTTTATATTACATGCTCTAATAACATTTTGAATATATATAACATATTTTGTTTTTATATATAAAATGTGTTGTCTCTGGGGAAGTTTATGCACCTCTGAAAGTCCCAAATTTTCCTTCTTATTTCTATGAGTATATTAATAAGGGATGTGGTGCTTGTATTAGTTGTTAGAAATTTTTTCGGTCGGGAAAAATTTTCCATCCTGCACCTTCAAATTTTTTCATCACTGTGTTAGAAAACAAACATTAATTTGATCTCCCTAACGATTCAAAAATCAAATGCTCATTCTTTCAAATGCTCGGTGTTGTGTTGATATCCTCAACACAACACCGAGCATTTGAAAGAATGAGCATTTGATTTTTGAATCGTTAGGGAGATCAAATTAATGTTTGTTTTCTAACACAGTGATGAAAAAATTTGAAGGTGCAGGATGGAAAATTTTTCCCGACCGAAAAAATTTCTAACAACTAATACAGTTTTTGTTTAGGAAATTATATTCATTCCTAAATGAAATGTTAAAAGCAAACAATATTTAGAAGTATTTAATCAAGTCATTGAATGTACTAAAGAGAATTAACGAACAAACGTTTGTTTAAACATCGTCTAGTGTATGGTCAGTTTACATCTGACTGACAATATGTGGGAATCCCAAAAGAAGAGTCAAGTTTACCCCTCAGAGTATTTTTTTTAAAACATATTTTATTCTATAGATATGATTGTTACTATTGCTCCATCATTCTCAGTAATGTTTTATGGCATATTGTATCTGTAGGTGGGTCATTGTTTTCTATAGGCCAGCAGACCTGGCATTTGCTATGTATGTATGAAAGTACTTGCGGATTGGACGGAGCTCCTAGGAACTGCTCAACTCTATTCAATCCTGTTATTTCAATTCATTCAATAAATACATGAATACGATTGCTCTAGTACAGTAACCTTTGGGCAGTTGTGATGGTATTTTTGTTTATTTTTGGTGGTCACCAGGGACTTACCTGGTTGTGTGCATGACTTTTGCTAACAGTGCTCTTTGCCCTTGCACACCTATTTTACAGTATCTCACAAAAGTGAGTACACCCCTCACATGTTTGTAAATATTTTATTCTATCTTTTCATGTGACAACACTGAAGAAACGACACTTTGCTACAATGTAAAGTAGTGAGTGTACAGCTTGTATAACAGTGTAAATTTGCTGTCCCCTCAAAATAACTCAACACACAGCCATTAATGTCTAAACCACTGGCAACAAAAATGAGTGCACCCCTAAGTGAAAATGTCAAAATTGGGCTCAAAGTGTCAATATTTTGTGTGGCCGCCATTATTTTCCAGCACTGCCTTAACCCTTTTGGGCATGGAGTTCACCAGAGCTTCACAGGTTGTCACTGAAGTCCTCTTCCACTCCTCCATGATGACATCACGGAGCTGGTGGATGTTAGAGACCTTGCGCTCCTCCACCTTCTATTTGAGGATGCCCCACAGATGCTCAATAGGGTTTAGGTCTGGAGACATGCTTGGCCAGTCCATCACCTTTACCCTCAGCTTCTTTAGCAAGGCAGTGGTCATCTTGGAGGTGTGTTTGGGGTCGTTATCATGTTGGAATACTGCCCTGCGGCCCAGTCTCCAAAGGGAGGGGATCATGCTCTGCTTCAGTATGTCACAAAAAGAAACAAAAAGAAGAGAGGGCGCACCGACCTAGCGCATTACCACTGATAGCGTTTATTAAAACTGTAAAATAGCAAGTATATACTCACAAACGAACTTGGAATACAGGCATGGACATAGACTGCAGGTGTGCAGTAACAGACATCAGGATACAAATGGGACCGGACATCAGGTAAATACGGCGATGGCACAGTACATGTTGACATTCATGGTTCCCTCAATCAACTGTATCTCCCCAGTGCCAGCAGCACTCATGCAGCCCCAGACCATGACACTCCCACCACCATGCTTGACTGTAGGCAAGACACACATCTTTGTAATCCTCGCCTGGTTGCCGCCACACACGCTTGATACCAAATAAGTTTATCTTGGTCTCATCAGACCACAGGACATGGTTCCAGTAATCCATGTCCTTAGTCTGCTTGTCTTCAGCAAACTGTTTGCGGGCTTTCTTGTGCATCATCTTTAGAAGAGGCTTCCTTCTGGGATGACAGTAATGCAAACCACTTTGATGCAGTGTGCTGCATATGGTCTGAGCACTGACAGGCAGACCCCCCCACCCCTTCAACCTCTGCAACAATGCTGTCAGCACTCATACGTCCATTTCCCAAAGACAACCTCTGGATATGACGCTGAGCATGTGCACTCAACTTCTTTGGTCGACCATGGCGAGGGCCGTTCTGAGTGGAACCTGTCCTGTTATACCGCTGTATGGTCTTGGCCACCCTGCTGCAGCTCAGTTTCAGGGTCTTGGCAAGCTTCTTATAGCCTAGGCCAACTTTTTGTAGAGCAACAATTCTTTTTTCCAGATCCTCAGAGAGTTCCTCAGTCATGAGGTGCCATGTTGAACCTCCTGTGACCAGTATGATATGGTGAGAGCGATAACACCAAATTTAACACACCTCACATGACATCGGGGAGGGAAAATGGCTAACTGGGCCCAATTTGCACATTTTCACTTACCGGTGTACTCACTTTTGTTGCCAGCGGTTTAAACATTAATGGCTGTGTGTTGAGTTATTTTGAGGGGACAGCAAATTTACATTGTTAGGCCCCTTTCACACGAGGCGGACTCCGCCTCGGTCTGTCGGCTCAGCGGGAGATCTCTCCGTTGATCTCCGCTGAGCCGGCGGATGACAGGTCCCTCTCTGCTCACTGAACGGGGAGGGGCTTGTCGAGCGCCACTGCTGCCTATGGAGAGATCATCAGATCTCACCCGATCCTCTAGCGACGGATCTGAACGTAGGGCCATCCGTCTGCTTTTAGTGGATCGGACCGGGTCGGATGTCAGCAGACATGTCTCCGCCTACATCCGTCGCTCCATAACAAAACTGACAGGCGGACCTGAACGGTCTGACCGTGTGAAAGGGGCCTTATACAAGCTGTGCACTCACTACTTTACATTGAAGCAAAGTGTCATTTCTTCAGTGTTGTCACATGAAAAGATATAATAAAATATTTACAAAAATGTAAGGGGTGTACTCACTTTTGTGAGATACTGTATCCATTATGCTATATTCTGTTAATGTAAGTTGATGCTCAGCAGGGGTAACACTAAATGGAATCCACACAACACATTGGACCCCTCCCCTGCTTACTCAACAACGTACATAGTCGGCTCTTATATTTCAGGATACCTCTTGAAGAAGAGGGGAGTGCAGACCACATGGTACATAATGTCCAACTGAATCCATTTTGAAAAATATGTGAATGGGTGAAAATATTCATAAATGGACCTAGAATTAATTAGAATAAAGTGATGCCTCATGTTTTTCATAGAGAAGCACAAAATTCTTTTTTTTAATCAAATATTATAGTGTCCCCTGACCTCTTATCGTTCCCTGTAACCCTAATATTTTCAGTGCAATTCTTAATTTAGGATTACATCAGAAGAAAAAAATAAAAAAAGGGATAATGAGGAACAGTTTGACATTTTTGATGGCCTGGTGCTTCCTCTCAGACCCTGCTGCCCTGAGCATTGGCCCACCAGTGTCTTCCACAGCTCTCACTCTATCAATTTATATCTGATGTTTTATGTCATTTACATCTTCAGATACGCCATACCACCACAGAAATAAATACACAGAGAAACAAAAATTATAAATGCAGAGAAAGGATATCGCAAATAACTAAAAATATTGTCTTTCCATTTGGTTCACAGGTCCATTGACAATTATGAAGAATATTTTTGAGAAGACATAAGAAGTCCTTTGTGTCATACGCAATCTCTTATATGGAATAAAGAAACACATGTATATACAATGGCTTCATCTGTCATTTTTCTTTAATATAATTGGATATACTAAATCTTATGGTACTGCAAAAAAACTGAAAATTGTATACTCACCTATCAGTAATTTTCCTTTACTGGTGCATCCAATGGCAGCATAGGTGTCACCTTTCTAACTCCATAGGGCTAGATTTTGGTAAATATGAGGCTACAGCCTTCCACGGCATTTCTGTAACTATTAAGCCATTTTGGGTGGGTGTATATACACATTGCCACTGGATGCATTGGGAAAGGAAAATTACCAAAAGATGAGTATACTTTTTTCTTCAATACACTTCGATATACTGTATCTCATAGCACTGCATGGTCAGAACACCCCCCCTGAAAATGATATGCACACCTTTCAGTAAATTTCCTTTCCTGGTGCATTCAAAAGCAGCATACCAATGGGTTAGGCTCCACCGCTCCAACCCCACAGGACTGAATATAAGCAAACTTATTATGCCGCGTACACACGGTCGGACTTTGCAGCTACAAAAGTCGGACAGTCTGTCCGACATACTTCCGGCGTACCTTCGGCGGACTTGGGGCAGACTTTCTTACGAACGGACTTGCCCACACACGACCACACAAAAGTACGCCAGTTTAGTACGCTGTGACGTACACCAAGTCCGACGAGACTATAAAACGGAAGTTCAATAGCCCGTACGACACCCTTTGGGCTCCTTCTGCTAATCTCGTGTTTATCTCGTGTTAGTAGAAGTTTGGTGAGAGACGATTCGCGCTTGTGAGACTCGTATTTTTCAGTTCGTTTTAACTGTTGTTCAGTCTGTGCTTGTGAGGTTTGTATCTGCTTTTCAGTGCGTTTGGTCAGTTGGCATTGAGAAATCTTTGTTTTATTGGCCGCTCGTTCCTGATTTTCAGGTCGTTCTTCACAGGCCTTGCTGTTCTTCAGTGCGTTCTGTTTAGTGCGTTCTGACCAGCCGACCGTTTTGAAGCCATGTTACCTGTACGTACTCGTCGTAGAGCTCGTGCATTGTATGTGCTTGGTGCTGTAGTTTATTCTTCAGCCCAAGACCAGTCCATGAACAGGGCGAGGAGGAGTTCATGGACCAAGAATTGGTTGCTTCAGCGTGACCAGTTCTGTCACATGCCTTTGCTCCGTGAGATCCGTGAGAATAATCCTGAGGATTTCAGGAACTTTCTCCGGATGACGGACCCCGTTTTTGATCGTTTGGTGGCTTTGCTGACCCCCTATATCAGCAGGCAGGATACCTGCATGAGGCAAGCCATCACTCCGGAGCAGAGGCTGGTCGCTACCTTGCGGTATTTGGCCACAGGGAGAAGCCTGCAGGACCTTAAGTTCTCGACAGGCATCTCCCCCCAGGCTCTGGGGATCATTATCCCAGAGACCTGTTCTGCCATCATACAGGTCCTGCAGAAGGACTATATTAAGGTAAGCTATTTTTATTTTATTAGCATCACATGTTCTTTTATGTAATCTTTGATAATGTAATGTATTTCTTGCTTCAAACACTACTTACCATCATTGCAATATAGTGTGAATGTCCCCTTTTTATCCTCACACATGCTGGGATTTTTTCCTGTTATTTTTTGTCATGCATGTATAGTTTCCTTCAATAACCTTCCCAGCATGAAGTGATGGGAACATATCCACCTAGTCTACTCATTTTGAATGTATTTTGTTGGAGTGTATTTAGTGTGCTTATAATTAGCAATTAGCTAGATTTCACAACCCCCCCCCCCACCTGAACTCACTCCAAATAGTGTGCTGCTAATTAGCAATTAGCTAGATTTCACAACCCCCCCACCCCCCCCACCTGAACTCACTCCAAATAGTGTGCTGCTAATTAGCAATTAGCTAGATTTCACAACCCCCCCACCCCCCCCACCTGAACTCACTCCAAATAGTGTGCTGCTAATTAGCAATTAGCTAGATTTCACAACCCCCCCACCCCCCCCACCTGAACTCACTCCAAATAGTGTGCTGCTAATTAGCAATTAGCTAGATTTCACAACCCCCCCACCCCCCCCACCTGAACTCACTCCAAATAGTGTGCTGCTAATTAGCAATTAGCTAGATTTCACAACCCCCCCACCCCCACCCTCGTTAAAATTTGCTTGAATGTTCTGTGGTGTTGATTTGTCTAAAGCAAATCTATGTTGCACTTTGCAAAATGCATGTGCACTCTACAAGTGCATTTGTTCCAGTGCTTTAGTAAATGAGCAGAAGCTCTGCTGATTTCCATCATCAAATCATATGCAAGCCTCAAAGTGTTTTCATTAATTGCCCTTGCATGTGATTGTGTACTGTTTGCAACATGAATGCCTTTTGACATTACCTCATTTACTGTAAGCTGGTTTGCAACTGCACCTGCAGAGTGCGACAACTGCAGTCTTGTAGCCTTTGTTATCCCTAAATTCCTGCGTGTTGTTAAAGTAATTTTTTTTTGGGATTTCACAACCCCCTAAAATGTAATCAATGTTCTATCAGAGGGGGTGAGCAATCTGATAAGTGTGCCTTTTTCCATATTAGTTATTCCAGAAGAATTAAATTATTGAATGTTATACTGATGCTGGGGAATAATGTTTTTAATTGTCTAATTTTCTTGCAATGTTAGCTTCCAAATTAATTGATTTTGGTTTTCTTGTTTGATTCCCCAGTTTCCTTCAACGCCACAGGAATGGCAGACTGTGGCATCCCATTTTGCCAGCCGTTGGGACTTTCCCAATTGTGGAGGGGCTATAGATGGGAAACATGTCCACATTGTGCCACCACCCCATTCGGGGTCATATTATTTTAATTATAAGGGGTTCCACAGTATTGTTTTAATGGCGGTGGTGTCGGCACACTATGATTTTTTATATGTGGACGTGGGGAAGAATGGCCGGATGTCGGATGGAGGAGTATTTGCCCAGACGGAGTTCTGCCAGCGTCTCCAGAGTGGTGGCCTGGGATTGCCACCTGATGAGGATAACGTGGAAGGACTCCCCTTTGTCTTCATTGCCGATGAAGCCTTCGCTCTGAGCAAGCACCTCATGAGGCCATTCCCCCAAAGAACCCTCACCCCGGAGAGGAGGGTTTTTAATTACCGGCTGGCCAGAGCTAGAAGAGTGGTTGAGAATGCGTTTGGAATTCTGGCCAGCCGGTTCCGCCTGTTTCAAACAGCCATTAATTTGGCGGAATACAAACTTAATTTTATAATTTTATCATGCTGCATTCTGCACAACTTTTTAAATAAGCATTCTGCCAATTATATAGGCACAGTTGGGCCTGAGGCCGGACAAATAGAAGCCAACCTTACAGGCCTGGATACTGTCCGTACTGGCTTGGCCCCCCAAAGTTCCCGTCAGGTTAGACAGCAATATGTTGATTATTTTATGGGTAGGGGGGCCATTGCAATGGGCCAGGATATATAAATTTTTGACAATAAAAAAAATATTGCTGAAATCTGGCATTATATTTATTGCTTGCCTTTCTTTTGGGCTGTCTCCTAGGTTATGGTCGAGCAGTTGTAGTGCCAACTGTATTAGAATTTTAAAAATGTCTAAATAAGCTCCATTGCCACTGTAAACAACTTTTTGACAATTATAACCAAACTGATACTGAGCCTTGAAATAACAAACCACACATTTGTTAAAATCCTATAAAAGGAGATGTTTTTATTAATGGTTGGTATGCATTCAGTTCTGCATTTAGTATAAAATGTTCATAGACAAAAATATAATGGTATCTTAATGATGTAGCAAAATATAATTATATTGAAATATTTCTACCTAATCCACAAAAAAATATTTTGGGCTTTTGGATTTTCAAAAACAGGCTTTGTTTTTGGAAAATCAAGTTTTGTTTTTTTTTAAAAGCAAGTTTTTTATTTTTTATTTTTTGTTTTTTAAAATCAATTTTTTAATTTTTTTGGGTTTTTTAACATTAATTTTCTTAATTTTTTTGGTGTTTTAAAATCAATTTTTTTTACTTTTTTTGGTTTTTTAACATTAATTATTTATTCGATTTTTTTGTGTTTTAAAATCAATTTTTTAATTTTTTTTGGTTTTTTAACATTAATTATTTATTCGATTTTTTTGTGTTTTAAAATCAATTTTTTAATTTTTTTTGGTTTTTTAACATTAATTATTTATTCGATTTTTTTGTGTTTTAAAATCAATTTTATAATTTTTTTTGGTTTTTTAACATTAATTTTTTTAATTTTTTTTGGGTTATTTAAAATCACTTTTTTTTTTTTTTTTGGGTTTTTTAAAATCACTTTTTTTTTTTTTTTGGTGTTTTTTAAAATCACTTTTTTTTTTTTTTTGGGTTATTTAAAATCACTTTTTTTTTTTTTTTTGGGGTTTTTTAAAATCACTTTTTTTTTTTTTTGGGTTATTTAAAATCACTTTTTTTTTTTTTTTGGGGTTTTTTAAAATCACTTTTTTTTTTTTTTTTTGGTGTTTTTTAGAAAATCAATTTTTATTTTTTTGTGGATTTTTGACAGCCCTCCTTTTTGACATTAGGTTAAACAGCCATTTATGTTATGCCAAAAAAACAAAGAGAAGGCCCAGAATGGGGTCAGCAAAACAGGAAATGAAGGACATGATTGATGTTTTGGGGTTTAAAAAAGGGCATTTAGATTCGACCCAAAACATCAATCATGTCCTTCATTTCCTGCTGCATACGATCCAGCCTATTACGCATTTGATCCATGTCTTGATTCCAGGCCATTATTTGACCAATTAGACGTTGGGCACTTTCCGAGGTGAAATGGTCACTTCTTGTTGTTCCTAAAGTGGAATGAAACCAAAAAATGTCTTTACAAATATGCACACATACATAGTTTACCTTACCAGAAATAAAGCTGTTGTCTCAGACACTGACCTGGTGGGGTGGCCATGTAGCCTAATTCCTCCACATCCTCGGGGGTGTCACTGTTGCTTGAATGAAGCACAACCAGATCCCCTAAAATAGAGTAGACAAATTCAATTAAACAAAAGGCAGCCATGCATAGATTAACGTAAGCTGGTGTGTCAGACACTCACCTGGTGGGGTGCCCATGTCGCCCACCTCTCCTTCCTCCACATCGTCAATGGGACTTGGACTGATTGCCCAATCCTGTTTTGCTTGGGGTGGACTGTGTTCTTGTGGTTGGCTGAGTGATTTTTCCCCTATGTGAAACAAAAAATTAGTAATCTAATTAGCACACAGATATTTTAGGACATAATAATTTTCCAACATTTGTAGTGAAGTGGTTTGTGTAGAGTTCCTATTTTAGTTCAATATTTAAAATTATAAAGACATACCGGATAGATAGATATCAATATCTCAAAATATAGTTAATAATCTTTTGATCTCTCTCTATATCTGTAACAAAATCTCTAAATATCTAACTAAATGTAAATCCCAAAAATTAAGAGAATTTCAAATAGATATATATATATATATATATATATATATATATATATATATTTATATTTATATTTTTATATATTTATATTTATATATTTATATTTATATATATATTTTTATATTTATATATTTATATATAGATATATATATATAGATATAGATATATATATATAGATATATAGATATATAGATATAGATATAGATATATATATATAGATATATAGATATATAGATATATATATATATAGATATATAGATATATATATATATAGATATATAGATATATATATCTAGATATATATATATACATATATATATATATATATACATATATATATATATACATATATATATATATATATATATATATATATATATATATATATATATACATATATATATAGATAGATATAGATATGGATATGTAACGAGGTTTCTTCAAAGATCGTTTAGAACGATGAACAAAAATCGTATAGGAAGGAAAAGCACATGGAGCAGTATACAAGGTAATAAACACAAGAGAAAAACACGACAAGTACTTACTTTTTTTAAGAACTTTCCGGATACGTCGGTATTGATCCGGCTCCCTGAGTTTCAGGTCAGACCATCTTTTGCGCAATTGATCCTTGGAGCGCTGGACCCCAAATGATGCCTGCAAAGTCTCCACGACCTTCGCCATTATTTTGGCCTTGCGCAAATTTGGCCGTGCGTACGGCCCATAATTGCCATCATAGTCGTCTTTGCGAAGAATGGCCACCATCTCCACCATCTCTTTGAAACTCATATTAGAGGCCTTAAATCTAGGCCTCACAGATTTGGTTGACGTTCCAGACGTTCCAGCCTGCGGGCTGTCTCCACTACCTGAGGTCGTCAACATTTCAGGTGTCTCCGCCATTCTTTAACTCCACTACGCGCCGTAACAAAAAAGGGGCGGAGAACATGAGTTCATTTCGAACGTCAGGGGCGGGCGACGCAGGCGGAGTTTCACACATGCGTAGTGTATAAAGGAGGGCCTTTCGCGCGTGTCGTACGTACGTTCTGTGCGTCAAATTAGGGGGCGGAGAACATGAGTTCATTTCGAACGTCAGGGGCGGGCGACGCAGGCGGAGTTTCACACATGCGTAGTGTATAAAGGAGGGCCTTTCGCGCGTGTCGTACGTACGTTCTGTGCGTCAAATTAGGGGGCGGAGAACATGAGTTCATTTCGAACGTCAGGGGCGGGCGACGCAGGCGGAGTTTCACACATGCGTAGTGTATAAAGGAGGGCCTTTCGCGCGTGTCGTACGTACGTTCTGTGCGTAGGTGATAGTGGACCAGGACGTTCCAAAACGAAGGTAATTTGAGATATATATTTTTTTTGGGGGGGGTTTATGGTCATGACTTTGTAGCAAGCGGCCTATATGGCTTGATAGATTGATGAGGCCTACATAGGGAGAAGATGATGAGGGGTTAGCAGAAACATATAATAAGTTTTTTTGGTCTTGTGACTTTCTCTTTTCCAGATATAATGAATCCCCTATTGAAGGATCCAGAGTTCCTTACTTCTTTTATTTCAAAGTATCGAGAGATGAGGAATTTGTGGGAGGTGAAACACCCTCAGTATTATAACAAGCATGTGAGGAAGTCAACGCTGGAGAGACTTCTGTCCTTTGTCCAGGAGACCATCCCGGGAGCAACAATGGAGACAGTGTACAAGAAAATTGGGGTCTTGAGGAACATGTATAAAAGGGAGCATAGGAAGATCCAGGAATCAAAGAGATCAGGAGCATCAGCAGATGATGTTTATGTACCCAGGCTGTGGTACTACAATCAACTCCGTTTTCTTGATGACCAGAATGAAGCCAGGGCATCACTTTCAACCCTTCCCTCCACCCTTCCCTCCACCCTTCCCTCCACCCCAGCAGAGGCTGATGAGGAGCAAGCTGGGTCTTCCATCCTGGATGAACCGGATATGACCATCTGGAGTCAGGTAAATTATTTTAACAAAGATTTACTGTACTAATATTAATGATGTTAACTGGATGTTATAATTGTCTCAAATAATTTTGCACTCCAAATTGTGTATACATATCAAATGATAGTAGTGACTAAATATGTTTGGCACCTGCTTGAAATAATTAGGGTGTCTGATTAGACTCTTTTATTAAAGAGATGTATTCACATTGAATTTGCTAGTCATGAGAAGCAAACTGTGTGTCATTGATGAACCCAAAAAAAGAAACTAAAACTATTGTCCTTTTTTTATACACAGGATGAGTCCATCCAGGAGGAATGTGGGGAAAGTGGCAGGCAGGAGGAGACCGGGCCCATGGACAGCCTGGAGGAGGCCGGATTCACCATCATCCTGGAGGAGGCTGGGCCCAGTGTCAGGCAGGAGGTGGCTGCTCCCAGTGAGGTGGCTGGGCCAAGTGAGGTGGCTGGGCCAAGTGAGGTGGCTGGGCCCAGTAGGAGCCTCACCCAATCCCAAGTGCCTCCCCTCCACCTTCCCAAAAAAAGGGCCAGGAAGGGGATGGTCACACAGGACGCGTCCCTGCGCCTCATGCAACAGGCCACCCGTTTTTTAACAAGCCCCCCCGAAGCGGAAGAAGCCTATGGCTGCTACTTAGCCAGCAGGCTTCTTCAGATGGATTGGGAGCAGCGCCTCATTTGTGAGCGCCTATTTGGGGAAACAATCCATAAGGGGCTGCAGGGCACGCTAACCAAAAACACCCAACTACATGAGGCAGCCCCCCCCCCCCCTCCTCCTCCTCCTCCTCCTCCTCCTCCTCCTGCCACAACTGAAACACCAGAGCCACAGCCTCAAAAGAAGGCTACAGGGAAGGCTACAGGGAAGGCTGCAGGGAAGGCTGCAGGGCAGCGTGGAGGAAAGGCTGCAGGGAAGAGAAGAAAGTGATGACCTGGGTTCAGTCTGGTCTGACAGAAGACGCAGGCTGTTGTAGTACCACAGTCTGGGGACATCTAGATCATCTGCTGGTGCTGTTGATCTCTGGGATTCTTGGACCAGATTGTGCTCCCTCTTATATGGACTCCTCAAGATCCCAATTTTCTTGTACACCGACTTTTTCCAGCGTTGACTTCCTCTTTATTTTATTTTGACCATGAATAAATGGATCTTTTTTGAGTTTAGCAAAAGACTTTTATGTGTTTTCTTTGAAATCATTGATTTTACACACAATGTTAAATTAACAAGGGACAACAATCTCATTGAGTTTTAAAAAAACACACCAAAAATACATTACTAATGTTAAGAATGTTCAAGTGGTAAGTCTTGAAAAAAAAATATATACATAAACAAAAACGGTGCTTTGGGTTAACTTTATCTAAAAATTAAAAAATAATCACTAGAAAAAAAATAAAAAAGAATAATGGGTTCTTTGTGGTAACTTTACAAACATAAAAAAAAAAAAAAAAAAAAGGGAAAAAGTATTATTAGTATGGAAACATTGTTTATAAAAAGCATACTATATCATTCATGAGATCAAAGAGAAAAAGAATTCAGAAATCAGTTTGGGAGAACTCTGATTATGAACAGCAAAACACCTTCGTTCTTTAGAGCATTCGTAAAGAAGAAATAAAATGCGCTGCATTCAACGATCACAGATTTTGCAGCGTGATGAATGTGCTACCTACAATACAAACACTAGTTTTACTAGACCGAGTGCTTCCATTTAGTTTTTGCTTATGAGCATGCGTCGTTTTTTTGTCCGTAGGACTAGCATACAGACGAGCGGACTTCGGGGTCCGTCGTAGTTACGACGTAAAGATTTGAAGCATGTTTCAAATCTAAAGTACGTCGGATTTGAGGCTAAAAAAGTACGTTGAAAGTCCGAAGCAGCCCACACACGATCGGATTACCAGCCAGCTTTAGTCCGTCAGCGTCCGTTGGACTTTTGTAGACGAAAAGTCCGACCGTGTGTACGCGGCATTAGAAGTACTTTGAATGACATTCGTCAAGTCATTGAATGTACTGGTAAAAATTTTCATAAAAAACGTTGTACAAATGTTCATTCAAAACTCTACTAGTGTATGGCCAGCTTTAGAGTGTAATAGATTAATCCAAGGACATACGTACAGATCATAGGCAACACAAGCGGAGATAAAATGTCTTTATTAGTAGAGTAGGCAAAATCTAGTACCTGTGTCCACTTTTTTATTACTATCTGTTTTGCTGTTGCACCAAAATATTGCACCTACTTCCTTCCACCTTCCACTATTCCACCTTTTTCCTTTCTGATAAAACCATTGTCATTGGGATAAAAAGCAAAGGAACATCTTTCTAAAAGAGCCCTGGATAGCTTTAAAACCTTGGCAGGGGTTCTAACCCTTGACTCTCGGCAAAACGAAAATAAAAATATTTGGTTGGACATACACTTTAAGGATGAATCCATTGGCTTGTACCCTTAAGGCTCGTACACACAATCGGATTTTCTGCAGACAAAACCTCAGACTTTGAAGGCATGTACCTGGATTTTGTCTTGCATACAAATGGCAAGGAAATGTTGGCCAACAATTCCTGACGTACTACGTGGTTTTTAAGCTCTTTAGCCCCACCCTTTGGGCTTCTTCTGCTAATTTCGTGTTAGTAGAAGTTTGGTGAGTGTTGATTCGCGCTTTTCATTTCACGCTTTTCAGTTCGCGCTTTTCATAACATGCTTTTCAGTTCATTTCTGAACGGCCGTTCGTCAACCAGACATGTTGCGGAATCGGAGGAGATAACATGTTATTTATTATTGGCCTTGGAGTTATTGCTTTGACCCATGTTCAGTCCAGGAACAAGAGGAGGGGGAGGGGTTCTTAGACCAAAAATTGGTTGCTTTATTAATCCTGACCAATTCTGTCATATGCCTTTGCTGCGGGAGCTCCAGGAGAATTATCCGGATGATTTTTAGAATTATCTCCGGATGACGGACCCCTGCTTTCACCAACTCTTGCCATTGTTGACCCCCTATATTAAGAAGCAGGACACATGCATGAGGTTTTTATTTTATTTTTTGGTTGAATAATAATGATTTGATTTGTTATATTTTCTATATTTTTGGATGCATAGAGTGCACTTTTTGGTTAAGTTCTATTGGCAGATATCATGTCTAATTTTTTTTTTTTTTTTCAACAAAAAGTGGAGAATAATATTTGGCTTTCTTGTTTTACTTCAAATGACAGTTTGGGAGTAGGCAGTTACATTTAAAAAAAATACAATGTAAAATTAACAAGGAACACCAACATAGTTATATCTTTGATATTAAATACTACGAGATAATGGTGTTGTAGTAACTTGCCCCCCCCCCCCAAAAAAAAAACATAATAATATTATTCTTGATATCACTAGAAAAAAAAGCCTTTGAAAATTCATTTGCAATAACCCCATCAGTATCACCAGCAAAGCAGCTTCATTATTATCCCATTAAGCCCCCGTTCACACCTATGCGAATTAGATGCGGCTTACATCGCATCTCATTTGCAGGACATTTTAAAATACATTCATATGAATGCATCTGGTTCAAAAAACGTGTGTGTTTTCTGGGCATGCGGTGCGAATTACGAGCCCCTTATCTTCTATGGGAACGCATCTGCTTCGCAGATGCATTGCGTTCTGCACATGTATTTTCTCCTTCTCCTCACTACACCTCCCTCTCTCCCCCCCTCTCCCTCCCCCTCTCCCTGCTCACTGATCCGGAGCTGAAATGCAGATGAGCCTTTGAACAGGAGATTTTTATCTTCCCAGTGAAATCTGAGCTTCAATTCACACCGCACATGTGTGAACCCAGGCTTAAGAAGAAGAGAATTGTGCGCTGCATTTCGAGATTTCATAATTTGCCACGTCACGAATGTTAATTCTCCATTACGTACGCTAGTTTACAAGACTGACCACTTCTGGCTCGTCCTTGCTTCCGAGCATGCGTTTTTGTACTTTGGACTTTTGTCCGACGGACTTGTGTACACAAGCTCGGAAAATCGTACAACACACATTTGTCAGCAGAAAATTTAAAAAACCTGCCATTCAACATTTGTCCGCGGAAAATCCGACAATTGTCCGATGGAGCGTACACACAGTCAGATTTTCCGCCAACAGCCTGTCATCACACATTTCCCATCCGTTAATCCGATCGTGTGTATGCGGCTTTACAGTGAAAAAAACAATACCTTAATCAGACCTAGAATTGACATCAGCCACTGAATACCGATGGAACATCCCAAACAATGGGAGACATTAAGGGCCGTCTTTACCGCAGGGCAAACAGGGCAGCTGCCCAAGGCCCTCTCCCTGTTTGGGGCCCAAAGCAGAGCTGGCCCTTAAGCCCATGCGCTGCCCGCAAATCAGGGCTTAAAATCCCACACTGTCTGTCTGTCACAGACAGTCATCAGTCCCCGGTATCAGCAGCACGCACACACAGTGCAGCAGTGCCAGTGCTGCATTTATTTTGATCAAGGAGCGGGCCGCGGGTGGGCGGGGCCTTGAGCTCCACCGATGCTCTGGCCCCGCCCCTTGCTATGCTGCCTGCAATCAAGTGTGTGTACGTGATCGGACTCGGAGGAGCAGAGGCTTCGGTAGGAGGAGTCAGACCGCGGAGTGGAGTGTGGTTAAGTGAAACTAGCAGTAGCAGCAATGTGGAGGAATTGATCGGATTCAGAGCTGAACTGGCCAGGAGGACAAGGTAGGTCTTCTTTCTCCTCCCCTGGCTCCTGCACCCCATGTGTAGAACTGGAACAGTAGAAAGTTTTAAAATTTAATGGGCACACTGGCAGCATTTGATGGGCACACTGGCAGCATATGATGGACACACTGGCAGCATTAATTGGGCACACTGGCAGCATCTGATGGGCACACTGGCAGCATATGATGGGCTCACTGGCATCATTTGATGGGAACACTGGCAGTGTTTGATGGCACCGTGGCAGCGTTTGATGGGCACAGTGGCAGCGTTTGGCACAGTGGCTGCATTTGATGGGCACAGTGGCAGCTTTTGATGGCACAGTGGCAGCTTTTGATGGCACAGTGGCAGCGTTTAATGGGCACAGTGGCAGCGTTTGATGGGCCCAGTGGCAGCGTTTGGCATAGTGACTGCAATTGATGGCACAGTGGCAGCGTTTAATGGGCACAGTGGCAGTGTGTGGCAGCATTTGATGGCACAGTAGCAGCATTTGATGGCACAGTGGCAGCGTTTGATGGCACAGTGACAGCGTTCGAGGGCACAGTGGCAGCGTTTGATGACACAGTGGCAACGTTTGATGGGCACAGTGGCAGCATTTGATGGGCACAGTGGCTGCAATTGATGGCACAGTGGCAGCATTTGATGGCACAGTGGCAGCATTTGATGGGCACAATGGCACTGTTTGAGGGCACAGTGGCAGCATTTGATGGCACAGTGGCAGCATTTGATGGGCACAATGGCACTGTTTGAGGGCACAGTGGCAGCGTTTGAGGGCACAGTGGCAGCATTTGATGGCACAGTGGCAGCATTTGATGGGCACAGTGGCAGCGTTTGAGGGCACAGTGGCAGCGTTTGAGGGCACAGTGGCAGCATTTGATGGCACAGTGGCAGCGTTTGATGGGCACAGTGGCTGCAATTGATGATTTTTTTTCAAAAAATGTTTGTGCCCCCCCAAAAATTTTGAGCACCAGCCATCACTGAGGCTGTGGCTGTATTTTTTATTACAGAGCACACAGCAGTAACGGGAGCACTGTGATGTGATAAGGGGCACTGTGATGTGTAAGAGGGCACTATAATGTGGAAATGTCTGCAATATAATGGGCGCTGTGATGTGAAGAGGCTGCAATGTAATGGAGTGCTGTGACATGAAAGGGTACTGAGGACACCATGGGACTGCTGTGAAGGGGTCTGCGAATGCGATGTAAACACTGCTGAGATGTGTTATAGTGCAAACATGATATTCAGACCTCTGCCGGATAAATATTTTACCAACTAGACCTCCATAAATTTTAATTCAAGACCCCTGGTATATACATTATATTCTTAGCTTAAAAAAAAAATTGTTCTCCTGCTCACAGCTTCCTCCAAATCTCCCTTTTTTGTGGGTGCTGTGATCTGACTTTCTGTTATAGGGTGTATAAGTTCCTTCTTCATGGTCCTACTGTACAATATGAAGGAATGTAGCCACCCTCTTTTGCTCACTCCTAAGATGGACTATTGGATGGGTATTGTGCATAGAGCAGTGTACATGACTGCAACTAACATGAGGGGAAAAAAGGAGAGGTTTGAGGATCTGGCATTTTACTACTGAATGCTACAACATATAAGCATTTATTATAAGGTAATAAGAGACTGCACAGAGCATCATTTATTTTTATAATGCAGGGGTCAGTCACATCTATTTTTTGAAGAGCCTGTAAGCCCTCAATATGTCAAAATCTCTGAGTGGTGCACAGAAGCGAAAGAAGAAGCAGGAGTTGGAGGAAAAACTTTGCAGAATACCAAGAATTACTGTTTTAATTATACCTAGAAGTGGATCTTCTGAAGAGGCTGCTGGTACATTTTCTCAGAAAGTGATTCCTGCTCAAAGTACCTCTGACTTTGTCTCTGAAGCTGATGCAGTAGAGTCTTCTGATCCACTAGAAACATCACCAGTGCCCATGGAGGTGGAGAAACCAGGCCTGATCCAAAATACTGGTTTGCTGCCTAGCCTTCATACTGTGGAACCTACTGTTGAAGCATTTGATATAGTGCCTGAATTTGTGGAACAGTCAGGTTTCATGACTGACATTGGTGTGTGGCCCAACATATCTACTATTGAGATGCGGGAGTACTGGTCAAAAAATGGAAATGGGTCAGTGAGAAAACCTCTAGAACAACTGAGAAATGAAGGGTTTGCAATGTCAGGGTTTGCAAAGACGAACGTTGCTGTACTATTGACATGTTTAGTGTAGTATATTATCCACTTGCCGTCCGCGCTATAACCAAAAGACGGCTACAGCGCGGGCTTAATTTCCTGGACGTCCTCCCATGCTTGAGCAGCCTGCGCGCTCCCTGCAGGGCGCGCTTGCGGCACGCTCTGTGATCGGCGAGTCTGTGAGGCTCGCCTGATCACAGATCGTAGTAAGGGGTCGATCCCAACCCCTTACCACGTGATCAGCTGTCATCCAATGACAGCTGATCATGTGATGTAAAAAGAGCCAGTAATCGGCTATTTTTCCTCCTTACGCCGATAGCGTGAGGGGGAAAAAAAAGCAGATCACTGGCAGCTGCGAGAGGGACATGATCAAGGAGGTACCTACCAGTGCACACCAGCGCCACCTACCAGTGCCCACCAGCACCACCTACCAGTGCCCACATTACCCCCCATCAGTGCCCACAGTGTCACCTATCAGTGCCCTCAGTGCCACCTATTAGTGCCCACAGTGCCACCTATCAGTGCTCACAGTGCCGCCTATCAGTGCCCACAGTACCGCCTATAAATTAATCAGTGCGTCATTACCAGTGCTGCCTATCAATACCACCGACCAGTGCCACCTACCAGTGCCCATCAGTGCCGTCATATCAGTGCCCATCAGTGTCGGCTTATTTGTGCCTATCAGTATCACCTTATCTGTGCCCATCAGTGCAGCCCATCAGTGCCCATCAGTGCAGCCTCATCAGCGAATATCAATGAAGGAGAAAAATTACTCGTTTGCAAAATTTTATAACAAACTATAAAACATGTTTTTCTTTTTTTAATTTCTGTCTTTTTTTTGTTTGTTTAGCAAAAAAATAAAAACCCAATTAATTAAGTAAAAGAAAGCTCCATTTGTGTGAAAAAAATGATAAAAATTTCATTTGAGTACAGTGTAGCATGACCGTGCAATTGTCATTCAAAGTGTGACAGCGCTGAAAGCTAAAAAGTGGTCTGGGCAGGAGGGGGGTTTAAGTGCCCAGTAAGTAAGAGGTTATGTAACTCTTGCCTATTCTCAAAATTGGAGTGGAGAATACACACTTTGTTTTGAATGTTTGATTTTGGATTCTACGTGTTGTAAGTTTTAATATTGTTTATTTATTTGCTATGTGTTGTTAATTGTTCTATTATTTATGCATATTTATTTTTGTGTTACTAGACAACATGGCTATTTGTTTTACACACAAAACATAATGTTGATTTGCACTTTATTACTGAAAGTTATTAAGCGTTACTACAGTTGGCAAGTATGTACTGTTACAGATCTAGCTAAGGACTTGTTTGTGGACCAGTTCTTTATGTTTACATTATTATTTTCAATGGTTTTTATTGAAGTTTTTTCATAGTACAGAATAAAACCCTGGCATCATTTTTAACAGCTTACAGTTTGCACAATTTTTCAAACACGTAATATAAGTGTGAACAGTATATCTTTTGTTCTTTTAAGGCTATTTATCTAACTTATCTACTTCATCAATTGTGATTTCTATAACAGACTATATTTTGGATTCTCCACCTTGCGCAGTATACACTATTCTCTGTAGGCTTATGTCAGTTTCATGATGTAGGTCCTAGAGCATGCCCCCCCGAGCCAGGAGATTCCCACCCCCCAGTAATCCTCTGGGTGGTCCCGGTTTCCCAAACCATGGAGGAGCGCCCTCCAGATCCCGCAATGCCAGGGTCCTACGGAGGGAAGAAAGGGAATAAGTAATAGGAGGGAGGAAAGATGAACTCGGAGGGAATGGGAGACAGGATTGGGGGGGGGGGGGGGGGAACGACTCCACGCTCCTTGTCATGTTTATGTTTACATTATTAAAGTTTTTTTAGATAATTATATGTGTGTGTCTGTTTTTTGAGATGTTGGGGGGAAGAGCAAAATTGCATGTTTGTCCAGGGTCCAAAACATATTAAAGACGGCCCTGGAGTCATTAATAAGAAAAGTCACCAACAACAGATCACAGTGGTGCCTATAGCAAGTGGCAACTAATCTGAAATGATGCTTACATTTTTTTTATACCAGAAATTTTATTGGTTGCTATGGCCAGTACAAATAGTTTTTTTTCCATTAGAAAGCATTTTTTTTCTAAAGGCCTAAACATGGGTCATCTTAATTCTCGTAGTTGCACAGATTTGTGTCGCAGCTAGTCCCATTGTTCCGGAAGTTCCATAAGTCGAAATCTTCAGGACACTTTGCTGCGCATCCTTTTTTCTTGAACAACAAGCTGTTTCCTGCAAAATTAAAGAGGACATAGAAACTATAATTAATAATAATATTATTAATGAAATGTGCACTGCAAGGTTTAAATGTTCTTTTTTTTTTAACAAGGGGATGGGAACAGCTGTTTTTCTTACCCAGTCCTCCACTCCTGCAGGCTCCTCTATGCTGCAGCCCGGTACCTGAAGCCTTTTCCCCCCTGCACTCTGGGGGATGGATGCCCCTGACGTCATCACGTCAGCCCACAGCCCTGCATTGAATGTGACATTGCTGATGGCCAGTACACTCCTAGGGCATAGGGGAGTAGAGGAAAGCTGCTGGAAGAGGCGGAGGAAAGAAAACTGCTTTTCCCATCCCCTAAATAAGCACTGAACCCTTGATGTGTTGCGGCAGCCCCACAGTAAGGCTCATTCACAATGTAGCGTCTCAGCCATCACATATTTCCTTTTTTTTTTTTAAAGAACTTTATTGAAATGTCACACAGACTGCTCTGCATTGGAAAAGAGTACAGCCTGCTGTACTTTTTTTTCAATGCACACCTCCCGTACACCACCACAACGTAGTGGTGTGAACCAGGCACATAGGAGATAAGGCATTTTGCCATGTCGTGCTGTGAGACTGCACTGGAAAAGCCACCCAATTTGCACAGAAGTTGGTGTGAATAGACCCTGGTGGCTGGCTCATACCACAATTTCCAGATGCATTTCTGAATGCACATTTTTAATGCATCTTTGATGTGTCCCAGTGCATTTTTACCCTTTTTTTTCTTCATCTCAATTGAGGACATTCTGGTGTGTTCTTGATGCATTTTGCCGCATTCCCGATGTGTTCCATACAGAAAAAAAAATGTAACATTTTCTACTTTTGTTGACTGAACTGGTGTGATCTAGGGCCATTGGAAACCATGTTAAACAACACTGTCCATGAAATTTTGATGTCAATAAAAATGCGCTGGACGGCATCTGGTGTGAACCAGCCCTTAGAGAGGATTTGTACTTTTCCCAGAGTTGGGCTTTAAACTGGTCATTATAAAGTAAAGGTTTTAAATCCTGTTATCCAAGTGTAGAGCTCACCCACTAAAAGGGGCCGCTGTTTTGCCCCAAGTTCATTTTACCAAACTAGTGCAGCGGCAGCCAGGCACACGGTTACAGTCACTCTTCTGCCTCAATGAGCAGTCTTATCTTTTTGATGCATTATTGAAAATTGAACTTAGAAAGGGTGCAGGGAAACTGTGGGATACTTCAGAGGCACAATGTAGTAACACAAGGACACTCTTCACTTTGTCAATGCCTCTTAGTACAGCAACTAACTAACTAACTACAGCAACTAACTACTCTTAGTAGTGCAGCAACTAATGGATTGAGTAACACTGAGACACCATAGGCAGTGGTGGTGCGTCCATAAGGGCGCACAGGGGCCGCCCCCTCTCTCCTGTCACCCCCCTAGCAGCAATATGGCCGCCGCTGCCACCCCCTATTCAGGCGCCCGGCCCCTTTTCGGATGCAGGACGCCTGAATTACAGCGGAGGGGGGTGGATTTGAAGCACGTGATTAGCGCCATAGGCTCTAATAGGTGTCAAAAAAGGTCACTGTGTGTTCGAAAAGTGAATGAATATTCACTTTCCTAACACTAACCTGCCTCTCCGCCAATCAGGTGCTCGGATCTGTTACCCGTCCCCCCATTGGCTGAAACGACAGGCGCTGTGATTGGACGCCAGTTGAACTTGTGCTTCAAGAACTTGTGCTTCAAGTGCTCTGCAAGTGTACAACTTTTCAGGGAAGGTTTGCAGTAAGCTCACAAGACTTACAATTCAATACTGCCACAAATGTGTGGCAAATTATCCTTGCTATCTGGGTAGCTGGGACCTCGATAAGCACTTGTACAATCACAGCTGGACTGCCCAGAAGGACAGCAGCCGCTCAGGCTGGGAACTTCTCCTGGACAAGAACAGGGCTGCCCCAGGCCCCTGGCTATTTATGCTCTTCAGCCTCCTACTGGGTATCCTCCCCCAGGGATTGGCTGAGACCACATAAATATTCAGGCTGTCCATTTGCCTCTTCCAGCCCATTACAATCCAGAACCCTCCAGAAGGCGAGGGGGGGGGGGCAGTCAAACCCACAGCCACTGAAACCTAGAACCCAAAGTAATCACAAACCGCTCCACTGATAACAGGGGAACTATAATAAACCTGTAGGCAGGTAGTTGTTAATGCTGCCTCAGCCAGGAGGGAATGAATTAACCCAGTTCCCGTGCTTTGTCTGAGCTCCGCTTCTCTCTCCCTGTGCTGTAAACAAAAGGGGGAGGGCTCTGCCCACATACACTCAGTCTGTATGGGAAGGGAAGACACAGACAGCAAGATATTGTTCCTGTTCCAGATTCCAGCAAAGCTGCTACTCGCCTGTGTCCAGGAGCCTTCTGCAATGTAGGAGGATTGCTGTAACTTGCAGTCCTTCCTGAAGATAACATCCATGGACTCTGCCAAGTATTGACTATTTCACATGCAGGTATACTGGGACAGCCACAAGCCTAAGATAGAGCCCATTCACACAGGGGCGACTTTGGATCCGACTTGAAGTCGCCCTTGGTCGCCCCAAGTCGCGCAACATGTCAAATTCCATGTTAGTCAATGAGACCCGTCTTAATGCACACTACTGAAGTCGCTCCGACTTCAGAAAAGGTTCCTGTACTACTTCAATCCGACTTCTAGGCGACTTGTACCCACTGATTTCAATGGAAGTCGCCTCCAAAGTCGGATCGTGTCTTAACTGAAGCACCAATACAGGAAGAGAAAATTGTATTCTCAGGCAAACCCCTCCCTCCCCAATCCCTCCCACAGAGCTGATTGTTGTTTGATTGGCCACTGGAAAGTCACCTGTCCTGGAGGCGACTTGAAGTCGCCTTGTAAGTCGCCCCAAGTCGCGCTGTGGTGCGCGCTCAGGTCGTGTCCAGGTCACCTCGCAAAGTCACGGCCAGAGAAGTGTCGCCCCTGTGTGAACCGGCTCTTAGGGACTAGGAATGTTAGGGAATTGACTGCGCTTTATGTTGAACTGTTATCTTGCGATTCTCATCATGCTGCATTATTCAAGTAAAGCTTTTGAAACTTTGCCCTTGCCTGGTCTGAAGTTACTAAAGGGGTGTAATATAAGTAACTGGCACATATAGTCTACAGCTGGGGTCACTAAACACATTGGGTTATGAAGACATCAGTACAAGAGTTAATGCAGTGTAAAGTTGCAGTGGTTATCAAGGGTAACAAAGGTTCATCCTGCAGTCTGTCGTTAAACGTGTATATGTGGCAGGTGAGATAGCCTCTTGCAGCGAGGGAGATGTTGACAGCACTCCTTCGGCTGTGTTCCATTTCCCATAGCAACAACAGGAGCAGATCTGCACCACCAGGGCCCTCATCTTGTACACAGGTATGGAAGAGATTTAAGTGAAGTCAAGTACATGCATGGAGTCCGCACTAGGTGCACGGTGGGACCCCACACTGTTACTGGGAGTGAGGTAGCAGTGATACGCTGGACAAGTGGAGAGGGCATTGACTCTGCATGTCCCTCCTAAAAGCACACATAACTATGGTGATGCTTACTACATCAAGAAGCACAAACATAGCACTAACAAATGGGATATTTATTTTTAAGATTTAATAAAATGGGGTTCAAAGTGGGTGGGGTTTGATAAAATAAAAACAAGCTGTTATATATAAAAAATCATAACAGCACAAATAAAAATTTTAGCAGCACAAACGTAGCACAAACCAATAAGTCCAGTTTTGTGTCTTTTGGCTATTGTAGGGGGGGCTGGGTGACCTTTGGTGACCTTTAATTAATAGTTAATAATGCAAAAATGATAAAAGAACAGAGATTTAAATGGCACAAACAGCACAAATGCAACACTAACCAACTAACCTGGTTTCATGTCTTTTGGCTGTTGTAGGGGGGGGGGGGGGCTGGATAATCTCATCGTCTGGAAAAAAAACTATTGCTAATATCGTGGGCACCAAGCAAGGGTGAAATGAGAGGCCTACCCCGGGGTGGGTTCTTCTGGGCTATGCTAGGCACTTTGTACCGGGTCACTACCATACACATGGGGTACCTTTACTTGAGCCACGCTCACGACCGATGACAAATATGATTAAAGCGGTTGTATACTCACAAATTTTTTTTTTTTTTTTTTTTTTAACCCTGTAAAGCAAAAGGCATAATGAGCTAGTATGCACCGCATACTAGCTCATTATGAAATACTTACCTTAGAACGAGGCGTCGGTATCTTACCTGGTCCACGCCCAGGGAGCTTCGGCGTGTCTTCCGGGTATCGCGGTTCCAGCGCTGTGAGTGGCTGGAGCCGCGATGTCATCACTCCCGCGCATGCGCGTGGGAGATTTCTTACCTGGCGAGGTCCGGCAGTTGCCGGGCTTCAACCGAGAATCCCCTGTGCGCATGCGCCGCTGCAGTCAGCGGCGCATAGCAAGGGGAATATCTCCTAAACCGTGAAGGTTTAGGAGATATTTTTTTTACCTACAGGTAAGCCTTATTATAGGCTTACCTGTAGGTAAAAGTAAAAAGAAAGACTATACAACCCACTTTAAACTCTATAAGACCCCACATCTCTCTTCCAAGCAGGAAAGGCTGAGATCAAAAAAAATAATTAACGATCTCAGGCTTTCCTGCCGAGTTCCCAGCATTGTTTACTTCTGCCGGCCTGGACGTCTCATAACGTCGCTCCCGGGCCTCCGAGGGTCATAGAGACTGCCGGGAACCATCTTGCCCTTGGTTTTCTCTATGGCTAACTTCCGGCGTTGGCGGATTCCTTCTCTGGCTCGCCGATCGCAGGGGCGAGACGGTAGAAGCACCGGAGGGTGACGGGAGGGGGGGGCGCACCCTACCGCCACCTGTAAGAACGATCAAGCGGCTGAACTGCCGCTATGATTGTTCCTACGGTGCAGGGAATCGTCGGCTGAAAAAAAAACTATATCTGGATGATGCCTGCAGCTCCTCTCATTTCAATAAGAAGTAAAGCTATAGAAACTACACTTTTAAAGAGAGCTGAGGAATGACAACTTCAATGTGCATGAATCTGTTCCTGTGATTTTTAATTACCAAAAGAAACATCGACGGTGGTACAAACTCCATCGCAGGATTCAAATCCGGAAATGGAAAAGCAGAGTGAATTGATCTCAAAGCTGCAAATGTAGCAAATTAATGGTGACCCTGTAAGAAAGAGGAACACATACTTAGGACTCACATAGAATGCATTGGTTAAAGATTATACATTGTAGTTGTAAATCTAAAGGAGATCATACAGTTATAAAATATACTCAACGGCCACTTTATTAGGTACACCTGTTCAATTGCTTGGTAACACAAATTGCTAATCAGCCAATCACATGGCAGCAACTCAATGCATTTAGGCACCTAGACATGGTGAAGACAACTTGCTGAAGTTTAAACAGAGCATCAGAATGGGGAAGAAAGGGGATTTAAGTGATTTTGAACGTGGCATGGTTGTTGGTGCAAGATAGGTTGGTCTAAGTATTTCAAAACTTCTGATCTACTGGGATTTTCACACACAACCATCTCTAAGGTTTAAAGAAATAGAGAAAATATCCAGTGAGTGGCAGTTGTGTGGAGGAAAATGCGTTGTTGATGTCAAAGGTCAGAGGAGAATGGGCAGACTGGTTTCAGAGGATAGAAAGACAACAGTAACTCAAATAACCACTCGTTACAACCAAGGTATGCAGAATACCATCTCTGAACGCACAACACATCAAACCTTGAAGCAGATCAAGCTATAATCTGCAGTCTGGATGGGAGTCCACTCGATCCAAGTGGTGGTTGTAACAGCATGTGGCCACATGTGGCCTCTCTGGTTGGTCCTGTTTCCTCACACCTGCCCTGCTTTTCCCGCTGGTTGGCTTTGTCCGAGTGGTTTATGGCAGCAAGCCCTTCCTGTGATTTTAATAGGATGCAATACTGGTGACATTTCATCTGAAACACATGATAACTAATGTCCGTTATAGAACCACTATTCCCTGAAGAAGAGGATTATTGTCATAAAACTTGAAACGCGTTGGTCATCTCCTGTCTTGTCCACACATTTGACAGTAGTCATTGTATGCCATGTGATATTGCACCCATAGTTGTATATGCATCTATTTTGATTGTACTTTGTTCTATCTTCATGGTTTTTAACTTTTCAAATAAAATATGAATATTTTTTTTCAATACTGTCTAATTATTAAGGAGTTTCTGTCCTCAAAAGTCCCACTAGAGGAATATTTCTGCATTTGGTTTGATTGGGGATGCGGGCAGCAACTCCAACTCTATAAATCTTTAGCACAACTCCAAATTTTCAACATGAAAGCATGGATCCATCCTGCCTTGTATCAACGGTTCAGACTGGTGTGGGTTTTTTTTTTTCCTTGGCACACTTTGGGCCCCTTAGTACCAATTGAGCATCGTTTAAACCCCACGGCCTACCTGAGTATTGTTGCTAATCATGTCCATCCCTTTATGTCTACAGTGTCCCCATCTTCTGATGGATCCTTCCAGCAGGATAATCCACCATGTCACAAAGATCAAATCATCTCACCACTGGACAATGAGGTCTCTGTACTCCAATGTCCTCCACAGTCACCAGATCTCCATTCAATAGAGTACCTTTGGGATGTGGTGGAACAGGAGATTCGCATCATGGATGAGCAGCCGACAAATCTGCAGCAACTGCGGGATGCTATCATGTCAATATGGACCAAAATCTCTGAGGAATGTTTGCAACACCTTGTTGAATCAATGCCATGAAGAATGAAGGCAGTTCTGAAGGCAAAAGGGGGTCCAACCCGGTACTGGAAAGGTGTACCTAATAAAGTGGCCAGTGAGTGTATAACATTTGAGGCCAGCTAAAGCCCAGTGAACTTTCAGTTTACAAAGCCTGTCCCCCATCAGCATGCTGCAGAGAAGGAGCCTTGCCCTCTGTGTGGAAGCAGTTGCCCCTCTGCAGAGATCCAACATGCCCTCTGCTGAGTCAGAGCTAAAGCTCTACAATCATCAGGGCATGAGCTTTGATGACAGAGCTATTGATAGGTCAGACTCAGGAGGGGATGCGTGGAGCGCTGCAGAGACCTCACTGCTTCCATGCAGAGTGCAAGTATGCTGCATGCTGGCAGGGGACAGGCTTTTTCACTCAGGCTGTGACTTCTTCCTAAATAAAACACACTAAGACTTTGCACACCTTGCATTTGTATGCTTTCAGAATGTATATAGTTGGTTTAAATTAAACGTTCAAATTGGCTTTAAGACATTGCCATCTTTCCCCGCATGTAAATATTCTATCGAAGCAATGCCCAACGCTTAGTAAATTGGGTCCACCAATATAAAATGTCTGTGAGAAATGTTCATTTTTCATTGCTGATTATTTAGGGATTCCAGTATGGGTTTAAAGACAACTGTGGTTTCGTTGTTCCAGTCCATGCTACGACCTTTTTATGTTTTCATTTGGTATCAAGCCATGACAGTGTCTTTGGATCACGTTGTGTGTGCCCCGGTCACCTTCCTGCTATCTGACCCCATGTCACCGTATCATTTATTAACCAGGTTTCTTTTATTTGTTATCAGTCTGTTATAGCGTCTGTTTGGTATTCCATACACTAAATAAACATCCTTTCCTTTATCTTGCTTGAATTCCTTATTATGACGACGACCTTATGCCCCCCATCTCTGCCCTCCAACGTCTGACTATATCATTATATCAGAAATGTCTTTACTGATATTTGTATTGTTAATCCTAGAAAGTCATCTCCGAAAGAACCTTCTATTGAAGGTGACATATGTATTATTATGCCGCCACTGGAATACAGCGCCTTGAAAAAGTATTCATACCCCTTGAAATTTTCCACATTTTGTCATTTTACAACCAGAAACGTGTATTTTATTCAGATTTTGTGTGATAGACCAACACAAAGTAAAACATAGGGGTTTATTTACTAAAGCTGGAGAGTGCAAAATCAGGCTTCCTTACTGCATAGAAACCAATCAGCTTCCAGGTTTTATTGCCATCTCTTGATGCATTCATAGAAACATAGGAACCCCCTGAGGAAGACCGGAAATATATAGGTCGAAATGCATTGGGGCTTTTTCTCCGAACATCGGACAGTATAACCACAATTTAATTATTGTAGGCTGTTACATCAGACAATTGCTTTCTTAACCCATATGGTATTGCTAACATTTTGTTTCCCCTTCTCCAATCCTCGAGCCTCGCATTGTATATATCCAGAGCTCATGTTTTAACTCTTGTGTCAGTATTGTTCAATTGCCTTTTGATAATAAAACTACTTTTACATTTTATACATTTTTGTTGACTCATAATTGCTGCTTAAAAACCCCACGGGGAACTTCTCCTTTTTTACAATATTTTGTTATTTGTGTCATACCATGCTAGAGAGTGAAATTTTTGCCCATCCTTCTTTGCAAAACAGTTCAAGCTCTGTCAGATTGGATGGAGAGCGTCTGTGAACAGCAATTTTCAAGTCTTGCAAAAGATTCTCAATTGGATTTAGGTCTGGACTTTGACTGGGCCATTCTAACAGATGACTATGCGTTGATCTAAACCATTCCATTGTAGCTCTGGCTGTATGTTTAGGGTTGTTGTCCTGCTGGAAGGTGAACCTTCGCCCCAGTCTCAGGTCTTTTGCAGACTCTAACAAGTTTTCTTCTAAAATTGCCCTGTATTTGGCTCCATCCATCTTCCCATCAAGTCTGACCAGCTTCCCAGTCCCTGCTGAAGAAAAGTATTCCCACAATGATGCTGCCACCACCATGTTTCATGATGGGGATGGTGTGTTCAGGGTGATGTGCAGTGTTTGTTTTTCGCCACACATAGCGTTTTGCTTTTAGGCCAAAAAGTTCAACTATGGTCTCATCTGACCAGAGCATCTTCTTCCACATGTTTGCTGTGTCCTCCACATGGTTTCTCGCAAACTGCAAACTGGACTTCTTATGGCTTTCTTTCAACAATGGCTTTCTTCTTGCCACTCTTCCATAAAGGCCAGATTTGTGGCATGCAGGACTAATAGTTGTCCTGTGGACAGATTCTCCCACCTGAGCAGTGGATCTCTGCAGCTCCTCCAGAGTTACCATGGGCCTTTTGGCTGCTTCTCTGATGAATGCTCTCCTTGTCTGTCAGTTTAGGTGGACGGCCATGTCTTAGTAGGTTTGCAGTTGTGCCATACTCTTTCCATTTATGGATGATGGATTGAATAGTGCTCTGTCAGATGTTCAAAGCTTGGGATATTTTTTTTATAACCTAACCCCGCTTTATACTTCTCCACAGCTTTATCCCTGACCTGTCTGGTGTTTTCCTTGGCCTTCATGATGCTGTTTGTTCATAAAGGTTCTCTATTAACCACTTCCCGCCCGCCCTATAGCGGATTGACGTCCGGGAAGTGGTTGTGTTATCCTGACTGGGCGTCATATGACGTCCTTCAGGATAACATGCCGCAGCGCGCCCCCGGGGGCGCGCATCGCGGCGATCGGTGGAGCGGTGTGTCAATCTGACACACCGCTACACTGATCTTGGTAAAAAGCCTCCGGCGGAGGCTCTTTACCTCGTGATCAGCCGTGTCCAATCACGGCTGATCACACTGTCAAGAGCCGTTGATCGGCTCTTCCTCACTCGCGTCTGACAGACGCGAGTAGAGGAGAGCCGATCGGCGGCTCTCCTGGCAGGGGGGGTCTGCGCTGATTGTTTATCAGCGCAGCCCCCCCGCAGATCACCCCACTGGACTACCAGGGATGCCACTAGGACCACCAGGGAAGGGGCAACGTGGATGGCCAGGTATGTACCCCATGGCCATCCACATGTGCCAAATCTGTGCCAATCAGTGCCCACAAATGGGCACTGATTGGCACTATTATGCCAATGATATGCCCAGCAATGCTATATCAGTGCCACCTGTCATTGCCCATCTGTGCCACCTGTCACTGCCCATCGGTGCCACCTGTCAGTGCCCATCTGTGCCCATCAGTGCCCACCTATCAGTGCCCATCAGTGCCACACATAAGTACCCATCAGTGCCACCCATATATACCAATCAATGCCACCTACGAGTGCCCATCAGTGCCGCCTATGTGTGCCCATCGGTGCCACCTATGAATGCCCATCAGTGCCGCATACCAGTGCCACCTATCAGTGCCCATCAGTGCCACCTATCAGTGCCCATCAGTGCCGCCTATCAGTGCCCATCATCAGTGCCCGTTAGTGCCACCTCATTGGTGCCACCTCATCGGTGCCCATCAGTGCCGCCGTATCAGTGCCCATCAGTGCAGCTATATCAGTGCCCATTATTGAAGGAGAAAGCGTACTTATTTACAAAAAAAATTAACAGAAACAAAGAAAAACTTGTTTTTTTTCGAAATTTTCGATCTTTTTTTATTTGTTGCGCAAAAAATAAAAACTGCAGAGGTGATCAAATACCACCAAAAGAAAGCTCTATTTGTGGGAACAAAATGATAAAAAAATTGTTTGGGTACAGTGTAGCATGACCGCGCAATTGTCATTCAAATTGCAACAGCGCTGAAAGGTGAAAATTGGGCTGGGCGGGAAGGTGTCTAAGTGCCTGGTATTGAAGTGGTTAAACCTCCGAGGGCTTCACAGAACAGTTGTATTTATACTGAGATTAAATTACACAGGTTGACTCTATTTACTAATTAGGTGACTTCTGATGGCAATTGGTTCCAGTAAATTTTAGTTAGGGGTATCAAAGTAAAGGGGGCTGAATACAAATGCAGGCCACACTTTTCAGATATTTATTTGTAAAAAATCTTGAAAACCATTTATCATTTTTCTTCCACTTCACAATTATATACCACTTTCTGTTGGTCTATTACATAAAATCCCACTACAATACATTTATGTTTTTGGTTATAACATGATAAAATGTAGAAAATTTCAAGGGGTGTGAATACTTTTTCAAGGCACTGTATACATGGATTAGCCATAACATTATGACCACTGACAGGTAAACTGTATAAAATTGATTATTTCATTATAATGGCATCTGAAAGTGGGTGGAATATATTAGGTAACAATTGAACATGTTGTCCCTGAAGTTGACGTGTTGAAAGCAGAAAAAAAATGGGCACGTTTAAGGATCTGAGGGACTTTGACAAGGGCCAAATTGTAAGAGCTAGAAGACTGGGTCAGAGCAACTCCAAAAATACAACTCTTTTGGGATGCTCCTGGTCTGCAACGGTCAGGACCGACCAAACGTGGTCCAAGGAAGAAAAACCAGCAACAGGGTCATGGGCAGCCAAGGCTAATTGATGCATTGATGAGGCGTGAAGGCCAGCCCATGTAGTCTGATCCAATAGAAGACTGTAGCTCAAATTGCTGAAAAAGTTAATACTGCCTATAATAGAAATGTGTCAAAACCCACAGAGCATCGCAGTTTGTTGTGTACAATGCTACGTAGCCGCAGACTGGTCAGCGTGCCCAAGCTGACCTGTGTCCACAGCCAAAAGTGCCAACAATGGGTATATGAGAATCAGAACTGGTCCACAGAGCAATGGAAGCATGTGGCCTGGTCTGATGAATTCAAATTGGTTAGAGGAATACAACAACAAGTTTGAGGTCTTGACTTGGCCTTAAATTCTCCAGATCTCAATCCAATAGAGCATCTTTGGAATATGCTTGAAAAACAAGTTTGATCCATGGAGGGTTTACCTCGCAATGTATAAGTCTTAAAAGATCTGCTACTTGTGGCTTGGTGCCAGATACCACAGCATACCTTTAGAGGTCTAATGAAATTCATGTTTCGAAGGATTATGGTGGGTGGAAAGTATATATGTAAAGGCAAAACTTGATTTCTGGACAGAGCCAAGCTTCTATTGCTGAAAATATAGAAAAAGATTTTCTACTTATTTACATTTTCTTCTTTTGAGGTCATTTTGGGATGATAGCACTGATCGTTTTCACTGTTCTTTTTTTTTTTTTTAGCCCAAAGACAGCGTGAATGAGCAAATCTCCTGCTGTGACAAACAAAAGAAAAAAGAAAAAAACAAAAATCGCGCTCACCACCAAAAACCAATACAAAATTAGGAAAGAATCAGCAGCTATCCTAATGTTCACATAAGTCTGTGTTATATAAAAATAATATCAAATCTTTCAAACTGTGAACCTTGCACCAAGTGACAAATGTCAAAACATAGTACAAAGAAAACAGAACGTGTCTCCCAAGATGAAGAGGACCACTGTATATATCTATCATGTGTGCAAGATAGAGCTCCAAAAGCCATTTACTAGAACACCATGACCCTCTGGTTAGGAGCGGTCAGTATTAGCATGAGAATGATCATAGGCTCATCTAACCATGTAAAGCAAAAATCACTATACATACCTTTTCTGCATCCAATCCAGTCTCCATGCTGTGTGCAGGAGGAAGCCAACAATAGCTGGGAATTGCCTGGGAAGTGACATCGCCCATAGAATTACTATGGGGCTTCCATTGTCGGTTGCCTCTTCTGCATCCACCTCCACAATGAAGCCGCTGCTGACAGCTCAGAGTAGAACTGGACCAGATCGGTTTCAAAAAAAGTATGTTTAGCGATTTCTTCTTTACAGGGCTAGATAGGTTAGTCTTATGCCGCGTACACACGGTCGCATTTTCCGACGGGAAATGTTCGATATGAGCTTGTTGTCGGAAAGTCCAACCATGTGTATGCTCCAGCGAACAATTGCTGTTGGAATTTCCGGCCACAAATGTTTGAGAGTAGGTTCTCAAATTTTCCAACAGCAAAACTTGTTGTTGGAAAGTCCGATCGTGTGTACACGAGTCCTTCACACAAAAGTTCACGCATGCTCTGAATCAAGCAGAAGGAGCCGCACTGGCTATTGAACTTCCTTTTTCTCGGCTCGTCACCGCGTTCTCACGTTCGGAGTTTTTGGCCAACATTTGTGTGACCGTGTGTATGCAAGCTTGAGCCAACATCCTTTGGAAAAAAATCCACGGTTTTGTTGTTGTTGGAAAATCCAATTGTGTGTATGGAGTATAAGAATGTGGCTGCAGGTAGGTTTACAGTTCGTTTGAAGCTGAACTTCTGCTGCTTCTACTTTAAGGCTGGGTTCACACGGGACGCGGCTCATGGCAGGGGTCTGGTGCGTCGCTGTTCTCCTATTCAGGGACGAATCAGGCCTGAATTTTTATTTCGGAAGTGAAACAGAGCCAAAGACACACAGGATTCCTGTACAATCCACAGCCACCACAGAGATGTGTGAACCAGCTCCATTGATAGAAACCTGCATCCAATTTACACTAGTGTGAACCCAGCCTAAAAGATGTTCTACTGATGACTTGGTGCCAGATACCACAGCATACCTTCAGATGGCCATGCCTCGATGGGTCAGGGCTGTTTTGGTGTCAAAATGGGAACCTGCTCAGAATTACATGGGTGGTCATAAAGTTATGGCTGATCAATGTATGTATTTTATTGGTGTATTTATCTGTTTGCCTTTGCCTGAAGTTAGGCTTTAAGGCGGTTGTAAACCCTAGATATGAAATATGAACAAAGTATATCTCACTTCTGCTATGTCGTGCCTGTAGGACATTAAAGTTGATCTAAAGTCTAAACTTTTTTTTTTTTAACCTTAATGCAGTGGTTTCTAAACTCTAGCCCAGGGGCCAGATGTGGCCCTTTGCTTGCCTATATACGGCCCTTTAAGTGCTATACCTCCAAATAACCCCAATGATGGACCACCATTCCTCCCAATAACACCATTGATGGGTCACTATTCCTCCCACCGATACCAACAATGAGGCATTATTCCTCCAACTAACACCAGAGATGGGGCACCATTCCTTCCACTGATGAATGAGGCACTGCAACATTGGGGAACAATTGCTCTCATAAAAAAGAACAAATGATGAGGTAAGGTTTACTCCCACTGGCCACAATCTGCCAAAGATTAAAGAGCACTCACCCGCTGACACCAGGCAGAAAATTAAACTCAGACACAGCAGATGCTTCATAGTACTGGGACCTTTAATGCCTGCAAAAAGTTCAACAACAGAATGTTTAGTGCCTATTAGACATGTGCAATTTGTTTCAGTCTGAATACAAATTCTGACAAACTTTTGGTTATTCAGAGATTCGGATGTATCTGAAACTCCGAATACGATAGTAACTAATTTTGTTGTAATTCGTTAAAATTTTTTTGTTTATTGTTATTAAACTAATTCCAAATTTTCTGAAAGAATTGAATTTAGATTGATCGAAAAATGATCGACCAATAAGAATTCTGTGTGAAGAAAACATCCCCCCCCAAAAAATCAATACCAGACCCTTATCTGAGCATGCAGCCTGGCAGGCCAGGAAAGGGGGGGGTGAGTGAGCGCCCCCCTCCTGAACCATACCAGGCCACATGCCCTTAACATGGTGGGACCCCCAGATTCGGGTTCCCCTCTATGTGAATGAGTATGTGGTAAATGGTACCCCTACCCGATTACCAAAAATGTGTAAAAAGTGAATAAAGACAGTATACAAGTTTTTAACAATTCCTATATTAAAAAAAATAAAAAACAATGCCCCCCCATGTAAATCCATCGTCAATCACCCGCCACCACTGCTTAACCCGAAAAAAAGCCAAAAAAACTCTGGCTTTGATATGGCCGGGCATTGATTTTTATTTTTTAATAGAGGAATCGTCAAAAACGTTTGTACTGTCTTTATTCACTTTTTACACTGTTTTTGGTGAATGGGTAGGGCTACGATGTACCCGATACTCATTCACATGGGTGGGGGTCTGCGGGTGGCTCCCCACCCGCAGATCCCCACAACCACAGCCCAGGGTTGTGGGGAAGAGGCCCTTGTCCCCATCAACATGGGGACAAGGTGCTTTGGCATGAGGGGGGCCAGAGTCCCCCCTGTCCCAAAGCACCCCCTCCATGTTGAGGGCATGAGGCCTGGTACGTTTCGTGAAGGGGGAGTGGGGAGCTCGCTCGTCTCTTCCCCTTTCCTGGCCTGTCGGGCTGCATGCTCGAATAAGGGTCTGGTATGCCTATATACATGATTAGAGTTTTGACCTATAACTTCGGGTTTAGTGTTTGAATACCACAATCTGCTTGGAGTTTGTATTCTTTCCCCAGTTTTATGAGCATTTTCTTCAAGTGCTCCAATTTCATCCCCCAATCCAAAAATGTAGTAGTGGGTTGATGGGCATCCTCTCAGATTGGTCTTGTATGTGTATGGGGGGATACGATGGTGAGTTCTGTCCTGGAACATGGACTGACATGAATGGATCTATGTATTTAGTAAAGAATAATATGGGGTTGATTTACTAAATGCAAATAGTCAGTGCAGGTGATCTAGATCTGAAAGGAACATGTAAGGAAAATTAAAAAAATGTTTTTGCTTGTACATGATTGGATGATAGAAATCAGAAGAGCTTTCCCTCAGATCTAGCACAACTGCACTTGCAGTGTACAGTATATTTGCCTTTAGTAAATCAATCTCCAAGTTACACCATATAAATAGTAAAAATTAATAGACAAAAATAAATGTGTTTAACCCCTTAGTGATGGAAGGTAAAAGAAATCTGAACACGATTTTGCAACTTTGACATATGTTAGTAAAAGTGTTCTAGGCAGGTTACAGAAGTAAAAAAAAACACTCTGAATGAAAACTTTGGGGTGGATTTACTAAAGGCAAATAGACTGTGCACTTTGCAAGTGCAGTTGCTCCAACACTTAGTAAAGGAGGGGAAGCTCTACTGACTTCCATCATCCAATCATGTGCAAGAAAAAGTGCTGTTTTTTTGTTCCTTGCATGTAATTGGATATTCTTTGCAAAGTGAAACTCATTTACTAAGCTCTTAGGCAACTGAGTTTGCACAGTCTATTTGCCTTCAGTAAATTCACCACACTGATGCCCCGTACACACGGTCGGACTTTGTTCGGACATTCCGACAACAAAATCCTAGGATTTTTTCCGACGGATGTTGGCTCAAACTTGTCTTGCATACACACGGTCACACAAAGTTGTCGGAAAATCCGATCGTTTTAAACGCGGTGACGTAAAACATGTACGTCGGGACTATAAACGGGGCAGTGGCCAATAGCGTTCATCTCTTTATTTATTCTGAGCATGTGTGGCACTTTGTCCGTCGGATTTGTGTACACACGATCGGAATTTCCGACAACGGATTTTGTTGTCGGAAAATTTTATCTCCTGCTCTCCAACTTTGTGTGTCGGAAAATCAGATGGAAAATGTCCGATGGAGCCCACACACGGTCGGAATTTCCGACAACACGCTCCGATCGGACATTTTCCATCGGAAAATCCGACCGTGTGTACGGGGCATGACTGCTACAATTACTACAAACATTATGATAATAATAATCATAATCATGTTTGCATTCAATTAATTTTTGTTCAAGTAATAATATTAATAACAATAATAATAATGATAATAATAATAATACATTATTATTATTTTGTATTATTATTAACAACAATAATAACAATAATAATAATATTATTGTAATATTATTATTAGAAGTAGTACAAGTTTTATGTTAACAATAATATAGCATATTATTTTGGATGGAAAGATGTTGTTGTTGTTATTATAATTATTATTATTATTATACAGGATTTATATAGCGCCGACAGTTTACGCAGTGCTTTACAACATTAGGGCAGACAGTACAATTACAATACAATTCAATACAGGGGGGAATCAGAGAGCCCTGCTCGTTAGAGCTTACAATCTAGGAGGGAGGGTCAAGTTATACAAAAGGGTAATAGCTGTGGGGGATGAGCTCATGGAGAAAATAGTGCAGTTGTTAGATGGAGGCAGGATAGGCTTCTCTGAAGAGGAAAGTTTTCAGGGATCGCCTAAAAGTGGATACATTTGGAGACAGTCTGACAGATTGGGGTAGGGAATTCCAGAGGACGGGCGAGGCTCGGGAGAAGTCCTGGAGGTGGATATGAGAGGAGGTGATGAGGGAGCTAGAGAGCAGGAGGTCCTGGGAGGAACGAAGAGGGCGATTAGGTTGGTATTTTGAGACTAGGCTAGTGATGTAGATGGGGGCAGAGTTGTGGATGGCTTTGTAACTTATTGTTAGTATTTTAAATTTAATTAGTTGGGCGAGTGGTAGCCAATGGAGGGATTGGCAGAAAGGGGTAGCAGACACTGAGCAGTTTGTAAGGTGGATGAGTCTGGTAGCAGCATTCATGATGGACTGAAGGGGGGATAGTCTATTTAAAGGTAAGCCAATGAGGAAGGAGTTGCAGCAGTCGAGGCGAGAGATAATCGGGGAGTGAATCAGGAGCCTTGTGGTTTCATTGGTTAGAAAGGGACGTAGTTTAGAGATGATCTGGAGGATGAGGCCGCAAACTTTGGAAAGTGATTGGATGTGGGGCCGAAAGGAGAGTTCAGAATCCAGGATAACACCTAGCACCCTGACATGTGGGGATGGGTGGATGGTTGTGCCATCCCCAGGAAATTTTATAAGCTCGGTTTTGGACAAGTTGAGTTTGAGGAAGTGGTGTGACATCCATACAGATATGTTGGTTAGTAAGTTAGTGATGTGTGAGGAGACTGATGGAGTGAGTTGAGGGGTGGAGAGATAGATTTGTGTGTCGTCAGCGTAGAAATTATGTTGAAAGCCATGAGAGGCTATCCAAGAATAGAACCTTGGGGGACCCCGATGGAGAAGGGAAGAGGAGTGGAGGAAGTAGAATTGTAAGTGACACTGAAGGTGTGTTGGGATAGGTAGGATGAGAGCCACTGAAGAGCACAGTCATTTAGACCGAGGGAGTAAAGTTTTTTGAGTAGGAGGGGATGGTCAACCGTGTCAAAGGCAGCTGAAAGGTCCAGAAGTAGGAGTACAGAATAGTGTCTATTGGTTTTTGCAGTTAGTAGGTCATTTGTGAGTTTTAAAAGAGCAGTTTCTGTGGAGTGTTGGGGGCAAAATCCAGATTGAAGTGGATCAAGAAGGTTGTTCTTAATGAGGTGGTAACTCAGTTGGTTGTAAACCAGGCGTTCAAGGAGTTTAGAGGAAAAGGGGAGCAAGGAGATAGGGCGTAGGTTGTTAAGATTGGAAGGGTCCAAGGACAGCTTTTTAAGTATGGGGGTGACCAGTGCATGTTTTAGAGCATTGGGGAAAATGCCAGAGGTGAGGGAGAGATTGAAGATGTGGGTTAGAGAGTGTAGGATGGAGTCGGAGGGCGACCGTAGCATTTGAGAGGGAATAGGGTCCAGCGGACAGGTGGTTAGGTGGTTGATAGAAAGGAGTTTAGCAACTTCGTCTGTAGTAGCATATTTAAATGAGGGGAGTGTCAATTGTACCTGTTGACATGGGGTCTTAACTGGGGGAGATACCTGTAGAGTGGAGATTTTATCACGGATTGTATCAAGCTTTTTTTTTAAGTGATTGGCAATCTCCTGGGCAGTGAGTGAATCAGTGGGTGGAGGCGGTGGAGGACGAAGTAGAGAGTTTGAAGGTAGAGAAGAGTTTACGGGGACTGGATGAAAAGGTGTTAATGAGAGTTGTAAAATAGGTTTGCTTCGCAGTGTGGAGGGAAGAATAGTATTTTTGGAGGGCAGATTTGTATTGATTGAAGTCTTTGAGAGCCTTAGTCTTGTGCCACAGATGCTCAAGAGCGCGACTACGTTTTTTGAGAATTTTAGTGTCATCTGTTTGCCAGGGTTGTAGGGGTCGAGGCCTGATTCTGCGTGTAGTGAGGGGAGCGAGCTTGTGCAGGACGGAGGACAGGGATTTATTGTAGAGGGATGCGGCTTGGTTGGGGCAGGACAGGGGAGAGATTTTGTCATAGAAGTGGTCATAGCAGAATAGAGGAGAGAGGAGTTGAAGTTGCGAAAGTTTCTACGGGTGATGATTAGGCGATTGGAGGGAAAGGTGATGGAAGACAGGGGGAGAAAGAAACTAATAAGGTGGTGGTCGGAGAGAGGAAAAGGTTGTTTGACAAGTTGCATGGAGTGCATAGGTAAGAGAATACAAGGTCAAGGGTGTTGCCATCAGAGTGAGTAGAAGCCTGTACCCATTGCTTCAGGTCAAATGAAGAAGACTAAGAAGTTTAGAAGTAGCAGGAGTGTTTGTATTAGCAGGGATGTTGAAATCACCGAGAGGGAGTGTGTGAATTTCCGAAGAGAGAAAGTAGGGTAGCCAGGCAGAAAACTCCTCATGATTATTATTATTACTACTACTATGACTGCTACTATTATTACTACTAATAATAATATTAATATCTTTCCATCCAAAATGAGATGTATTATATTTTTGCTCATATAATAGGTAAATAATAATATTAATGCCCATCGTAATAATAATCATATTATTAATAATAATAATATATTTCCATCCAAAAGGATATATGTTATATTTGTGTTCAAATATTAATAATACTAATAAAAATAATAATAATAATAATTGTTATTATTATTATAATAATGATAATAATATGATTAATAATTATTATTATTAGCAATACTATTACTATTATTATTATTATTATTATTATATTATAATAAACTTCATCATTTACATTTAATAAACTATGTTAGAAATGTTCTACTGTTGTCAGTCCCACTGAATGTACCTGTTCCCTGCTTCATATTAAATATATATACAATTAATATATAATATGAAGCAGGCCTTTTTCCTCGTCTCCTTAAAATTATGAGGAAGGCATTGCACATTATTCTTTAACAACAAGAGAACTCTCATTTTCTTTCATTTGAGTGACAAATATTGAAAGAAGGACCTGACAAGGATCCACAAACAGACATACCTGCGTTAATTCCCAGGTAAAGGTGTGTCTCCCTCGGTGGCACCCAAAAGTATATCAGGCTCACCTAGATCTCCAAACACTCAAATAAAAACTTTCCAGAAGAAGGCGGTGCATGTTGTGAAGGTGGTTGGAGCTTAAGTTATATAACATTATTTAACAGTGTGTATGAACAGGAGCAGGTATATGACATTGATATATATAAGTGTTGGACTGTGCAGGATAACTCTTCAAGGTCAAGGGTTTGCATTTTCTGAACTGTCCTAAAAAAAATATAAATATATATATATATATATATATATATATATATATATATACAGTATATCACAAAAGTGAGTACACCCCTCACATTTTTGTAAATATTTTATTATATCTTTTCATGTGACAACACTGAAGAAATGACACTTTGCTACATTGTAAATTAGTGAGTGTACAGCTTGTATAACAGTGTAAATTTGCTGTCCCCTCAAAATAACTCAACACACAGTCATTAATGTCTACACCGCTGGCAACAAATTTGAGTACACCCCTCTGTGAAAATGTCCAAATTGGGCCCAATGTGTCAATATTTTGGGTTGCCACCATTATTTTCTAGCACTGCCTTAACCCCCTTGGGCATGGAGTTCACCAGAGCTTCACAGGTTGCCACTGGAGTCCTCTTCCACTCCTCCATGATGACATCACAGACCTGGTGGTTGTTAGAGACCTTGCACTCCTCCACCTTCCATTTGAGGATGCCCCAAATGCTCAATAGGATTGACATGCTTGGCCAGTCCATCACCTTTTACCTTCAGCTTCTTTAGCAAGGCAGTGGTCGTCTTGGAGGTGTGTTTGGGGTAGTTATCATGTTGGAATACTGCCCTGCGGCCCAGTCTCCAAAGGGAGGGGATCATGCTCTGCTTCAGTATGTCACAGTACATGTCGGCATTCATGGTTCCCTCAATGAACTGTAGCTCCCCAGTGTTGGCAGCACTCATACAGCCCCAGACCATGACACTCCCACCACCATGCTTGACTGTAGGCAAGACACACTTGTCTTTGTACTCCTCACCTGGTTGCCGCCACACACACTTGACACCATCTTAACCAAATAAGCTTTTCTTGGTCTAATCAGACCAGTTATAGTAATCCATGTCCTTAGTCCGTTTGTCTTCCGCAAACTGTTTGCAGGCTTTCTTGTGCATCATCTTTAGAAGAGGCTTCCTTCTGGGATGACAGCCATGCAGACTAATTTGATGTAGTGTGCGGCATATGGTCTGAGCACTGACAGGCTGACCCCCCACCCCTTCAACCTCTGCAGCAATGCTGGAAGCACTCATACGTCTATTTCCCAAAGACAACCTCTGGATATGACGCTGAGGATGTGCACTCAACTTCTTTGGTCGACCATGGCGAGGCCTGTTCTGAGTGGAACTTGTCCTGTTAAACCGCTATATGGTCTTGGCCACCGTGCTAGAGCTCAGTTTCAGGGTCTTGGCAATCTTCTTATAGCCTAGGTCATCTTTATGTAGAGGGACAATTCTTTTTTTTCAGATCCTCAGAGAGTTCTTTGCCGTGAGGTGTCATGTTGAACTTTCAGTGACCAGTATGAGAGAGTGAGAGCGATAACACCAAATTTAACACACCTGCTCCCCATTCACACCTGAGACCTAACGAGTCACATGACACCGTGGAGGGAAAATGGATTATTGGGCCCAATTTGGACATTTTCACTTAGGGGTGTACTCACTTTTGTTGCCAGCGGTTTAGACATTAATGGCTGTGTATTGAGTTATTTTGAGGGGACAGCAAATTTACACTGTTATACAAGCCGTACACTCACTACTTTACATTGTAGCAAAGTGTAATTTCGGTGGAGTAGTGGGTAGCACTCTCGCCTAGCAGTAAAAAGGGTCGCTGGTTCCAATCCCAACTACAACACTACCTGCCTGGAGTCTGCATGTTCTCCCTGTGCCTGCGTGGGTTTCCTCTGGGTACTCCGGTTTCCTCCCACACTCCAAAGACATGCTGGTAGGTTAATTGGCTTCTGTCCAAAAATTGGCCCTAGTATATGAATGGGGACCTTGGATTGAGGGTAGGGACTGATGTGAGTGTGGGATGTTCAGGGTTAGGGACAATTGTAGACACACACCCACACTCACGCAGGTTGGACTGGTGTCTTTATTCAACCTTACTAACTATGTAACATATATATATATATATATATATATATATATATATACAGTGCAAAAATTTTAGGCAGGTGTGAAAAAATGCATTAAATTAAGAATGCTTTCAGAAATAGACATGCAAATACCCGTAGTTTATTTTTATTAATAAATGTTAATAATGCTATATGTTATATGTAAAGTGACTCTGTGCATGATAGAGAAAATTGATTAGTTAATTATCACATTGTATCATGTTTTGAATAGTCCACTGTGTTAAAATGATTTTCAAACGTGAAACTGGCACACAATGCACCCAAGAGTCGTAGTTGAGAAAGATGAAACCTCCACCTCTACACACACTGCCACTTTCTGACTTCAAATGATCTCCTATTACAGGAGATCACACTCGCTTGTAGCTTAATACCCAGCCCGGGCCTTTAAGAGGTGGAACGATAATCCCAGCGTCTTCCTAGAGTGTAATCCTTCAAAGGCACGTATTACCCATTGGTCCCCATAAAAACATAAAAGCTTCCATAGTGTAAAATCCTAGGTGACTTTATTAAGTAAAAAAGTATTGCATTTAGGTAAGATGATTATTATTATTATTATTTATTCATATATGGTCTATATTATTTGTTTCTAGTTAGGTATTAATTACCTGATTTTGCACTTTATTTGCACGTCACTTTATTCCATGTTATATGGTTGTATAGAGAAGGCACATATTATTATCACACAGCGCTCCCTATCACTTATTTCTCAAATAGGACCTGCAGTTGTTTTGTACAACCGCTGCATCCTCATAGACTAACAGGCGGCTCCAACCGCAATAAACCATTCTCACTGTATGGGTGAGAGGACCCAGGGGCGGACTGACAACTCCTGGGGTCCCCGGGCAACAGGAGATCATGGGGCCCCCTGTGTCTCCGCCCACACTCAAGCCCCACCCCCAGCTTGCACTGCGTGGACACCTCAACTCTGGGTCGAACCTGAGATAAACAGTGCACAGGGGGCATCAGGGCAGAGCTTGGGGGAACCATGGCAAAGTATAGAAGTCAGCAGGTCAGAGCACAGGGGGTCAGGAGAGCACAATATGTGTGTGTGGAGGGCAGGAGGGCACACTACATGGGGAGAAGCAGGGCACATTACAGGCTGGGGGGGCACAGTAGGACACATTACATTGGGGGGCAGCAGGGAACATATAGGGCACAATACATGGGGAGGAGGTAGAGGGGCACATTATGGGGCACGGCAGGGAACATTACGGGGGCTAGCAGGGCACATTATGGGGCACAGCAGGGAACATTACATGAGGCAGAAGGGCACATTATGGGGTACAGCAGATTATATTACATAGGGGCATGAGGGCACATAATGGGACACGGCAGGGGATATTACATGGGGCAAGAGGGCACATATAGGGCACAGTATGGTGCACACAGCAAAGCACATTAAGGGGCACTGAATGATGCATCACGGGGGATCATGGGGCACACAGCAGGGCACATCATATGGCACACAGCAGGGTACAGGGCACATAATGGGACATACAGTAGGACTCAGGATACATCACAAGGCCCATAGGAGGGAACTGGGCACACAGTGGGGCAAACAGTAGGACACATCATGGGGCACACCACAAGAGCACCTCATGGGGCACACGGTAGGGCATATCATGGGGCACACAGTAGATCATGGGACACATCACAGGGCACACATCTGGGCACATCATGGGGCACACAGCAGGGCATGGGTGCACACAACAGGGCATGGGGGCAGGCAGCAGGGCATGGGGGCAGGCAGCAGGGCATAGGGGCACACATCAGAGCATGAGGCAGACAGCAGGGCATGGGGGCAGGCAGCTGGGCATGGGGCAGACAGCAGGCCATGGGGCACAGAGCAGGGTATGGGGAAGATATCAGGGCTTGGGGGCACAGAGCAGGGCATGGGGCAGAAATCAGGACATGGGGGGACAGAGCAGGGCATGGGGCAGACAGCAGGGCACGGGGCACAGAGCAGGGCATAGGGCAGAGAGAAGGGAACGGGGGCAAAGAGCAGTGCATGGGGGCACATAGCAGGGCATGGGGGCACACATTAGAACATGGGGCACAGAACAGAGCATGGGGCACAGCCTAGGGCATGGGGCAGACAGCAGGGCATGTGGGCACAGAGCAGGGCATGAGGCAGACATCAAGGCATAGGGGCACAGAGCAGGGCATGGGGCAGACAGCAGAGCATGGGGGCACACATCAGAGCATGGGGGCAAAGAGCGGGGCATGGGGTCAAAGAGCAGAGCATGGAGCAGACAGCAGGGCATGGGGCAGACAGCAGGGCATGGGCAGACATCAGGGCATGGGGCAGATATCAGGGCATGGGACACAAAGCAGGGTATGGGCAGACTAGAGGGCATGGGGCAGACATCAGGGCATTAGGGCACAGAGCAGGACGCTGGGCACATAGAGGGACACAGGACAGCATACAAGCTGCTGCACTTTCCTTCCTAGATGCAGAGTAGCGCGGGAATCGGCTGTAAACAGACCTCCCGTGATGCGTTCCTCCCCGCCGACCCCTCCTCTCTTCTCGTGCATCCGAGGTGATGACAAATACAAGCACCTGGGCTGGACGGGAAGAAAGGAGGGGCCGGCAGGAAGGAGCACATTATGAGAGGTCTGTTAGCAGGGAGCAGGGATTCGGGACCCGATCCATCCATCAGCTAGCTGTGATTGATGGGTAGATCAAAGTGGAAGCTGTCATGGGGCCCCCTACTGGCGAATGGGCCCTCGGACAGTGCCCAAAGTGCCCAATGGTCAGTCCGCCCCTGAGAGGACCCATGTATATAAGCACTTAAGCAAGGTCCATAAAGATATGGATGAGCATGTTTGGGGTGGAGGAACTTGACTAGCCTGCACAGAGTCCTGAACTCAACCTGATAGAACACCTTTGGGATGAGTTAGAGTGGAGACAGCGAGCCAGGCCTTCTCCTCCACATCAGTTCTCTGACCTCACAAATGTGCTTCTGGAAGAATGGTTAAACATTCCCATAGACACACTCCTAAACCTTGTGGACAGCCTTCCAGAAGGGTTGAAGCTGTTATAGCTGCAAAGGGTTGTGCCAACTCAAAATTGAACTCTATGGACTAAGACTGGGATGCCATTAAAGTTAATTTGTGTGTAAATCACGTCCCATAAGTATACTGTGGGAGTGGGACAGGTAATAGTTGCCGGAAGTCCATGTACTCTGCCAAGTTTTCCATGGCTTCGACTGGGCACTTTGTTTACTTCTGTCCACAGGAATTTTGCTAATATTTGACCTGGACAGACTGCAGTTATCCCCTTGTCCTTTGCGGACCAAAGGTCAGTGGACACTGGTAGAGGAGGAGGTGATGAAGTGTAGGAAAGGCAATGCTTTTTTGTAAGACTATATAAGAAATTGTAACAGTGCCTGGTCAGCGGTTTCACTGTCACAGATAACCATGGGGACTGTCCTTCTCCTTCTGTCACTCTTCACTCTTCTGCACATCACCTATGGAAACCCTCTGGACTGCAGCACTCAAATTAAAGGGACTCCCCCTAACTTTACCCAGGTGAGTGCGCTAGAGACATTAATTCTTTAGTGGGAGAGAAGGTTGGGGTAACAAAATCAAAATCTGGGGTGAAAATTTGTGCTAGGAGGGGGGGGGGGGATTTGCAGGACAGGGTTTGTGCTAGGATGGGAAAATTGAGGGAAAAGAGAATGTGTGGTATGAGGGGTGACTTTTGGGGTGGGGGAGAGTTTGTTTTAGGAGGGGGGGAATTGGGGGTATTTGAGCTAGTAGGTGGAATTGGGGGGCAAAGATTTGTGCTGAGAGGGGGGATTTGGAGTGGGAGGAGGAATTTTTGCACACAGGGCATTCAACAGATCTCCTCCTCCACATACAGCACATAGCTGAAATCGGATAATTTTACAGACACAGCCTCCATCTGCACAGTGTGTAGCTGGCTGCTATGTTGCAGTTGTGACCTGTAAAATTCCCAGATTGGAATGGCAGCGCAACTGCAGTAGCCTGCTGCACACTGTGCAGATTGAGCCTGTGTCTGTAAGGGAATCCGATCTCAGCTATCTGCTGTGTGGCATGTGTGGCAGTAGGAGGTCTGCTTAGTGCTCTGCCAGAAGTGATCCTATCCTCTTCTCTGTTGACTCCTGTCATCTAACCTGCTAACTCCCTTTACCCTACCTTGCTGACCCCTGTCCTCTGCCTTACTGACCCTTGTCTTCTGCCATGATAGCTCTTTTTCTCTGCTCTGCTGACCCCTATCCTCTGTCCTACCTACCAACTGTACACTGCCCTTCTAATATCTCAACCTCTGCCCTGCTGATCACCTGCACACTGCCCTGCTGCCCCCTGTCCTTCGCCCTGCTAACCCCCTGTACACTGCCCTGCTGCCCCTGTCCTCTGCCATGCTAACCCCCTGTACACTGCCCTGCTGCCCTCTGCCCTGCTAACCCCCTGTACACTGCCCTGCAGCCCCTGTCCTCTGCCCTGCTAACTCCCTATACACTGCCCTGCTGCCCCTGTCCTCTGCCCTGCTAACCCCCTGTAAACTGCCCTGATGCCCCCTGTACACTGCCCTACAAACTGCTGACCCCTTGTACACTGCCCTACTGAGTCCTATACACTGCCCTACTGACTCCTATGCATTTGGGTTTATTTACTAAAGCTGGAAAGTGCAAAATCAGGCTCACTTCTGCATAGAAACCAATGAGCTTCCAGGTTTTATTACCAAAGTTTAATTGAACAAGCTGAGGTTAGAAACTCATTGGTTTCTATGCAGCAGTGAGCCTGATTTTGCACTTTCCAGCTTTAGTAAATAAACCCCATTGTCTTGCTGACCTCACATCCTCTGCTCATTTTCATCTCCCTTTGACCCATATTTTAGGTCTATGATAGATGAAAACATATTAACTCTGATCCTTGGAAAATGACAAATGGTTGCAGTCTATCTGGAGCCTCAAAGTGTAAAGACCTCTTCCTCCCCTCTGCTTTTTTAATTGCAAGGTCTGTAGGATTCTTTGATGGATTGTGAGGTGATAGCTGATTAATTTGATATAAACCATGATCCTGTCAGAAACTTGTTGACAGCTTTGTGTTAAAGCAGAACTAAAGCCTCCTCCCCTTTTCAGCCAAGGAAGCTGCCATCTTATCCAATGTAAGAGAAGGTGACCACACTCCAGATTGCAGAGGATGCGAAGCTTTATTCCATAAAATCCATGGATAACATCAAAACATGATCATGATATAAACAGACAGCAGGTGAACCTTGCTGCTGTCTGTTTGTATCGTGATCATGTTTTGAAATCTTCCATGGATTTTATGGAATAAAGCTTTTCGTCCTCTGCAATCTGGAGTGTGGTCACCTTCTCTCTTTTATTGGATATTACGTTCAGACCATGGACTGGACCAGCATCAAGTCATCAGAGGGAGGATCACTTCACTTGGGGCGGTGTTGTCTCTCCCTTTCATTGTAAGCTGCCATCTGATCAGCAACTGCCATGATGCTGCACATGTGATCATTTATGACACCAGACATTTGATGGTTTGACAGTTTGCTTGAAAGCACTAACAAGTGTCTTAGCATTCCGCACATACCGGGAATGTAACAGTTTTTTAAAACATTAATTCGATGGGTTTAGTTCCGCTTTACTTTAGGTCTACAGGCCTGTGCAACCTCTTTTACATTCTAAATTGTGGTCATTGTCTAAACCCAATCTTTTAAAACTTTTTACCCCAAAGGAACCCCTTAAAAAATGTTCAGTCCTGGGTAACATCTTCTAAATCCAATTCATCGGGGGTCAGTGGGAGAAATGCAGCTTACATTGGTGGTCAGTGGGAAGAATCACCAGCCAAAAAACATAACTGATGTCAAACAGCTGACTCTGCCAAGTGGCGTTGGCCCTGGAACCATTCAGGTACCATTAGATGGAAGGTCAATTAGGCCTTGGTCAAGGAAACCCCTAGCAACCTCTGGAGGAACTCTAATGCCGCGTACACACGGTCGGACTTTGCAGCTACAAAAGTCGGACAGCCTGTCCGACATACTTCCGGCGTACCTTCGGCGGACTTGGGGCAGACTTTCTTACGAACGGACTTGCCCACACACGACCACACAAAAGTACGCCAGCTTAGTACGCTGTGACGTACACCAAGTCCGACGAGACTATAAAACGGAAGTTCAATAGCCCGTACGACACCCTTTGGGCTCCTTCTGCTAATCTCGTGTTTATCTCGTGTTAGTAGAAGTTTGGTGAGAGACGATTCGCGCTTGTGAGACTCGTATTTTTCAGTTCGTTTTAACTGTTGTTCAGTCTGTGCTTGTGAGGTTTGTATCTGCTTTTCAGTGCGTTTGGTCAGTTGGCATTGAGAAATCTTTGTTTTATTGGCCGCTCGTTCCTGATTTTCAGGTCGTTCTTCACAGGCCTTGCTGTTCTTCAGTGCGTTCTGTTTAGTGCGTTCTGACCAGCCGACCGTTTTGAAGCCATGTTACCTGTACGTACTCGTCGTAGAGCTCGTGCATTGTATGTGCTTGGTGCTGTAGTTTATTCTTCAGCCCAAGACCAGTCCATGAACAGGGCGAGGAGGAGTTCATGGACCAAGAATTGGTTGCTTCAGCGTGACCAGTTCTGTCACATGCCTTTGCTCCGTGAGATCCGTGAGAATAATCCTGAGGATTTCAGGAACTTTCTCCGGATGACGGACCCCGTTTTTGATCGTTTGGTGGCTTTGCTGACCCCCTATATCAGCAGGCAGGATACCTGCATGAGGCAAGCCATCACTCCGGAGCAGAGGCTGGTCGCTACCTTGCGGTATTTGGCCACAGGGAGAAGCCTGCAGGACCTTAAGTTCTCGACAGGCATCTCCCCCCAGGCTCTGGGGATCATTATCCCAGAGACCTGTTCTGCCATCATACAGGTCCTGCAGAAGGACTATATTAAGGTAAGCTATTTTTATTTTATTAGCATCACATGTTCTTTTATGTAATCTTTGCTAATGTAATGTATTTCTTGCTTCAAACACTACTTCCCATCATTGCAATATAGTGTGAATGTCCCCTTTTTATCCTCACACATGCTGGGATTTTTTCCTGTTATTTTTTGTCATGCATGTATAGTTTCCTTCAATAACCTTCCCAGCATGAAGTGATGGGAACATATCCACCTAGTCTACTCATTTTGAATGTATTTTGTTGGAGTGTATTTAGTGTGCTTATAATTAGCAATTAGCTAGATTTCACAACCCCCCCCCCCACCTGAACTCACTCCAAATAGTGTGCTGCTAATTAGCAATTAGCTAGATTTCACAACCCCCCCCCCCCCACCTGAACTCACTCCAAATAGTGTGCTGCTAATTAGCAATTAGCTAGATTTCACAACCCCCCCCCCACCTGAACTCACTCCAAATAGTGTGCTGCTAATTAGCAATTAGCTAGATTTCACAACCCCCCCACCCCCACCCTCGTTAAAATTTGCTTGAATGTTCTGTGGTGTTGATTTGTCTAAAGCAAATCTATGTTGCACTTTGCAAAATGCATGTGCACTCTACAAGTGCATTTGTTCCAGTGCTTTAGTAAATGAGCAGAAGCTCTGCTGATTTCCATCATCAAATCATATGCAAGCCTCAAAGTGTTTTCATTAATTGCCCTTGCATGTGATTGTGTACTCTTTGCAACATGAATGCCTTTTGACATTACCTCATTTACTGTAAGCTGGTTAGCAACTGCACCTGCAGAGTGCGACAACTGCAGTCTTGTAGCCTTTGTTATCCCTAAATTCCTGCGTGTTGTTAAAGTAATTTTTTTTAGGGATTTAACAACCCCCTAAAATGTAATCAATGTTCTATCAGAGGGGGTGAGCAATCTGATAAGTGTGCCTTTTTCCATATTAGTTATTCCAGAAGAATTAAATTATTGAATGTTATACTGATGCTGGGGAATAATGTTTTTAATTGTCTAATTTTCTTGCAATGTTAGCTTCCAAATTAATTGATTTTGGTTTTCTTGTTTGATTCCCCAGTTTCCTTCAACGCCACAGGAATGGCAGACTGTGGCATCCCATTTTGCCAGCCGTTGGGACTTTCCCAATTGTGGAGGGGCTATAGATGGGAAACATGTCCACATTGTGCCACCACCCCATTCGGGGTCATATTATTTTAATTATAAGGGGTTCCACAGTATTGTTTTAATGGCGGTGGTGTCGGCACACTATGATTTTTTATATGTGGACGTGGGGAAGAATGGCCGGATGTCGGATGGAGGAGTATTTGCCCAGACGGAGTTCTGCCAGCGTCTCCAGAGTGGTGGCCTGGGATTGCCACCTGATGAGGATAACGTGGAAGGACTCCCCTTTGTCTTCATTGCCGATGAAGCCTTCGCTCTGAGCAAGCACCTCATGAGGCCATTCCCCCAAAGAACCCTCACCCCGGAGAGGAGGGTTTTTAATTACCGGCTGGCCAGAGCTAGAAGAGTGGTTGAGAATGCGTTTGGAATTCTGGCCAGCCGGTTCCGCCTGTTTCAAACAGCCATTAATTTGGCGGAATACAAACTTAATTTTATAATTTTATCATGCTGCATTCTGCACAACTTTTTAAATAAGCATTCTGCCAATTATATAGGCACAGTTGGGCCTGAGGCCGGACAAATAGAAGCCAACCTTACAGGCCTGGATACTGTCCGTACTGGCTTGGCCCCCCAAAGTTCCCGTCAGGTTAGACAGCAATATGTTGATTATTTTATGGGTAGGGGGGCCATTGCAATGGGCCAGGATATATAATTTTTTGTCAATAAAAAAAATATTGCTGAAATCTGGCATTATATTTATTGCTTGCCTTTCTTTTGGGCTGTCTCCTAGGTTATGGTCGAGCAGTTGTAGTGCCAACTGTATTTGAATTTTAAAAATGTCTAAATAAGCTCCATTGCCACTGTAAACAACTTTTTGACAATTATAACCAAACTGATACTGAGCCTTGAAATAACAAACCACACATTTGTTAAAATCCTATAAAAGGAGATGTTTTTATTAATGGTTGTTATGCATTCAGTTCTGCATTTAGTATAAAATGTTCATAGACAAAAATATAATGGTATCTTAATGATGTAGCAAAATATAATTATATTTAAATATTTCTACCTAATCCACAAAAAAATATTTTTGGCTTTTGGATTTTCGAAAACAGGCTTTTTTTTGGGAAAATCAAGTTTTGTTTTTTTTTAAAAGCAAGTTTTTTTTTTTTTTTTTTGGTTTTTTAAAATCAATTTTTTAAATTTTTTTGGTTTTTTAACATTAATTATTTTTCTTTTTTTTTGGTTTTTTAAAATCAATTTTTTTACTTTTTTTGGTTTTGTAACATTAATTATTTTTCTTTTTTTTGGTTTTTTTAAAATCAATTTTTTTACTTTTTTTGGTTTTTTAACATTAATTATTTTTTTGATTTTTTGGTGTTTTAAAATCAATATTTTTTTTTTTTTTTGGGTTTTTAAAATCAATTTTTTTTTTTTTTTTTTGGGTTTTTTAAAATCAATTTTTTTTTTTTTTTTTGGGTTTTTTAAAATCAATTTTTTTTATTTTTTTTGGGGTTTTTTAAAATCAATTTTTTTTTTGGTGTTTTTTAGAAAATCAATTTTTATTTTTTTGTGGATTTTTGACAGCCCTCCTTTTTGACATTAGGTTAAACAGCCATTTATGTTATGCCAAAAAAAGAAAGAGAAGGCCCAGAATGGGGTCAGCAAAACAGGAAATGAAGGACATGATTGATGTTTTGGGGTTTAAAAAAGGGCATTTAGATTCGACCCAAAACATCAATCATGTCCTTCATTTCCTGCTGCATACGATCCAGCCGATTACGCATTTGATCCATGTCTTGATTCCAGGCCATTATTTGACCAATTAGACGTTGGGCACTTTCAGAGGTGAAATAGTCACTTCTTGTTGTTCCTAAAGTGGAATGAAACCAAAAAATGTCTTTAGAAATATGCACACATACATAGTTTACCTTACCAGAAATAAAGCTGTTGTCTCAGACACTGACCTGGTGGGGTGGCCATGTAGCCTAATTCCTCCACATCCTCGGGGGTGTCACTGTTGCTTGAATGAAGCACAACCAGATCCCCTAAAATAGAGTAGCCAAATTCAATTAAACAAAAGGCAGCCATGCATAGATTAACGTAAGCTGGTGTGTCAGACACTCACCTGGTGGGGTGCCCATGTCGCCCACCTCTCCTTCCTCCACATCCTCAATGGGACTTGGGCTGATTGCCCAATCCTGTTTTGCTTGGGGTGGACTGTGTTCTTGTGGTTGGCTGAGTGATTTTTCCCCTATGTGAAACAAAAAATTAGTAATCTAATTAGCACACAGATATTTTAGGACATAATAATTTTCCCACATTTGTAGTGAAGTGGTTTGTGTAGAGTTCCTATTTTAGTTCAATATTTAAAATTATAAAGACATACCGGATAGATAGATATCAAGATCTCAAAATATAGTTAATAATCTTTTGATCTCTCTCTATATCTGGAACAAAATCTCTAAATATCTAACTAAATGTAAATCCAAAAAATTAAGAGAACTTCAAATAGATATATATATATATAGATATAGATATATATATATAGATATATAGATATATATATATATTTATATATAGATATATATATATAGATATATATATATCTATATATCTATATATATATCTATATATATATATATATATATATAGATCTATATATCTATATATCTATATATCTATATATCTATATATCTATATATATATATATCTATCTATATATATTTATATATATATATATCGATATATCTATATATATATATATATATATATATATCTATCTATATATATATATATATATATCTATCTATATATATTTATATATATATATATATATATATATCTATATTTATATATATATATATATATCTATATTTATATATATATATATATATATATATATATATATATATATATATATATATATATATATATATATATATATATATATATCTATCTATATATATTTATATATATATATATATATCTATATTTATATATATATATATATATCTATATTTATATATATATATATATATATATATCTATATTTATATATATATATATATATATATATATATATATATATATATTTATATATTTATATATATATATATATATATATATATATATATATATATATATATATATATATATTTATATATATTTATATATATATATATATATTTATATATATTTTTATATATATATATATATATTTATATATATATATATTTTTATATATATATATATATATATATTTATATTTATATATATTTATATATATATATATATATATATATTTATATTTATATATAGATTTAGATATATATTTATATATATATTTATATATATATATATATTTATATATATATATATTTATATATATATATTTATATTTATATATAGATTTAGATAGATAGATATAGATAGATATGGATATGTAACGAGGTTTATTAAAAGATCGTTTAAAACGATGAACAAAAATCGTATAGGAAGGAAAAGCACATGGAGCAGTATACAAGGTAATAAACACAAGAGAAAAACACGACAAGTACTTACTTTTTTTAAGAACTTTCCGGATACGTCGGTATTGATCCGGCTCCCTGAGTTTCAGGTCAGACCATCTTTTTCGCAATTGATCTTTGGAGCGCTGGACCCCAAAAGATGCCTGCAAAGTCTCCACGACCTTCGCCATTATTTTGGCCTTGCGCAAATTTGGCCGTGCGTACGGCCCATAATTGCCATCATAGTCGTCTTTGTGAAGAATGGCCACCATCTCCACCATCTCTTTGAAACTCATATTAGAGGCCTTAAATCTAGGCCTCATAGATTTAGTTGACGTTCCAGATGTTCCAGCCTCCGGGCTGTCTCCACTACCTGAGGTCGTCAACATTTCAGGTGTCTCCGCCATTCTTTAACTCCACTACGCGCCGTAACAAAAAATGGGCGGAGAACATGAGTTCATTTCGAACGTCAGGGGCGGGCGACGCAGGCGGAGTTTCACACATGCGTAGTGTATAAAGGAGGGCCTTGCGCACGTGTCGTACGTACGTTCTGTGCGTCAAATTAGGGGGCGGAGAACATGAGTTAATTTCGAACGTCAGGGGCGGGCGACGCAGGCGGAGTTTCACACATGCGTAGTGTATAAAGGAGGGCCTTGCGCACGTGTCGTACGTACGTTCTGTGCGTAGGTGATAGTGGACCAGGACGTTCCAAAACGAAGGTAATTTGAGATATATATATTTTTTTTTTGGGGGGGTTTATGGTCATGACTTTGTAGCAAGCGGCCTATATGGCTTGATAGATTGATGAGGCCTACATAGGGAGAAGATGATGAGGGGTTAGCAGAAACATATAATAAGTGTTTTTGGTCTTGTGACTTTCTCTTTTCCAGATATAATGAATCCCCTATTGAAGGATCCAGAGTTCCTTACTTCTTTTATTTCAAAGTATCGAGAGATGAGGAATTTGTGGGAGGTGAAACACCCTCAGTATTATGCCAAGCATGTGAGGAAGTCAACGCTGGAGAGACTTCTGTCCTTTGTCCAGGAGACCATCCCGGGAGCAACAATGGAGACAGTGCTCAAGAAAATTGGGGTCTTGAGGAACATGTATAAAAGGGAGCATAGGAAGATCCAGGAATCAAGGAGATCAGGAGCATCAGCAGATGATGTTTATGTACCCAGGCTGTGGTACTACAATCAACTCCGTTTTCTTGATGACCAGAATGAAGCCAGGGCATCACTTTCAACCCTTCCCTCCACCCTTCCCTCCACCCTTCCCTCCACCCTTCCCTCCACCCCAGCAGAGGCTGATGAGGAGCAGGCTGGGTCTTCCATCCTGGATGAACCGGATATGACCATCTGGAGTCAGGTAAATTATTTTAACAAATATTTACTGTACTAATATTAATGATGTTAACTGGATGTTATAATTGTCTCAAATAATTTAGCACTCCAAATTGTGTATACATATCAAATGATAGTAGTGACTAAATATGTTTGGCACCTGCTTGAAATAATTAGGGTGTCTGATTAGACTCTTTTATTAAAGAGATGTATTCACATTGAATTTGCTAGTCATGAGAAGCAAACTGTGTGTCATTGATGAACCCAAAAAAAGAAACTAAAACTATTGTCCTTTTTTTATACACAGGATGAGTCCATCCAGGAGGAATGTGGGGAAAGTGGCAGGCAGGAGGAGACCGGGCCCATGGACAGCCTGGAGGAGGCCGGATTCACCATCATCCTGGAGGAGGCTGGGCCCAGTGTCAGGCAGGAGGTGGCTGCTCCCAGTGAGGTGGCTGGGCCAAGTGAGGTGGCTGGGCCAAGTGAGGTGGCTGGGCCCAGTAGGAGCCTCACCCAATCCCAAGTGCCTCCCCTCCACCTTCCCAAAAAAAGGGCCAGGAAGGGGATGGTCACACAGGACGCGTCCCTGCGCCTCATGCAACAGGCCACCCGTTTTTTAACAAGCCCCCCCGAAGCGGAAGAAGCCTATGGCTGCTACTTAGCCAGCAGGCTTCTTCAGATGGATTGGGAGCAGCGCCTCATTTGTGAGCGCCTATTTGGGGAAACAATCCATAAGGGGCTGCAGGGCACGCTAACCAAAAACACCCAACTACATGAGGCAGCCCCCCCCCCTCCTCCTCCTCCTCCTCCTCCTCCTCCTCCTCCTCCTCCTCCTGCCACAACTGAAACACCAGAGCCACAGCGTCAAAAGAAGGCTACAGGGAAGGCTACAGGGAAGGCTGCAGGGAAGGCTGCAGGGAAGGCTGCAGGGCAGCGTGGAGGAAAGGCTGCAGGGAAGAGAAGAAAGTGATGACCTGGGTTCAGTCTGGTCTGACAGAAGACGCAGGCTGTTGTAGGACCACAGTCTGGGGACATCTAGATCATCTGCTGGTGCTGTTGATCTCTGGGATTCTTGGACCAGATTGTGCTCCCTCTTATATGGACTCCTCAAGATCCCAATTTTCTTGTACACCGACTTTTTCCAGCGTTGACTTCCTCTTTATTTTATTTTGACCATGAATAAATGGATCTTTTTTGAGTTTAGCAAAAGACTTTATGTGTTTTCTTTTAAATCATTGATTTTACACACAATGTTAAATTAACAAGGGACAACAATCTCATTGAGTTTTAAAAAAACACACCAAAAATACATTACTAATGTTAAGAATGTTCAAGTGGTAAGTCTTGAAAAAAAAAAATATACATAAACAAAAACGGTGCTTTGGGTTAACTTTATCTAAAAACTAAAAAATAATCACTAGAAAAAAAAAAAAAAGAATAATGGGTTCTTTGTGGTAACTTTACAAACCTAAAAAAAAAAAAAAAATTAAGGGAAAAAGTATTATTAGTATGGAAAGATTGTTTATAAAAAGCATACTATATCATTCATGAGATCAAAGAGAAAAAGAATTTAGAAATCAGTTTGGGAGAACTCTGATTATGAACAGCAAAACACCTTCGTTCTTTAGAGCATTCGTAAAGAAGAAATAAAATGCGCTGCATTCAACGATCACAGATTTTGCAGCGTGATGAATGTGCTACCTACAATACGAACACTAGTTTTACTAGACCGAGTGCTTCCGTTTAGTTTTTGCTTATGAGCATGCGTCATTTTTTTGTCCGTAGGACTAGCATACAGACGAGCGGACTTCGGGGTCCGTCGTAGTTACGACGTAAAGATTTGAAGCATGTTTCAAATCTAAAGTACGTCGGATTTGAGGCTAAAAAAGTACGTTGAAAGTCCGAAGAAGCCCACACACGATCGGATTACCAGCCAGCTTTAGTCCGTCAGCGTCCGTTGGACTTTTGTAGACGAAAAGTCCGACCGTGTGTACGCGGCATAAGGTTCCATGGAACCCTGGTTGAGATAGGCTGGTCTAAACAATGGAGCAATAAACTAAGTAAGAAAATATTATCTGACTTTCAAAGAATGACCACATGGGTCCTTTTTTGTAAAAAAATCCTGCTACATATATGACTGTTTTCTGAAATTATACTGAGGAATTGGTATGTGGTCACTTAAAACCTAAATAGTAGTCTGTACAGTAAATGTCCTTGCTCTAAAAGGCTCAGCAATCACAAATGTCCTTGTATACGAAGGTGATTAGCAATATACAAAGTAGAGAAACCCCCAGCAGCCAGTCAGGTAAAGCGATTCTGTACAGTAGATATCACATCTCATCATATTTGTTGTTTGTACTGTTCTGTAGATTGTGTTTGGAAAGCAACAAGGTAAACTAACACCAATGCATGTTTTACAGATCAATGGACTTTGGAACATTCAGTTATCATCATCAGAGACAGAATTTAAAATGAAAGGAGTAGTATACATCTTTTCCAGAATTTCTGCAAATGAGAAAGAGGCAAATATCAGTTTTTCCTACAATCCGTAAGTTGCCAGTATTAAAGTATATGTAAATCACAGCTGAATGACATTTAGTTTGCAGAAGGACAATGTATCATAAACATGGAACATGTCTGTGCACCACTCATACCACGCATAGATGCTTGCAGACTACATCGGGAAACACGTAACAGGGTGACAAAACAGGAGCACAAATGGGAGACTTGTCACCCTATAATGGGAAGTGTCTGGACAAGGATCTTCATAGCAGAATCACCCGGTATTCTTTTAATGAAAGCTGGAGAATTAAAAATACGAAAAATGACTTTTGAAGTTATGCTAACCAGCACAAAACTAGGCATTTTCGCCCCCTTTCTGCCCAGGCCAATTTTCAGCTTTCAGCACTGCGCGGTCATGCAACACTGTACACAAATTACATTTTTATCATTTTTTTAGACAGATAGAGCTTTCTTTTGGTGGTACAGTATTTAATCACCACTGGGGTTTTTATTTTTTGCTAAATAAAGACCAAACATTTTGAAAAAAAAAATGTTTTCTAGTTGCTAATATAAAATTTAGCAAATAAGTATTTTTTCTTCTTCACTGATGTGCGCTGATGAGGCTACACTAATGACACTGCACTGATGGGCACTTATAAGGCTTCATTGATGGGCACTGATAAGGCTGCACTGGTAAGGCTGCACTGATGGGCACTGATAGACAGTACTGATGGGCACTAATAGGTGTCACTGATGGGCACTGATAGGCTGCACTAATGGGCACTGATATGCAGAACTTATGGGCAGTAATAGGTGGCACTGATAGGCAGTGATAGGCGGCACTGATGGGCTCTTATGGGGCTGCACTGATCATCAGGACACTGATGATCAGTGCCCTGATTATCAGTGTAAATTCTGTACTTACTGTGCCCTGTCAGATCTCTCCTTTCCTCACACGCTGTCTCTGTGTGAGGAAAGGAGAGCCGATAACTGGCAAGACTGTTTACATGTAACCAGCTGGGATTGGACATAGCTGATCACATGGTAAAGGGCCGCTGTGATTGGCCAAGGGACACAGCAATCACAGACACTTCCCGATGCATGCCCCAGGGGGGGACGTGGGAAGTGCTTTCTCAGGAGGACATCCAGGGAGACCAATTTAGACAGAAGCCAATGACCCTCTCAGCACGTCTTAGGAGTGTAGGAGGAAACCAGAGTACCCAGAAGAAACCCACGCAGGCACAGGGAGAACATGCAAACTCCAAGCAGGTAGTTCTGTGGTTGAGATTCAGAACGACAGCCCCAGTGCTGCTAGGCAAAAGGACAAAAAATAAACTCAGTGCTCGTTTGAGGAGAGACTCTGGAGGTGTACACAGATCAAATACATGTGATTAAAAGAGTCTCTCAATAGGAGGGACAAAGTCCATAGCAACAGTCTCTAAGATGAAGAGGGAGAGGAATCCATGTACCAGCACTAAGGGCAGCCAGTGTGAGGAGCTAGAAGCAGTATCTGCAATGCAACAAAGTAAAAGATACACAGCGCCTCTAAGTGCAGTATTGGTAAACCATTTAATGATAAGTCAAAAGTGAAACCACTCACAAAGAGAGCATAAACACAAGCATGATAGTAATCCTGCAGCTAAATCCGGGGTTGGTTTTCTCCTAAACGTCTGTGCCTTGGAAGTGCAGCTGACAGCTCATGCAGGTGGATTCCAGCATTTTGAGCCTATGAGAACAGTAGGGAACACAGGGGCGACCGGAGATTACCTCACCCTGCACCCGGAAGTGACGTCATCTCCAATCACCCCTGTGTTCCTTGCTGTTCTCATAGGCTGCGAATGCTGGAATCCACCTGCATGAGCTGTCAGCTGAACTTCAGAGACACGGACGTTTAGGAGAAAACCACCCCCGGATTTTGCTACAGGATTACTATCATGCTTGTGTTTATGCTCCCTTTGTGAGTAATTTCATTTTGACTTATCATTAAATTGTTTACCAATACTACACTTATGCCCTGTACACACGATCGGACATTGATCGGACATTCCGACAACAAAATACATGGATTTTTTCCGATGGATGTTGGCTCAAACTTGTCTTGCATACACACGGTCACACAAAGTTGTCGGAAAATCCGATCGTTCTGAACGCGGTGACGTGAAACACGTACGTCGGGACTATAAACGGGGCAGTAGCCAATGGCTTTTGTCTCTTAATTTATTCTGAGCATGTGTGGCACTTTGTGCGTCGGATTTGTGTACACACGATCGGAATTTCCGACAACAGATTTTGTTGCCGGAAAATTTTATAGCAAGCTCTCAAACTTAGTGTGTCGGAAATTCCAATGGAAAATGTGTGATGGAGCCTACACATGGTCTGCATTTTTGACAACAAGTTCCTATCACACATTTTCCGTCGGAAAATCCAACCGTGTGTACGGGGCATTAGAGGCACTGTGTTTCTTTTCCTTTGCTGCTAGGCAAAAGTGCTATCCACCTAGCCACTGCGCTACAGAAAGTAAGATAAAAAGGTTGTTGTTTTTTCGAAATTGTTGGTCTTTCTTTCCTTTTTATAGTAAAAAATCAAAAACCCAGCCATTACTAAATGCGACCAAAAGAAAGCCCTATCTGTCTTAAAAAAATTATGTAAAATTATTTTGGCTAGGACATTACATGAGTCATTTTCAGTCAAACTATCACAGCATGTCTTCGTATTGACGAAGTTTATACCGGCTGGTGGTTAATTGGTAATTAAGTGGTTAATTAAAGCATTCAGCGTATTCACAATACAATAACATGTACATCATCCATGGGTTAAGTGCTTGAGTTAAAGTAGAACAAAAGGAAAAACTTTTTTTTATTTTTTTTTATTTTGCACAGAGTAAGGGAGAATTATAACTGCTTTCAGGATTTTTTACTATCTGTGTCCATTCGGGAGATTTAATTTCACTTCCTGTCCCAACACAGGTGAGTAAGTGGAAATCCTTCCAAAATGATGGCATTCCTGGTTGTCACCACTAGTGTTCCCATTGGAAGTTTTTCTCTTCTATTACTGTTCTGGGGACAACCTAAAATTTAGGACTTTTTATTTACTTTCACTTCCGATGATAACGGCAATCAGGACAACAAAAAGAGGGCAAATCTCCATAACAGGGACACCAACACCCATAAAAACCTCACAGGAGATCTAAATTCCTCTCCACTTTATCCAAAACTAAAAAAAAAAGTTTTGCCTTTAGTTATAACCACTTGGTCTTCAGAAGATTTACCCCCTTCATGACCAGCCATTTTTTGGAGATACGGCACTGCGTTATTTTAACTCGCTGTATCCAAATAAAATTGATGTCCTTTTTTTCCCGCAAATAGAGCTTTATTTTGGTGGTATTTGATCACCCCTGCATTTTCTTTTTTTTGGGGGGGGGGGGGGGGTTGCGCAATAAACAAGAACAGACTGACAAGTTTGGAAAAAAATCCCCAATATTTTTTACATTCTGCTATAAAACATGTCCGCGAGCGGACATTTACGGTCAAATGCTCCGCCCATAGGCTATAGAAGAGATCTAATGTTGTTTGACTAGTAATAATAATTAATAATTATAATTATTACTAGTCATACAACATTAGAATTTTACTATAGCATGTGGGCGGAGCATTCGACCAGAAATGTACGATTTTGCGGAGTCGTACAGTTTAGCCGCTTCGCCGAATTTTCTTAGAACATCCGACAGACACTATAAGCCTTCAATTGACAGATTCAACCTTAAATAATTCGGATTTTCGTACGAATGCATTTTTTAACGAAAAAAAATAAATAAAAAGGAATTTCGGGAGTAACTAAATAAATTTATTTTTCGTACGAATCCGAAATTCCGAAACTAAATATTTCAGTGTGCACCTGTCTACACTTTAGGCTGATTTCACAAAGCTAACATGCCAGGATAAGGAAACTAATTTTTTAAAAAAGTGACAGTTATCTTCAGTTAAGGCCAATGAGATTTGAAAACTACAGTCACATGATCAAGATACTTGTTCTGGTGTTAAATCTTTGAAGATATGTCATGACAGTTGTGGCCCAGTTAAGGCAACCTACAGGGGATTGCCACGGAAATGTTTCTGTGGTCCTTAATTTTTCTTCATTTTTTCTAGGTTGTCTGAAGTGGGAAATGAAATCAATGTTCAAAGGGTAAAACATAATAGTTCTGGGGATCTGTCCTATGAATTTGAATTTACTGATGGTAAGTAATATTTTTTAACAACTGACGTGAAAAAAAAAAAAGAAGGAGAATCACATCTTAAAATGTTTCTGTTTGGGGAAAGTCTAGCTGATAGTTTTGGCAAATAAAAGGTTGGTCTTGGGATCCCAACACAGAGAAGGTGAGTATGCAAATGAGCAGTTAAAACAAAAGTATGGGAAATATTTTTTTTTTAAGAATCATACTTATCTAGGTGAATGCTACATCGGCTCTAAGACTAATAACCGAGGGATCAAACACAGCTGATCGCTCATTTCTCTGAGCCCCTTGAGCAGAGAGCTGGTGACTATCAGTAAGCAGCTCTCTGATCTGCCCCCTTACCCTGCGCTCACTGGAGTGCTGGGCTGTGGAGGGGGCTGGAGCGTCTGGCTGGGGCTCTCAGCGGCTTAATGAGAGGCTGAGCTAGGTGCCATTCCAGGCATGTGGGTGGATCCCCAGCCTGGACCGGCTCTGTCACATCAACCAACAGCAGGCTTCAGCCCATTGTCTGCTGAAAGCTGGTCACAGGGGTGCAGAACAAACTTCACTCCTGTGATCCACAGGAGAAGTACAGCCAAACAAGCTTTGGCTGTACTTCTCCTTTAACCACAGCCCCGAAAAGAATTTACCCCTTCCTGACCAGAGCACTTTTTGAGATACGGCACTGTGTCGCTTTAGCTGATAATTGCGTGGTCGTGCGACGTTGCACCCAAACAAAGTTGACGTCCTTTTTTCCCCACAAAGAGAGCTTTCTTTTGGTGGTATTTGATCACCTCTGCAGTTTTTATTTTTTGCGCTATAAACAAAAAAAGAGCGACAATTTTGAAAAAAAAGCAATATTTTTTACTTTTTGCTATAATAAATATCCCCCAAAAATATATAAAAAAAATGTTTTTCCTCAGTTTAGGCTGATATGAATTCTTATACATATTTTTGGTAAAAAAAAATCGCAATAAGCATATATTGATTGGTTTGTGCAAAAGTCATAGCGTCTACAAAATAGGGGATAGATTTCTGGCATTTTTATTATAATTTTTTTTTATTAGTAATGACGGCGATCTGCAATTTTTATCGTGACTGCGACATTATGGCGGACACATCGGACACTTTTGGCACTATTTTGGGACCATTGTCATTTATACAGCAATCAGTGCTATAAAAATGACACTGGCAGGGAAGGAGTTAAACACTAGGGGCCGATGAAGGGGTTAAGTGTGTCCTAGGGAGTGATTCTAACTGTGGGGGAATGGGCTACCACTGACATGACAGCGATCACTGCTCCCGATGACAGGGAGCAGTGATCTCTGTCATGTCACTAGGCAGAACGGGGAAATGCCTTGTTTACATAGACATCTCCCCATTCTACAGATCCGTGACACAATCGCGCGACACCGGCAGACATTGAGTCCACGGAACCCGCGGCCATGGTCACGCTGTATGCGGCAGGCGCGTGCGAGACCACTAGCCCCACAGATTAAATGGGACGTACAGGTATGCCCATTTGCTTTTGTGCCGACATATATCGGCATGCAGCAGTTGGCAAGTGGCTAAAGGATAACTAAATCCAAGAACAAAAAGGTAATGTCTTGCAGCTTTCCAGTCCCTACTTTTGGTGGCTGCATTCATTTTCATTTCTTAGGCTAAGAACCTTTTCAGAAGGTACAGAAAGTACCTGTTGATGCTGCCAGAAATGCAGTGTCCTTGTCACTTTAAGTGAGCTGAATTGAAAGCTCAAACCATGTTATCTTATTTGTGTAAACGTCCCATCAATACGTCATGTAATAAAGAAGATAACCAAAAGTCAGCCCACCCAAAAGGTAATACTTCAGTATATGGTAGATGCCATATACTGAAATGTAAACCCAAAAACAAATATGTAATATATTGTAGCTTAGCAATTGTTGGATATGGTGGCTGCATACGTTTTCTATTTTTAAGCTTTTATTCTCTTATTTTTAACCTGGTGATGAGCCCAGAGGTGGTAGAAACACCCAAAATTGCCACCTACAGTGTATGGGAACTGAAGTCAGAAATGATGTCTGGCAGATCTTATGGTTGGAACATTCATGGCATATAAGTAGGCAGGAGCTTATTTAGCCCACCAGACCCCACCTATAACCTAAAGTGAAACATTTTAGCTGTAATAAAACAAAGTCAGAGGTAAATAGAAAACACCGCGCTAACCAATGAAATAAATAAAAAGCTGCTGCATACAGTTTGACAAAAACAACAAAATAGGCATATAGAAAAATGCAGCGCATGTATAAAGGAACATAGGTCTTTATAATGGTGAAACAGTAAAGAAATCACTAATTAACCACAGGTGCCTTGAAACACAAACGTCCATAGATGGATGTGAATGTCCAACCGCACAGGAGGTGTAAGTACTCCAAGGGGTGGTGATGGTCTGATAGTTGTCAGAAAACACCTGGCATCATACAGCGACTTCCCGGGGCCCCTGTTGAAGACCCCTAGGTCGAAACGCGTCGGGTACATACACCACTCTCTTTGTTGCCCATTTGTTTTTATCCACCGTGATCACGCTTTTATTTGTGTATGGTCGTTTTTGTCAATAAAAACACCCTTTTTTATCTGCACCATGTGGAGGCACATTCTTTTTGTTTCCACATTTACCACATGAGATCCAGTCCCTCCAACTGCTCCTTTCGGGGGACCGTTTGTGAAACTTCTGATGCACGCTGGGACGGTTCGGTGTGAGGACGGTTCGTTGTGAGGACCCATCCGGTTGCCGGCCGAGATCCATACAGACCACAATCCAAGGGATTGGCGATTCCTGAGCTCCCATTCCACGTCATTTGTGACAAACTGCGCATGCGATTCCCTGTCGCTGACATGGGAATCCACAGGATCTGGTAAGAAGCTTTTTTGCACTTTCTCTGAATGACCCATGGGGACCCAGTTTCTCGGTTGGGAAGTCGCTGTATGATGCCAGGTGTTTTCTGACAACCATCAGACCATCACCACCCCTTGGAGTACTTACACCTCCTGTGCGGTTGGACATTCACATCCATCTATGGACGTTTGTGTTTCAAGGCACCTGTGGTTAATTAGTGATTTCTTTACTGTTTCACCATTATAAAGACCTATGTTCCTTTATACATGCGCTGCATTTTTCTATATGTAATAAAACAAACACTTTTTCCCCATTTGTATAATTGATCACATTCCCTCTGTTCTCAGCTGCATAAGAGCTGGGGGGAGGAGAAGCAGAGAAGCAACAGCACACTAAGCTTCCCTTAGAAAGGCTTGCGGGGGGGGGGGCTGTCGAGCTAGAGAACTTACCATGCTCTCATGCCTAGTGTGGTCAGTTTTTAATAGTAGAGCAGAGAGACTGTCAGGAACACCAGGGATTTCACACAAAGGCAGTAATACAAGGAGAACAGGATACTTTCTCATACAAGTACATGGTACAGCACATGGCAGGAATATGAAATGTTGGGTTTACATACATACATTAAATGCATGATGTATGTGGTGTGGTAAAACACTCTAACATTAAATGAATGACACCCCCAACACACTAAGGCAATGCAAGGCAACACAAGGTTGCAAAACATTTGCATTACCAAAAATGGGTTACATTTTAGCACATCAGGCCATGTTGACAGCCCATTCATTTTAAGCCTAGTACACACAATAAGATTATCGAACGAATGATTGTCCTTTTTTTTTTTCGCATGCTAGTCATCAGATCAAAAATGAAGAGGTAAAGTGCCTTGAAAAAGTATTCATACCCCTTGAGATTTTCCACATTTTGTCATGTTACAACCAGAAACGTAAATGTATTTTAAACAAAAGAAGAGTGACAAGTTTGAAAAAAACACAATATTTGTTACTTTTTGCTGTAATAAATATACAATTTTTTTTTTAAACAAATTTTTTCCTCAGTTTAGGCCGATATGTATTCTTCTACAAATTTTTGGAAAAAAAAAATCGCAATAAGCGTATATTGATTGTTTTGCGCAAAAGTTATATTGTCTACAAAATAGGGGATAGATTTATTGCATTTTTATAATTTTTTTTTTTTACTAGTAATGGCGGCGATCTGCGATTTTTATCATGACTGCGATATTGTGGCGGACATATCGGACACTTTTGACACATTTTTGGGACCTCTCCTCTCTGACAGGACGTGCATCTGTGTGTTTACATACACAGATCCACGGTCCTGCTGTGTTACCGGGCAATCGCGGGTGCCCAGTGACATGGCGGATGCACACGCGCCCCCTGGTGGGCAGGGAAGGCAAGTGGGCGTCATATGACGCCCTCCCAGAACGAGAGCTGTGCCGCCTGGCCGTCATACGACGGCCGGCGGGCGGCAATCGGTTAAAGAAAATCGTAAGATCTGGTATCGTATTAGGAAATTTTTCGTGATTGTCCCTTCGGATAATTTCGGATGAACCATTATGATGGGTTCTCGAAAGCTGTGTACTAATGATCAGATTATCACATGATCGATTAGAAAACCTGCATTTTTCGTATAATTTTTTGATTGTGTGTACTAGGCTCTAATGCAACACATGTTAACATAAGACATAACATGCGATAATGTAATTCCAATACTTTATCCTGAGAAAAGTAGACTTTGTCCTGCAGTATATTATTCCTAATGATAAAGTATAGGCATTACCTTGTAATTGCTAAAGGGCAACTGTATGGGAATAATACTGTATGGTCATGTGTTGAATAGTGGTACTACTGGTGACACTTTTGCCTTATGTACTGTATTTATGACATGGTACTTTTATGAAATTGCAAATAAAGATTTATCATTTTTTTATAAAAAGGTTTTGTGAATAAGCAAACCGGATGGCACATTTACTTTTTACTTACAGCCTAAAAGCCCCGGTTCACACAGGGGCGGCATGACTTGCAGGTTGCCTCACCGAGGCGACCTGCACACGACTTCCACGGCGACTTGCAAAACGACTTCTGTATAGAAGTCTATGCAAGTCGCCTCAAGTCGCCCCCAAAGAAGTACAGGATACAGCAGTCCAGAAACAAAATATGATAGGTCTTTCCCTTAAATCCTCCATCTGCACTAAAATACAGGAGTCAAATTTCAAGATCCTGACCAGGTGGTATTTAACACCTAGTCGCTTGCACTCTATGTTTACTGAATCATCAAAATACTGTTGGAGATGCCAGAGGGAGGTGGGAACGATTCTACATGTGTTTTGGTCCTGCCCTCACTTGACAAATTTCTGGACTGCTGTCCGTTCCATTTCTCAGAAGTTCACTGAATTTCAGATCCCGAATGACCCAGCATTTTTCTTACTACATGTATCCTCTATCCCGCTAAAAGCCTATAAAAAATCTATACTAAGACACCTAACGAATGCAGCGAAATCCTGCATACCTATATTATGGAAAAAACAAGCCCCCCCTACCATATCAATGTGGCTACAGAGAGTGGAAGACATAAATAATCTGGAAGACCTAATTCTGACATCACAAAATAGACAAACAACCTACCAAAAAACATGGGCACTATGGAATATGTTCAAATATTCAGAGGAAGGTAAGGTCCTATTTGGAAACCCGAACTAATTAATAGACCCAATATATGTAATGGGTGGCACACAAACTAAAGACCCCGATTGATCATTATGACATCCTGACGACCGTCCCCCCCCCTCCCAGTTCCCTCCCCAGCTCCCTCCCCAACTTTCCTTACTTCTCTTTCTCCATTCTTTTCTTCTATCTGTTTTTTCTTATTTTATTTTGTAATACTATACTTAGGTTGCAGTCTCTTGATGGATACACATTAATAGGCATATTAAATACTTATATAACGTGGAATAATTTAGCTGCTGATCAATCTCTCTACCCACAGTAATTAAAAGGGTTAAGTGTTAACAGCAACGGGAGATACATATGCACCATTAAGAACGCCATGGGACAAAGATTTCTTATTATTATGTCTGTAAGATGTTGATGTATCATTATGTTATATTATCGGGAGGCTGCGACCTTCTCCCCCCCCCTTTCTTATTGTTTGTATTCCCGGGCCTTGTCCAAAAATTTTGGGAAAAATTAATAAAATATATATTTGAAAAAAAAAAAAAAGAAGTACAGGAACCTTTTTCTAAGTCGAAGCGACTTGCGTCGCTCCTATTAGAACGGTTCCATTGTACAGAACGGGAGGCGACTTGTCAGGCGGCTAGTTCGCCTGAAAAGTCGCCCCTCTGTGAACCGGCACTTAGTTTACCTACAACAACAAAATGAAAAATCAGCACAAGGGATATTACTTAACTTCAGTAAGATGTGTCCCTTGTGCTGATATCCCCGCCTTTTGCTAAAACCTTACTCATTTAATTCCCTACCCCACCCCCTTCATGTAATCCTCCAGCGTGGCGGGGATTAATAGAACTGAGGGAGCTGTCATTTGCACTCATCAAGAGTGCTCAACTATACCCTTTCCGCTCGACTCCTCCATTCATAGAAGCCATACTACGGCTTCCATTAATGAAACAGAATCTATGAATGGAGGGGAGGACCTTTCAATTGTCCACACATCCTCCATTCATAGATTCTGTTTCATTCAGAGAAGCTGTAGTACCCACTTGTATGAATGGAGGAGGTGGGCAGAAAGGACAGGAAAAGTCAGAAATGACAGCTCCCTCAGTTCCTTTGTACCCCCACCACAACAGGTGGAGGTGTGGGGAATTAGAGGAGGTAAGGGGAATGTGACATGGGGGTTTAATTTTTTTCTGTGGCCATGAAGCAAAGCATCTGAGCCCTGAACGGGCTGCAAGTCCTTGCTCAGGAGGGCCGTCAGGGGGTCGTAAAACCATGCCTGCTATTACTGCCCCCTGGTTGTATGTCTGAATGAGCCCTCAATGGTATCCTGTTTCCCCGAAAATAATACAATATAAGCCCTACCCCCCAAATAAGCCCTAGTGAAAGTCCTTGTAGGTCTTATTTTAAGGGTAGGGCTTATTTTCGGGGAAACAGGGTAGGGCTCATTTGGGGGGTAGGGCTTATATTGCAACCATCACCGACTATCACGCTAGGTCTTATTTTCGGGGAAACAGGGTATATGTAACAGACCAAAAGGAAGCAAATAAAAGAAAGTTAGGGGTCACAGACATGCTATGGCCATAGGCAGCTGCAGGAAAGAGATTTGCACCATCTATGGCCTGCCTAAGTCTCCATTCACACCTATGCATGTTGTTTTTAAGCATTGCTGCAGTGCTTTTTGCAGGTTTTCTACCGCAATTTCCGGCAATTTTGCTACAATTTACATTTTCTATGCTTTTTTTTGTTTTAGGCAAATTTCTTGTTTGGCAGATTAAAAAACGCAAATCGCTGCAAAAATGCACTACATGCTTTTCTGCATCTTCTCCATTGAAGTCTAGTGAACCAAGAAAGCAAAAAAAGCTGTGTTTTGCCTTTAAAAAAGTCCCTGACCCTTTCCAAAAATGCAGAGGTCCAAAAATGCATTGATGTGAACGTGTTCCATAGGAACCCATGTTAAAAATAATGCCCTGCGATTCTGCAAAAGGCATGAAAAAATGCATTGGTGTAAATGGGGCCTAAGTGAATGGATGAACTGCATTTTTAATGTACAAACACGGTGCATTTATGTTTATAGGAACACAAGGTATGCTGACAATTGTCCAACCCGACCCGGAAAGTCTGATCATATATTACAAAGCAAATGGAATCTACAAGATGGCTTCATTATACTGTAAGTACTGAACTGCAGAAAGAGTGTAGGCTATAGGCTGAGCTGTTAAAACTTATTTTCTTGTTCATTTATTTTATTAAAGGAAAGTTTCCAAAGAGTTACTTTTATCAAAGAGGAGTGGGGTGGAGGAAGGGGGATGTGGCAACGCTAGATAACAAGACTCTAGTGATTTCTTAAGACGTGCAAATGCATTACTAATGTGTACATAGGTTATTACACTACTTCTAGGTCCATGTAGCATTGTCTAACAAAGAACAATGATTTTCAGAAAAATGAAAAGGGAAAAGGAACAGGAGAAGGGGAATTAGTTCTTGACCCTTTTCTCCACCGTCCTTCCTTATGAATGCACATATTTAATGAATGTTTCCCACAAATTTCTATTTTTTTAAATAATGCTTGTGTTTCCCTTATTCCAAAATCATATTACCCCATGGCTTTCCTTTCTAGGGTGTATCATGCATGGCTGCATTGCCTTATACATGGGTGGTGGGGATTATAGTGGCATTGTTTTCTACAACACTACTATGCTACTACCGGCTACCAGTTCTGACAACGTGGCTTCTGCTAGGAGCAGCTGTCAATAAAAATGAGCAGAGCTGGAAAGTTTCAACCAGGCTGACTACAGGGATACAGACATGCTGTGCATTGGCACGGTGTCCTGTAGCTCTGATCTAATGCCAAAGATCTGTTTAGGTCATGGTAACCCTCCAGCTGTTGCAAAACTACAAGTCCCATCATGCTTCTGCATTTGGGAGTCATGCTGGTACCTATCAACCTTGCAATGCCTCGTGGGACTGAGCCTACTGTTACACAGAAGACGTCTATTTAGACAAAATGTACGTGAGGCAAGGCAGGAAATAGCAGTAACGTTGAGACACCCGTGGAGGCTGTGGGACGGATGTTATATTTCCAATGCCTATGTTTACTTTGCTGCTGTAAGTAGAACCTTTATTAAAGCAGAGTTCCACCCAGAAATGGAACTTCCGTGGATCTGATTCCCCCCCCCCCTCGGGTGGCACATTTGGCACCTTTAATGGGAGAGCGGATGCCTGTCAAAACCAGGTATCCTCTCCCACTTCCAGGGAAAGATCGCTGCAATTTTGTGCGGTGATATACGCAATGTCCTGCCCTCCTCCTTCCCCACCGCTGCCTTCTAGGAGGCACACAGGTCCCAGAAGACAGCAGGAACCATTCAGAAATCGCAGCGCAATTTGCGCATGCACAGTAGAAAACAGGCTGTGAAGCCGCAAGGTTTCACTTCCTGTTTCCCTAAGTAAGGATGCCGGCGCCTGCACCCGGAGCCAATGGATGGGTCAGCTTCGGGTGCCAACATCGCGGGCTCCCTGAACAGGTAAGTGTCCTTATATAAAAAGTCAGCAGCTACAGTATTTGTAGCTGCTGACCTTTAACCTTTGACCCCAGGCGGAACTCCACTTTAAATGCTTCAATTTTAACTGGACGCAGCACAATGAGTTTTCTTTCTCTCATTGTCATACTGCATGATTGGTTCCTGCGGTTACCTTGAGGGCTCATTTCTCTGGCGGTTTCCATCACCGGTTCCCATAGTAAGACTGGATAGCCTGCAACGTGTGTGAGGGGTAACAAAGCTCACAGATGTGAGTACTGACCTGGAAAGGTCTATTGAATGGTAAGCAGATACTGTATTTTTGCCTTATCTTCCTGAGCACTGGGTGGCATAAGAATTGGAGGACATTGCACTTATTCTTATCACGCTACGGACTTTTGGCGTCTCTTTATAAAAATTTATTTTGTTGTTTTGTCTGTTTGTCTTATCAAGTTATGTTAATTATTGCACTATTTATTCAACAAACATTTTTGTTTTAAGTTCTTTCTATGCCCACCTGCCCTAGTAAATTAGTAAATCATGCTAGATTGGCGGCTTACACAAAGCGGGACAGGTGAAGGTTTTATGGAGCCACTGTATTTATTTATTACAGGTATTTATATAGCACCTGAAATTTTTGCAGCACCTTACATATTGTACAAGTCCCTTTTTGCAAGTTTCATACCATCTAATGTCCCTATCTCAAATGCAAATATATACACACTAGAGCCAATTTGGACAGGAGCCAATTTATCTAGCAGCATTCTTATGGAGTGTGGGAAGAGACCAGAGCACTCCCATGCAAGCACAGGGAGAATATGCAAACTCCATGCAGGTAGTGTGTCGGTGAGGAATCAAATTGGGGATCTCATCTCCATACCATGAGCACTGTCATGTACCTGACTGTGGAACCCAAGATGAAGAGGATGGCCTCTTGCGCAATTCTTGTGTAAGCACCCTGGTAGTGGAGACAGGGAAAGCTAGGGCTTTGGAAAGGAAAAGGTGCCAGGAAGCTGGAGTACTGAGCTGAAGTTTGGAGACACAGGAGTTCTTCCAGTGGTAGTATGGGGTCCGGTCACAAGCCTTGTTCAGCAGCAGCCAGACAGACAGGTGCAGGGTCAGGACTAAGTTCAAGGTCAGAAAGAGTCAGAAGTCAGTAACGTGCTAGCAGTGAGGTACCAGGTCAGGAGGCGGAGACATGGCCAGAAATCCAAACCGAGGTCAGTAACACAAGCAAGCAGCAGACATAACAGACAGGGGTGATCCAAGAGAGGTATCAGACGTACCCAGGTCAGGAACAAGGTTAGCAGACTTTCAAGAACCAGAGCTAAGGAGAATCCATCACTGAGGCCCGGCAGACTCTCTGTGGACAATCTGTGGACGTGTGCGCATGTGTACATCTTCTAGTCCTTACATGTCTAGTTAGGTTTCTATGCTCACGATACTGCACATGCGCATACAATGACTAGCACAATGCTATTGATAAGCACAGGTAATGAGCACAAGAAGTTCTGGCAGGATCTGCCTGCTGGAACGTCCAAGACATAAAGCAAGCCAGGGGTTAGTTCAGCCCACCATGTTCCACTGAAATATCACTTTTGGGTGTAGTGATCTTTTAATGCAAGACATGACACAAGAACGATGTACAAAATGCCACCTGCATCACAAATCTGGGAATGTGTCAAATCAATTGTATGCAAACACACTGCATAATATATTCCCATGGTCAATAATTTTTAAAGGCTAAAAATTAAACCTTGTCTCATGTTCACAGTTGAAAAAGCTATACGGAATAAGAAAAGGGAATTTAAAAATATAAGAGTGAAGGAACACTATCATCATCATTTGAAAATTACAAAGAATGTAACAGAATATGTAAAAAGGAAATCAAGGCTGTAAAAATTCAATATGAATTACAGAATGCAAAGGAGAGTAGGCTATACCTCAAAATTTTTTTTCAAATATATTGATTGTCAGGTCTGCCAGGTCTGAGCATGTAGGCCCTTTACAAGATAATTTAGAGTTGGTGACTGGAGACAAATAGAATACAAATGTATTAATTCCTTCAGCAACTTCTTCAGCTCTGTGTATACAAAGGAAAATGGGGGAGCCCAAGGTTATAATAGGAATGGTATTGACCAAACCCTAAAAGAACTTAGATGGCTCAAAATTGATTTGATAAAGTACCTGGACCAGATAGGTTACACCTGTGTGTTCTCAAAGAGTTGAGCTCTGTTATTTCTAAGCCATTGTTTCTATTTTTAGAGAGTCTTTAATGACTGGCTCGATACCACTAGATTGGCGCAGAGCCAATATGGTGCCTATATTTAAAAAGAGATCAAAGTCTTTACCTAGTATCTACAGAATTGCGCGGTCAAGCGACACTGTACCCAAATAAGATTGATGTCCTTTTTTCCCACAAATAGAGCTTTCTTTTGGTGGTGCCCCCCAGGGTTCAGTGTCGGAACCCTTACTTTTTAACCTATTTATAGATGATATAGAGTTTGGAGTTAAGGTCTCTTGCACACTGGGCAATAAAAAATGGCACTTTTAGGAGCGTTTGACTTTTTTTTCTGCCTCTTAATGCCCATCAATGTTAGCCTACATGCCCATGCACACAAAGGCATTTACAGGCGTTTAGAGGCAGAAAAGAACCTCACTGCCGGTATGTTCAGGAGCAGCAGCGCTTTGACAGAAAAAATGCTTGATGCTTCTAAACACGCATAAACATGTCTAAATGCATGGTAACACGAGCTGCGTTTAGCACTTGAGTGTTAATTAATTTCTATGGCCAGAATAACTAACATTTATAGATAATAACACCAGGGATTGCTGATCCAGGGATTATCCAATTGTCTTCGGGTGATCAGGAAAGAATTCATTTTTCCACTGCTGTTGCAAATTGGACCATGCTTTTATAGGTTTTTCACCTTCCTCTTGATTAAATGTGGGTATACAATAGGATTGTATAGATGGAGGTTTTCTATTTATTTTTATTTTTTTATTAGTTGAACTGGATGGACTTGTGTCTTCTTTCAACCAGACTAACTATGTAACTATATAAAATTACCCAACCGCAACCCTTATTGTTTAGAAAATATTATATTGCCATTTTCTTGTTTGATGTCATTTTTCCCCTTCCTTACAGACCAAGAAACACCTTCACGGGATCAAGGGGACCATTTTAGAAAGTGGAGCAAATGCAAGAATCTTCTTCACACTTTGGACCTTGACACCTCCTCCAATTATGGTATTCTTTCTCGTGGTAGCCATACACTCTTCGATTTTATTATCTGACCAATGTGTATATTGATCAAAAAAGATCAAATCTGCAAACAATCGAAAAGCCATAACTTACCTCAGGTTGGATCAGATTCGATCAAACTGAGCCAATTGGCCAAGGCAGAAAATCATTGATCAGTTTGCATCAAACAGCATCGCCTAAAATTAGATAAATTTGGAAATAGTCTGACAGATTGGAGTAGGGTATTCAAGAGGATGGGAGAGGCTCGGGAGAAGTCCTGGAGGCAGATATGGGAGGAGGTGATGAGGGAGCTAGAGAGCAGGAGGTCTTTGGAGGAATGAAAAGGACGATTAGGTTGCTATTTTGAGACTAGGCTAGTGATGTAGCTGTGGGCAGAGTTGTGGATGACTTTGTAACTTATTGTTAGTATTTTGAATTTAATTTGTTGGATGAGTGGCAGCAGCATTCATGATGGACTGAAGAGAGAATAGCCTATTTAAAGGTAAGCCAATGAGGAGGGAGTTGCAGTAGTCGAGGTGAGAGATGACCAGGGAGTGAATCAGGAGCTTTGTTGTTTCATTGGTCAAGAAGGGACGTCATTTGGAGATGTTGCAGGGGTTGAGGCAGCAAGCTTTGGAAAGCGATTGGATGTGGGGCCAAAAGGACAGTCCAGGATAACACCTAGCACCCTGGCATGTGGGAATGGGTGGATGGTTGTGCCATTGCTCTTCACAGAGAAGAATTCAATCATATTTCCATGGTAAGATTATGAAATGACATGGTGAAAACAGATGTGGTTGATAACTTACAGTTGTAAGTCACCATTGTATCTTAACTATTGATCACAATCCACATCTCCATGTGTGGCATATTGATCAAATAGGTTTTTGACTATAGAATGATTATTCTTATTAGAAGAGATTATTAGAAGAAAAATCAACCATTCATCAAGTTGTGTATGGCCCCCAGTGGCTTCGCTAGGGGGGGCTTTTGGGGTTACAGCCCTGAATCTGGGGCCCATATTCCCGAGTCTCTGCAGGGGTCCCCAAGGGGAGGGGAGGCTCTCTGGGGACCCTGATGTAAGGGGGGTGCTCTCTGTGGACCCTGATGCAAGGGGAAGGCTCTCTGGGGACCCTGATTTATGGGGAGGCTCTCTGGGGACCCTAATGTAATTGGGGGGCTCTTTGGGGACACTGATACAAGGGGGAGGCTCTCTGGGGACCCTGATGCAAGGGGGGGCTCTCTGAGGACTCTGATGTAAGGAGGGGCTCTCTGGGGACCCTGATGTAAAGGGGGGCTCTCTGGGGACCCTGATGTAAGTGGGGGGCTCTCTGGGGATATATACAGACACACACATGTATATTACTGTATATACATGTGTATGCCCGCCCAAGCGTATGACTTTCTTTACTACGCTGCTATAGGCTCTAGCCCCAGATCTTTTTTAGACCTAGCAACGCCCCTGATGGCCACCATAAATCATCAGCTACATTGTAAACACTGCAGTATGACCTGTTTTGTCAAATGACTTTTATGCGTAAATATACAAATTTTTACAAGAGGAAGCAGTGACAGCCCGGATCATCCCACCTGCACAATTGAACTTAGCCTTAGAGAAGTTTTCATTTTCTCCACTCCAATCAAGAACGGAGGTACAGAAAATGGCCAAATTTTAATTTTAAAATAGGTTTGAAGCTTTTATAATATTTTGTACAGTAAATGCTAAGGAAAGAATACCTCTGCATCAGTTGGGGGATAAAAATTCCCTGGTGTGCCTTGGTGCCGATGGAAGGAAAATATACAGTATATACTGTATATAACAATTTCTACAGAACTCTGGAAAACACTGGTGATCAGTATAGAATAGCATCATTAATAATTCATACATATACAACAGTTGAAATCAACTGCCATTAAAAGATTTTTCTTTGTCTCTGTATTTTTCTTTTTCTCTGTATTTGGAGAATTGTCATTTTCTTATGTAAATGTTGCTTCTTTTAACGCCCCGTGATGCTCCACATGTCACTGAAAACACTTACAGCTGTACTTCTTCTCATTTGCAGCGGAGAAGTGCCCTGGTCTGTTCGAGGAGTCGGATGATCTGGATCATATTAAGGTTTGTACTTTTAGTTTGTTCATCATTCACCATTAAAACATCAAAATTGGGGATGCCCAACCAAATTAGAATGTAAATATTTGCCAGCACACTAAGGATCTTCAATTACGTCCAAACTTTTTTTTTATTGAAGAAAGATCACATCACTAACAGTATAGTGCAACGTTTCAGAGCCATGCAGGACCTCTTTGTAAGGCATGCGATGATGAAGGGGTCCTGCGCGGCTCTGAAATGTTGCACTGCACTGTGATGTGAACTTTCTCCAATAAAAAAAAAGTTTGGATGTAATTGAAGATCCTTGGTGTGGCGAATATTCACATACTGTCGTGTATGATCCAGTATCTTACTGGTGGTCGCTGCAGCACCAGGTACTTTCAGCTCATTCTAGGATTGTGTGCAATTGGAATATTGACTGTGTGCCCAACCAAATCAGGCCCTGATCTAAATATACACTATATTACCAAAAGTATTGGGATGCCTGCTTTTACACACACATGAACTTTAATGGCATCCCGGTTTTAATTCGTAGGGTTCAATATCGGTTTGGCCCACCCTTTGCAGCTATAACAGCTTCAACTCTTCTGGGAAGGCTGTCCACAAGGTTTAGGAGGGTGTCTATGGGAATGTCTGATTATTCTTCCAGAAGTGTATTTGTGAGGTCAGGCACTGGTGTTGGACAAGAAGGCCTGTCTCTCAGTCTGTGCTCTAATTCATCCCAAAGGTGTTCTATCGGGCTGAGGTCAGGACTCTGTTCAGGCCAGTCAAGTCCCTCCACCCCAAACTTGCTAATCCATGTCTTTATGGACCTTGCTTTGTGCATTGGTGCGCAGTCATGTTGGAACAGGAAGGGGCCATCCTCAAACTGTTCCCACAAAGTTGGGAGCATGAAATTGTCCAAAATGTCTTAGTATGCTGACGCCTTAAGAGTTTCCTTCACTGGAACTAAGGGGCCAAGCCCAACCCCTGAAAAACAACCCCACTCCATAATCCCCCCTCCACCAAATTATTTGGACCAGTGAACAAAGCAAGGTCCATAAATACATGGATGAGCAAGTTTGGGGTGGAGGAACTTGACTGGCCTGCACAGAGACCTGACCAAGAAAGAAAACCTTTGGGAAGAATTAGAGCGGAGACTGCGAGCCAGGCCTTCTCGTCCAACATCAGTGTCTGACCTCACAAATGCGCTTCTGGAAGAATGGTCAAACATTCCCATAGACACACTCCTAAACCTTGTGCACAGCCTTCCCAGAAGAGTTGAAGCTGTTATAGCTGCAAAGGACGGGCCAACTCAATATTGAACCCTTACGGACTAAGACTGGGATGCCATTAAAGTTCATATTCGTGTAAAGGCAGGCATCCCAATACTTTTATTAATATAGTGTATTTAGCTTCACCTACTTTTTGCTACCCCCTAATGAATTTCAAGGACAGATATTCAAGACAGTTCTGCCCATTTAGTCACCATGCTCAGATGCAGGCGCAGGCCTCATTGGCGACTTTTCCCACAACTCCTTGGTGTCCTGGATGATACATTTATTTGCTTCTCGCCCTTAGCAGCTCAGAGAGGCCACATCTGATAAGGCAGAGGTAGCTGGGCAAGTTATCTGCAGCCAGAGAACAGGTTCTCCACTGTCAGAACCGGCAGGTGGGCAGCCAGGTCAGAGCCTAATAGCATACAGTTTCTCCAGAAGGCCCAGCTACTGTGTGGAGCCCCTCCCCAATTGATACCAGAGGACTGCAGTTGGTAGTGTATAAGCCTTTGGCACTGAATCCCTCCAGCTGTTGACCTGTGTTACCAGAGATACCCTGAACTCCACTACTCTCTGTCTTATCATTTAGCCAAATACCAATGAAATGTGATCTATGAATGGAGGAGGTGGGCCTTTAATTCATTTGCTCATCCTCTTCATAGATTGAAGCTATAGTACAGCTTCTATGAAGGGAGGATGGGGTGGAAAGGGCGGGCATAGTCAACACTCTTGACGAGTGACTATGACAGGTCCATCAGCTCTGTTGACTCCTACAGCACTGGAAGATTACAGCTATGAAATAAGAGGAGAGAGGATCAGAGGACTTCACTTTTCAACTAAAACCACTGCCAGCAGCACAATGAACAGTTCTCATTGGCTGTAAGTACCGTCCCTTGTGCTGATATATATATATATATATATAACTTCACAATGTTTTATTGAAGATAAATAGAGCATAGCACATGTTAATGACATACACAAAGTACATTCGTCAATATAATAGCGTTTTAAACAATCATATATATTTTTGAAACAATTTGACTAAACTTTGGCTTTAAAACCCAATTCCAAGTTGGGCACATTTGTCCATAGCTTCACTTTAAAGTGTATTTAAAGGCAAAACTTTTTTTTTTTTTTTTTAGCTTTAGATAAAAAGTGGAGATTAATTAGAACACCTGTCAGTTTTTATTGTCGTGTCTGTGCCCCTGTTAGGGAAATTCATTCTTGCTGTTAAAGAAAGTTAAAGTAAATTGATACCAGACCATTAATAGAGGGTAAAACTTCCAATGGGGACACTGGTTCTGGTGATTCTCTCATTTTGGAAGTATTTCCACTTCACTTCCTGTTGTGGCTATGGGACAGGAAGTGAAGGGAAATCTCCCCAATGGGACACAGATGGCAAAGAAAATGACAGGGGCTATAACTATATCCCTCCCTATCCAAAATGGCAAAAAAAGTTTTGCCTTTTAATACACTTTTATTATTTACCTCTACTGTTTATTATCTTTACTAGGATTTTATCTCTCTGAATCTTGTGGGGAAGGCAGTCAGTTCTGATGATGTGTTTTCTCGTTTTAAAACGCTGTACACAGCAAGGCTGGAAATTCTACATTTCAGTGATAAGTACACTGTGCGTGAGTTCAAAACAAAGTAAGTCCACCACTGGTAGAATCGTACAATTAAAGCTAAACTCCAGGCAAATATAAAAAATACAAATTATTGCAGCTCTGTATTAATTATTATGTAATTGAATGTATTTTTTAAAGTGAAAATTATTGCTCAAAACATAAATGGACTTTATTGGCACCCCAAGGAGTCACTCAATAGTAATTAAAAAAAAATGTATTATCTACACATCAGTGCATAATATAGTCCATAAAACTGTATGGAATGTATTTTTTAAAGTGAAAATTATTGCTCAAAACATAAATGGACTTTATTGGCATCCCATTGAATGTATTTTTTAAAGTGAAAATTATTGCTCAAAACATAAATGGACTTTATTGGCACCCCAAGGAGTCACACAATAGTAATTAAAAAAAAATGTATTATCTACACATCAGTGCATAATATAGTCCATTGAATGTATTTTTTAAAGTGAAAATTATTGCTCAAAACATAAATGGACTTTATTGGCACCCCAAGGAGTCACACAATAGTAATTAAAAAAATGTATTATCTACACATCAGTGCATAATATAGTCCATAAAACAAATATCCAAACATAGATTGTTATGCATTCAAATTGTCATAATATTAACTACTTGGCCTAGGCTGCCACCCTTTAAGGAGCTTGCTATGCAGGGAGGTGGGGCTTATAGCCACATGATCGCTGTGATTGGCTGTCACAACGGTCACATAATTGTAAAAGTCAATTGCGAACTTTCCGTAAGCTGCACAGCGCGCGTTCTCGGCACAGCACTGTCGGGACTATTGCACGCATATATGCGCCTACTCGGTGCCAATGTAGCACTCACCACCGACAGGGTCCATAGATTTGGTGCTGAGGTTCGCAGTCTCTGACACTCTTTGGGCTCAATGATTAGCCTATGGGGTATCCTAGCACAGTGTCTCATTCCAGCATCCTGGTTTTGGCTGTGATGCATTATCCCTGTCTACCTGTCCACCTGCGAAGTGATGTAGCCAGTCTCTGGGTGGAGACCATATCTAATTTAAGCCAGCCAAGCCTGCAGTCTTATGGTTTGTAACACATGTTCCAAGCTTCCTGTTTGTCTGCTCTGCCTGCTAGTTTGGATTCCCTTGTTGATGACCTCAGATCAGATATCGAATATGCTCAGAACTCAGCAAGGTCTGAACCTGGGCTGCCACTGACCACTATGCCTGTTTGCTAACCGCTAGTACCTGTTTGCTGTGCTCAGTTCACGCCTGCCCCAGCATGGTGGCCAGGCACTATAGAATAGTGTATCTTCAGATCTGCCAGAGAAAACTCTATGAATCTGGTAATAAGTGTGAGAGGTTGCAGGCCCGGTCCCTACAACAACAAAAATTAGCGTCCTACATACCACAGATTACAACTACCTCCGGAAAGACGGTATCTTTACCCAAACAAATCACGGAAGAATTTAAAACCTACTATAATTCTTTATACAATCTACACACAACACTGCCCACATCAAATAATACACCTGAATATATAACCTCGTCCCTAATGCCAACCCTACCGACTGAGGCAAGAGAATCACTTGAGGAGCCCATCACACTAATAGAACTTCAATCGGCTATTAGTTCCACCAAACAGGGGAAAGCACCAGGGCCCGATGGCCTGACCATTAATTACTATAAAACATTTCTTTCCTCTTTAGGTCACTATATCACAAAACTATTCAATGACCTTGGCCCTGGCTCAAAACTACACCCCTCTACACTTCAGGCACAGATCTCAGTAATTCCAAAAGAGGGCAAAGACCCTACACAATTATTGCCTCTAGAATACAACATCATTTACCACAGCTCATACAACTGGGCCAGGTGGGCTTTGTGCCAAACAGAGAGGCAGGGCCGATCCTAGGGTCACCGACGCCTGGGTGCAGAAATATTTCTGGCGCCCCCACATGGGCGTGGTCATCTTACCAACTCCTCCCCTTTACAAATGTTTCTATGGCAATGACTCAAACACAGAGATGCTCTCCTAAGAACTCTTTGTTACCCTGGGATCCTCCCATGATCTTTTAACAATAAAAAAAATACAGGAAGAGCGTACACTAATGAGACCTGGAGGGGAGTCTCTCTGATGCACACAAAGAGGGCTTCTGTTAGAGAGTCTGTTAGAAAGAACCCCCAAACATAGTACAGGAGATGGTCAGAGACTGCAGACATAATACAGGAGATGGTCAGAGACTGCAGACATAATACAGGAGATGGTCAGAGACTTCAGACATAATACAGGAGATGGTCAGAGACTGCAGACATAATACAGGAGATGATCAGAGACTGCAGACATAATACAGGAGATGGTCAGAGACTGCAGACATGGTACAGGAGATGATCAGAGACTGCAGACATAGTACAGGAGATGGTCAGAGACTGCAGACATGATACAGGAGATGGTCAGAGACTGCAGACATAGTACAGGAGATGGTCAGAGACTGCAGACATAGTACAGGAGATGGTCAGGGACTGCAGACATAATACAGGAGATGGTCAGAGACTGCAGACATAATACAGGAGATGATCAGAGACTGCAGACATAATACATGAGATGGTCAGAGACTGCAGACATGGTACAGGAGATGATCAGAGACTGCAGACATGGTACAGGAGATGATCAGAGACTGCAGACATAGTACAGGAGATGGTCAGAGATTGCAGACATGATACAGGAGATGGCCAGAGACTGCAGACATACTACAGGAGATGGCCAGAGACTGCAGACATACTACAGGAAATGGCCAGAGACTGCAGACATACTACAGGAGATGATCAGAGACTGCAGACATACTACAGGAGATGATCAGAGACTGCAGACATACTACAGGAGATAGCCAGAGACTGCAGACATACTACAGGAGATGATCAGAGACTGCAGACATAGTACAGGAGATGATCAGAGACTGCAGACATAGTACAGGAGATGGTCAGAGACTGCAGACATAGTACAGGAGATGGTCAGAGACTGCAATCATAGAACAGGAGATGGTCAGAGACTGCAGACATAGTACAGGAGATGATCAGAGACTGCAATCATAGAACAGGAGATGGCCAGAGACTGCAGACATACTACAGGAGATGATCAGAGACTGCAGACATACTACAGGAGATGGCCAGAGACTGCAGACATACTACAGGAGATGATCAGAGACTGCAGACATACTACAGGAGATGATCAGAGACTGCAGACATAGTACAGGAGATGATCAGAGACTGCAGACATAGTACAGGAGACAGGAGATGATCAGAGACTGCAGACATAGTACAGGAGATGGTCAGAGACTGCAATCATAGAACAGGAGATGGTCAGAGACTGCAGACATAGTACAGGAGATGATCAGAGACTGCAATCATAGAACAGGAGATGGTCAGAGACTGCAGACATAATACAGGAGATGATCAGAGATTGCAGACATAATACAGGAGATGGTCAGAGACTGCAGACATGGTACAGGAGATGATCAGAGACTGCAGATATTGTACAGGAGATGCCCAGAGACTGCAGACATAGTACAGGAGATGGTCAGAGACTGCAAACTTAGTACAGGAGATGCCCAGAGACTGTAGTTATGATACAAGAGACGATCAGAGACTGCAATCATAGTACAGGAGATGGTCAGAGAAAGCAATCATAGAACAGGAGATGATCAGAGACTGCAGACATAGTACAGGAGATGATCAGAGACTGCAGACATACTACAGGAGATGATCAGAGACTGCAGACATAGTACAGGAGATGCTCAGAGATTGCAGACATACTACAGGAGATGATCAGAGACTGCAGACATACTACAGGAGATGATCAGAGACTGCAGACATACTACAGGAGATGATCAGAGACTGCAGACATAATACAAGAGATGATCAGAGACTGCAGACATACTACAGGAGATGATCAGAGACTGCAGACATAGTACAGGAGATGCTCAGAGATTGCAGACATACTACAGGAGATGATCAGAGACTGCAGACATACTACAGGAGATGATCAGAGACTGCAGACATACTACAGGAGATGATCAGAGACTGCAGACATAATACAGGAGATGGTCAGAGACTGCAGACATACTACAGGAGATGGTCAGAGACTGCAGACATAGTACATATTGGCAGATCGGCCCTCTCACCTGACCCAGCGATACAGCAACGGTTCCTCTGATCAGGAGTCAGCTCACTCTGAATTGCCCATGGTGACTCCGCTGTATTCCTGCAATGACTCCATTCCTTTCAATGCCAGCGATGGCACTAGGTTGTGTGGCTTTCCCTCTGGTGGCGCAGGGCAGCAGGGTTCTCTCTCTGATGGTGTTCTCTCAGCACTGTCCTCTCCCTCTGGAGTCCTGGGTGTACTTTCCTGAAAACTTTCCCAGGCTCCTGTCTCTCTCTCTTTCCCATTCAGCTGAGCATGCTGTGTGGGCTGCAGTTTCCGTGTTACAGTGGGGCTGCCAGTTCTCGGGACTATATGTCCCACAATCCTCTTCTCTGCTCCTTTTTTCTTTTCCATTAGTACATACCCCCCAGGACAGACCCTCCTCCATTAGTACAGACCCCCCAGGACAGACCCCCTCTCCATTAGCACAGACCCCCCTCCATTAGTAGAGACCCCCATATTAGTACAGACCCCACCATTAGTACAGACCCCATTAGTACAGACCCCCCCCTCCATTAGTACAGACCCCCCCTCCATTAGTACAGACCCCACTTCCATTAGTACAGACCCCCCCATTAGTACAGACCCCCCCCATTAGTACAGACCCCCCCCATTAGTACAGACCCCCCATATTAGTACAGACCCCCCTCCATTAGTACAGACCCCCCCTCCATTAGTACAGACCCCCCTCCATTAGTACAGACCCCCCAGGACAGACCCCCATATTAGTACAGACCCCACCATTAGTACAGACCCCCCCTCCATTAGTACAGACCCCCCTCCATTAGTACAGACCCCGTTAGTACAGACCCCCCTCCATTAGTACAGACCCCCCTCCATTAGTACAGACCCCCCTCCATTAGTACGGACCCCCCAGGACAGACCCCCCTCCATTAGTACAGACCCCATTAGTACAGACCCCCTCTCCATTAGTACAGACCCCCCAGGACAGACCCCCCTCCATTAGTACAGACCCCCAGGACAGACCTCCTCTCCATTAGTACAGACCCCCCCTCCATTAGTACAGACCCCCCTCCATTAGTACAGACCCCCCAGGACAGACCCCCCTCCATTAATACAGACCCCCCCAGGACAGACCCCCCTCCATTAGTACAGACCCCCCAGGACAGACCCCCTCTCCATTAGTACAGACCCCCCCATTAGTACAGACCCCCCAGGACAGACCCCCTTCATTAGTAGAGACCCCCATATTAGTACAGACCCCACCATTAGTACAGACCCCCCTCCATTAGTACAGACCCCCCTCCATTAGTACAGACCCCATTAGTACAGACCCCCCTCCATTAGTACAGGCCTCCCACATTAGTACAGACCCCCCTCCATTAGTACAGGCCCCCCTCCATTAGTACAGACCCCATTAGTACAGACCCCCCTCCATTAGTACAGACCCCCCTCCATTAGTACAGACCCCCTCTCCATTAGTACAGACCCCCCCATTAGTACAGTCCCCTCCCATTATTAGTACAGCCCCCCATTAGTACAGCCCCCCTCCATTAGTACAGCCCCCTCCATTAGTACAGCCCCCCCTCCATTAGGGTACATATATACACCCGGGCGGCAGCTGAAGAGGAGAGAACAGTGTGCAGCCAGCCGCGCCGCCCGGGTGAAGAGCAGAGGAGTTTAAAGTAGGCAGGAGTGGGAGACACAGAGCAGAATGTGTCGGGCACGGACCGCTCCTCCGCTCCGCCCGCCCCCGCACGACATCACTCTGTGCGGCTGGTCTCTCTCCACGCAGAGACCAGCCGCTCTGCCTCCGATACCTCTCTTTCTCTGACAGGAGGATGGAGGGGCTTGAGCAGCACACACAGCGGCGGCGGCGCCTTTCTTCTTTTAACACCAGCGGAGAGCGCCACCGCCGGATGCAAAGAGGAAGAGGAGGAGGGAAGGGAGCACTCTGGCGCTTCAGCGCCCCACCTCTCTGGCGCCTGGGTGCACTGCACCCCGTGCACCCCGTCTAGGACCGGCCCTGCAGAGAGGCCAGGGATAACACCATTAAGGTTCTGAATTTACTCCACATAGCAAATAAAAACAAAACGCCAAGTATCTTCCTTAGTACAGATGCTGAAAAAGCGTTTGATCGATTACGTTGGAAATTTCTGTTTGAAACATTGAAGCATATCGGAGTAAGAGAAAAGCTGTTTAATTGGATATCTGCAGCATACTCAAATCCATCGGCTAGAGTCAGGGCTAATGGTGTTGTCTCGGATGCCTTTCCAATATTAAATGGAACCAGACAGGGATGCCCACTCTCACCCTTACTTTTTGCCCTATCACTAGAACCTTTCCTGTGCCATGTACGATTGAACCCAGATATCACAGGGATTACAGTGCAGAACTCCCAACATAAGGTATCTGCTTATGCAGATGATCTGATGTTCTCCATTACCAACCCAGGCATTTCCCTCCCAAACTTAATGAGTTTGAAACCTATGGACGTCTATCTAACCTAAAAATAAATTTCAATAAATCAGAAGCCATGGGAATAGGGATACCACAGAATCAGCTCACTCATTTTCAAAATAACTTCCATTTCAAATGGACAGACAAAGCCCTGAAGTACCTAGGCACTTACATCCCTCCAAAACTCTCCCAAATCTTCACACTTAACTTCCCGCCCTTACTGAAAAACGTCCAAACGCTACTCCACAGTTGGACAAATGGCCTACATTCGTGGTTTGGATGTTGTAATATACTGAAAATGATGATACTTCCCAAATTCTTATATTTATTACAGGCTCTACCTATACACATACCCTAAGCTTATTTCAGACAGGTACACTCCCTATTCTTAAATTTCTTGTGGGCAGGGAAGAAACCGCGCCTCCCGAGGCAAATGCTATCACTCCCAAAGCACCATGGATGGCTGGCCATGCCGGAGATCAAGACATACTACCATGCAGTACACCTGAGTAGACTTATTGACTGGTGCCGACATCAGGAAACCAAGTTATGGCCACACTTAGAACAAACGCAATCTGAAATCCCACTACATAGAGCCCCCTGGAGCCCTCACAAATACGATCCCATCCACTGATTGGGACCACCACGAAAGTGTGCGCACACCTACTGACACAAACAGCTCTCTCCACTAGGAACTCACTATTGAGACCTATAATAGGTAACCCACAATTCACACCAGGTATAATAGATCCTGCATTCCGCATGCTGAGAGATACAGGGAGATATCAAGCATCCCATTACAGCACTGATGGAAGATGGGTAACATCGGCCGAGCTCTCGGACCCGAACGGCCCATACCGTTTGGACTTCCTGAGAGCTAGCCAACTTTCACATTTCCTTAGCAGCTTGGCCCCCCCCCAACTGTAACTGATCCACCCCACACTACTTTCGAAGAAGTCTGTATGGAAAGCGGAGTGTTACCGCACACGCTATCTCTGACCTATAACATGCTTATTACACCACCTGGGAACTATCAACACCCCAGCTTTGACAAATGGGAGAGAGATCTGAACTGTCATTTCACTACACAAACAAGATCACACATCCTTCAATTCATACATAAATCATCCATATGCACCAAATACCAAGAAACCAATTACAAAATTTTTACGAGATGGTATAGAACACCAGCACTGTTACAAAAACTTTTTCCTGCGACATCGAAATTATGCTGGAGATGTCAAAAAGACACAGGCACGTTAGTACATATTTTCTGGTCCTGCCCCCGGCTAAGACCTTTTTGGGAGGAGGTTCGCAGGATAGTACAAAAGTTCACTGATCGCAACGTCCCTGACGAGCCAGCATACTTCCTCTTACATGCTACCGATACACCGGCTCGGACCTACAAAAGGTCAATAGTACGACACCTACTGGACGCAGCTAAAAGTTGCATTCCCCTTAACTGGAAATCCCCCAACCCGCCCTCCATTGCCAGTTGGCTTAGGAAAATAGACGAAATTAACAAATTAGAAGACTTGATCCTCACGAGTCAAAACAGAAGTGAGACGTATTCCAAGACTTGGCAGCTTTGGAACATGTTTAAATACTCAGAAGAGGGACAAACCCTCTGGAGAGAGGAAACTGATACGTAATCTGTGCTGGAACCATATAAATCACTAATCGATAGTCTGGTGAGTGTCCTCGGCGGGACAAAATAGGATCTTCATGTTCGCGAGTCCCCCCCCCTCCCTCCCTTCTTATCTTGTCTCTTTTCCTTTTCCCCCCCTTTTTTCTTCTTTCTCTTTAGTTTCACTTCTATCTGTGGTCTTTTGATCTTTAGAAAATAAGAAAAAGGAAGGAAGCAGGACACATAAAGGAACAATTTATGGGCCTCTAATATCTACCTCTACTAGACGACTGTATCACGATACTGACACAATCCGAAGAAAATAGACAGCATTTATATTACACCTTATTCTAGGGGATTCTACACATCCTGAATCTCGGGAAAATATCAACCTCATATTATATCTCATCACAAGAGGTCCTGGAAATGTATAAAACAAAATTTTCTTTACAATACCTATGTAAATGTATGTACTACACTGTTACAATGCTAAATGCTGATGTACCGGTTCCTGTGGACCTGTTTCCTATGATAAATAAAAAATGTAAAAAAAAAAGAATAGTGTATAAGACCTGGGGGCAACCGAGTACCGGTAGACCTGCTTGGCTTATGGGAAAAGGGGGCTTCCATAGGTGAAGAACACAGAAGCTAGCTATAGTGCCTGACCACCTGCACTAGGGGTAAGGGTGACACACAATCCTTGCAACAGCAAATGATGGGATGAGCTACACAGGGACACCATAAGCCATGTCCACTTTTAAATACAAGGTGATTCTTTAATTGTTGAGCTTACACTATTCTGATCTCTACTCATCCTAACAATACATGCAGAGTCAACTTCTGATTAACACATGTGGGGAGCTGTCAACTGGAAGGCAGCAATGGCCATTTCAAAGTAAAGTGTGGACCCACACAAGCCCAAGGGAAGAGAATGGCTCAATGGCTGCAGGAACACTGCCCCTGATCTGCAGAAGAGAAATGCTGGTTTATCTGCATGGCCCACAGCAACATATGATGTTCCTGAGGGGCCAGCACTGAAATTCAGTCCTGACGGAGGAGGTGATGGAACATAACAAGACTAGATCAATGTTTTACTTCTGAGTTGAATCATGTAGGCCTTGAATTATATATATTGTATACCTTTTACTACTGGCTTTGTTGAATCACATCTGCTCAGTCAGTAGATTCTGGTGTCAAACTGACTTTCAGCACCGACAGAAATGAATTTACCATTAAACATATGAAGCCTGTGCCTACAGGCACCAGAAGAGAAGGTTTTTTTTCCTGTACAGTCATTGACCACTCATCTTTTCCATCATCAACAGAAATACAGCCATCTCATATATACTTATTTACCGATTCATAATATTATAAGACAAAGTAGGATCAGTAATACGATAAGAAGCCATTATGACAGCAGGGTTTCTTTAGGACCCATTGGTTAAGTATCGACATGCTCCGGTGATAAACATGTGGTTCTGGGCAAAGGAAGGTTTGACCTTTGGTTGAAATATTCGGAAGCCACAGAAGTGGTAATGTAAAAATTGGGTTATGGTTATATTCAGGAGGATTAGTGGTATGGAACTCTGTGGAGTTAGCCAGGTTGGAAAATAAATAAAATGAGTTTGAACAAAAGACAAAAAAATTATCAAAAAATAAACACACTGCATTTTCAAAATCCTAAACCTGCAGTTGGTCCAGAGGAAGGCAAAACAAAAATACCTATTAATGTATGGTGCAATTTTCTATAACAGGGAATTACTCCTGTCTGACCCCTAACGGGGATTATATACTTTCCAGATCAACATTTTGCAGTGTTATTTTGTTTAAATATTAACAGCTATTTTTATTTTGTGCATTTAGAAATACATCTGGCCTTTTTTTAATCAATCTGCTGAGCTGGCTAGCGCTTTTTCACAGTTTTTACTGAGAAGAACCTTTTCTGTATATAGGTGTAATCTTTTTTATAACAGTGCAAATAGAATCCTGCTGGCCTTTTGTAATGTCCTTGAAGTAGAACTGAAAGTTTTAAGCTTAGTTAGATCTAGGCTGGAATTCCACTTGAAGGCCATTTTTTTAATTTTCCCATTTTGAATAGAGTAAGAAACACTTATAACCCATGCCAGGATTTTTGCCATCTGTGTTCCATTGGGGAGATTTCCCTTCATTTCTTGTCCCATAGACACAACAGAAATTGTCAGGAAATTCCCCCAAAGTGAGGGAAATCTAAGGCAGTCACGAGGGTCCCCAGAGCTAGTATCCTTAGTGGAAGATTTCTCCTCTATTCCTGGGCTGGTGCCAACCCAAAATTTGGGATTTGCTTTCACATTCGATGATAATGGTAAACAAGACAAATACTCTAGCGGGGTGGATATTCCTAATGGGGACAAAGATAGCAATAGATACCCAACACGGGTTCTAATTGCTCTCTACATATGAAACAAAAAAGGTTTTGCCTTCAGTCATACTTAAAAATGAAGAACTTTGCATAGTTTCCTCTCTCTTCATTTCATATTCCTTAATTGTATTTTTATATTTTAGGACAGTTGAGTACAAACAAGCAGAGTTTAATTTTATCAAAGGATTAAATACAGGTAAGTGTTCTTTAAAAATAGTATAAATCCATGACTAATTTTACATTCCAGAGTGTTGGACAGTAGAAGAGAGCACTGGCTGCCAAGAGAACAAAGAATCAAGGTCATCATATCACCTTATTCATCATTCTCTGGGCAAAATGAACAGTTAACCCTTGCAGTGTGGATAAATCCTTTTTTCTCCGGACTTCAGCTTTTAGGACCCTTTCACACTATGCCATTCTGTTGCAGTCAATCTTGCACACGCAATAATATGCAGTATTTCACATTATTTCCATTGTATTAATGTAGCCCGCTTTTTTGAATGGGTTGCCAATGCACTGCAACGGACAGAAAAACAGACCTGTAGGATTTTATTTAAATGGTGAGCACCATAATGAATAGTACCATAATACACTGTGCTAAGTGCAGAGGTGTACCATGCACTGTAGAGATTTTCTGTAAAACATGCATTTTTGAAGTGCATTACTGCAACATGTATTTTTGAAGGGGGGCCTTAAGAAGACACTAAACAATATCCCTATTTTTCAAATATAATTCATACACATCCACTACTTAATGGCTCTTTAATCTTTTTTTTTACTTAATAGTTTCTTACCAAATTTTTCTGCCTTCTTGTAATTTTTCCATGCACTTCCAATACGCTTCTTGCTCCCTTTACTTCCATTTGTTTGGAATGAGCAGTGCACGTTACTGGCACTCAAGTACACTGCTCTATGCACACTTCCATCTCATAGTCCATCCTGGGAGACAGCAAGAGAGGGTGGCTATGTTCTAATATACAGTGGGGCCATGAAGAACGAATGTAGCTACCTTCTAACAGGAAGTCAGATAAGCATCAGCAAAAAAAGAAAAAGAAAAGGAATTTGGAGGAGACTGAAAGCAATAGAGGGGATTTTTTTGAGTTAAATTGGTGGTAAAGGCAGAAGTTTTTTTTTATCTTAATGCATTCTATGCATTAAAATAAAAAGCCTTCTGTGTGCCCTCAGCCCCCCTAATACTTACCTGAGCCCCAACTCTATCGAGCGATGTGCACAAGTGCCTCAGCCGCCTGGGACCCTCCCTCCTGATTGGCTGAGACACAGCAGTGGCAACATTGGCTCCTGCTGCTGTCAAATTCAGTTAGCCAATCAGGAGAAAGGGGGGGTGGGTAAGAACCATGGCTCCGTGTCTAAATGGGCACACAAAGCAGCGGCTCGGCTCGGATGCCCCCATAGCAAGCTGCTTGCTGTGGGGGCACTCAAAAGGAGGGATGGGCGAGGAGCACTAAAGAGGAACCCGAGAAGAGGAGGATCTGGGCTGCTCTGTGCAAAACCATTTCACAGAGCAGGTATGACATTTTTATTATATTTAAAGAAAAAAAATGAGACTTTAGTATCACTTTAAGAATACATACTTGGATAGAATTTTTTTAAACCAGAGTTTAGTTTTACTTCAAAGCAATCAATACTAGTACTTAAAACATTTGAATACAGTGAGAATTTACGAGATCTGAGCTTTTTATTGAAAAAATTAAAGGGGAACATAGCGTTATAAGTGTTATATAATTGCAGTAAATTTCCCAATAGACGTTGGGTAACATAAAATCAGTCAATGTTCTGTAAATTGATCACTTATTTCTTAATAAATACATTCCTGTCAACCTGTTTTGAATGTGAAGATCTTAATTTGTTTCCATTTTGTATTATTTCCTACCAGACTACATTAAAATGTCAACATTTAAGACGGCAAAAGATTTGCTGCTTCTGGGAGTCAGGAAAGGCTCTTCAAGAACCTTATACCTAGCATGTGAGTACTACCAATGCTCCGTGTATTAATGTATACTGAGATACAAAGCTTTCATTTAAAGGGCATTTAAAAACCTAACAATAACCTCTTATTTGCTCCCTTTTGGTCCTTTAAATATATTTTTGAAAGCATTTTGCTATATCAATTCCATATGCACAAAACAAACAAATCTTCTTAATTGTCCAATGGGGGACGCATTAAAAGTATTATTCATGGACAATGGGTCATGCAGCTGCCTTCAGGAAGTAGACACAATGACAAAAATGTTAAAGGCCAGCCTCTGTTAAACCCCACCCCAGGTGACCTTCCTCAGTTTTATGCTAGTGTTCTAGGATGTTGGATACTGAGGTAAACTTTTTTCTTGCTTTAATTTATTTTTCTCCTCTATTAATATTCACAGTATTTTGTGCGTTTTTTACATCTTCAATCAAAATACAATATGCATTACACTGCTTGTGCTACTAACTACACAGTTACTATCTAGAATGGCTAATCTTGGATGCTGCTTTGGAGACCATAACCAAACCCACTGGACCAATGTTAACAGTGCCTACCTGTAATGTTACCCTAATGTACTGTTTTTTTTTGGGTTGCACAGTTCTTTACAGGTAGCCACACAGCTGAAGCACATCCTCTGGTGTGACCCACTCTGTGAGGGCTCTGTTGGGAGTTTGCCAATTGACAAGGTGTGGACAAACTGTATTGTATTCTTTGGTACTGGACTCTGCATGTGGCGCTCTTCAGTCCTTTGATACTGTGTTTGTTAGCTGCAGAGTAAGCCTCTATGACTGGAACCACTTATGTGGAGTTTGAGCACTGTGTTCTGCACATGGCACTCCCCAGTTCCTTGGTACTATGTTTGTTAGCCGCTGAACACTCTCCAGATGTAGAGCAGAGGTACGGCCTCAGTTAAGACCCAGTCTTTTTGTGGCAACATTAACCTGTAATAATGTGCTGAGCACTATACTCTGCATATTGGACTCTCTAGGTCCCCAATACTATGTTTGTTAGCTACAAAGTGCTGTGAAGTTTCTGAGATGTGAATTGACCTCTAGTGTACCCCAATCTCTAATATCTCCATGTATGTGTCTTCATGATTTATGGTGTTCTCAATATTATGCTCTATGTCTGGTACTTCCCAGACTTGGTTGTAATGTGTCAGCTAGTGAAATCTTGATGGTGTTGTTCCTTAAACATTGTGGTTCTCCTGGTTCCACTCTTTTCCATTGCTTCTGCAAACCTTGTCTACACCTGCTGCTTCAGTTTGTGAGTAGACTAGGCCTTAAGCATTCAGGTACTGCTGCCTCTGTTTTTGTCTGGGGCAACATAAGGACAGTCCCAATGCTGCAGGTGACCTGGATATTTACTCTCCTGCATCTACTACATCTTTAGAGCTGGCTTGTCTAGTGCCCCCAATGGACCTGGCGTCCATTAAATGCAGGGACTCCTATTACCCGAGGTTCTTCTTATTTGAAGCATCTTTAGTCTCTTTACCTGATCAAGTAACCTGCCATAGATCTACCAGGCAACCAGGCCTCCCTACTTCTGACTTCTTGTCAGTCTGTGATGAGCCAATAGAATGAGCTACTCGTAGTTAGAACATGACTCTGAATATACTGGCCCTAGAGTGTTCCTGAGGCCTCTACTGTTATCTCTTGTGATGGACCCTGGTACTCAAGAGGAGTATGTCCATCGTATAAGCTTCCCTTGCCCGGTAACAGAATGACACCAGATCCCACAGCCCGCCTATTCACTAGTCGGAACACAGTGTAGGGTGGTGAAAAACACAAAACAATTTATTGAAACATAAGCACAAAGAGATATACGGTGCCTTGCAAAAGTATTCACCCCCTTTGGCTTTTTACCTATTTTGTTCATTACAGCCTTTAGTTCAATGTTTTTTTTTAATCTGAATTATATGTGATGGATCAGAACACAATAGTCTAAGTTGGTGAAATAAAATTAGAATAATATATACATAAAACTATTTTTCAGAAATAAAAAAAATTATAACTGGCATGTGCGTATGTATTCACCCCCTTTGTAATGAAGCCCATAAAAAGCTCTGGTGCAACCAAATACCTTCAGAAGTCACATAATTAGTGAAATGATGTCCACCTGTGTGCAATCTAAGTGTCACATGATCTGTCATTACATATACACACCTTTTTGAAAGGCCCCAGAGGCTGCAACACCTAAGCAAGAGGCTCCACTAACCAAACACTGCCATGAAGACCAAGTAAGTAAGGGACAATGTTGTTGAGAAGAATTATAAGTCAGGGTTAGGCTATAAAAAAAATATCCAAATCTTTGATGATCCCTAGGAGCACCATCAAATCTATCATAACCAAATGGAAAGAACATGGCACAACAGCAAACCTGCCAAGAGACGGCCGCATACCAAAACTCACGGTCCGTGCAAGGAGGGCATTAATCAGAGAGGCAGCACAGAGACCTAAGGTAAGCCTGGAGGAGCTGCAGAGTTCCACAGCAGAGACTGGAGTATCTGTACATAGGATGACAATAAGCCATACGATCCATAGGGTTGGCTTTATGGCAGAGTGGCCAGAAGAAAAAGCAAAAAATAAAATGGCATGTTTTGAGTTTGCGAAAAGGCGCGTGGAAGACTCCCAAAATGTATGGAGGAAGGTGCCCTGGTCTGATGAGACTAAAATTTAACTTTTTGGCCATCAAAGAAAACGCTATGTCTGGCGCAAACCCAACACATCACATCACCCAAAGACCACCATCCCCACAGTGAAACATGGCGGTGGCAGCATCATACTGTGGGGATGTTTTTCAGCAGTCGGGACTGGGAAACTGGTCAGAGTTGAGGGAAAGATGGATGGTGCTAAATACAGGGATATTCTTGAGCAAAACCTGTACCACTCTGTGTGTGATTTGAGGCTAGGACGGAGGTTCACCTTCCAGCAGGACAATGACCCCCAAACACACTGTTAAAGCAACACGTGTGGTTTAAGGGGAAACATGTAAATGTGTTGGAATGGCCTAGTCAAAGCCCAGACCTCAAACCAATAGAAAATCTGTGGTCAGACTTAAAGATTGCTGTTCACAAGTGCAAACTATCCAACTTGAAGGAGCTGGAGCAGATTTGCAAAGAGGAATGGGCAAAAATCCCAGATATGGCAAGCTCATAGAGACTTATCCAAAGCGACTTGGAGCTGTGATAGCCGGAAAAGGTGGCTCTACAAAGTATTGAATTTAGGGGGGGTGAATAGTTATGCACATTGACTTTTTTTGTTATTTTGTCCTATTTGTTGTTTGCTTCACAATAAAAAATAAAACATCTTCAAAGTTGTGGGCATGTTCTGTAAATTAAATGATGCAAATCCTCAAACAATCCATGTTAATTCCAGGTTGTGAGGCAACAAAACATGAAGAAATGCCAATATAGGGAATACTTTTGCAAGGCACTGTACATTCTGGGACAATCCCCCCTTCTTTGCATAATGACACAGGGTGGGGTAAACTGTACATCCAGTAACATGAGACACAGGTGCATTTCAACATATAATTTGATCAGTAACTGGGCATGTAGACAGCAAACATAAAATATGTTAATCCACCTCTAGCAACTAATAGCTGACAGTGATATAATTAACATGAGCTAATTAACTAGGCACTTAAACCAGCCTAGGTGACCAGTCCATATGGCAACTACAACCCTGGATACAAAGTACAGTGATACCTTGATTTATTAACTTAATTCGTGAAATGAATCTGTTCTCGAAACTAATTGGTTGTGAAGGCAAATTTTCCTATCGGGTTCAATGCAAATCTGGTTAATCCTCTCTAAACTTTTTTTTTTGTTTACATACAATTATGAAATGTATGTACAAAAAAAGGATTTGAAACATGTATTACATACAGTCTTTTACATTAGGCTGACCTCTTTCATGTGTACATCTAAAAAGAAAAAGAAAAAAACTATAGCTCCTCTTACAATCTGTACAATACACATTATTACAAGTGCAAACAGATGAGAAGACAGACAGAAACAATAGGGGATCCAATTAATAATGTGAGCAAAACACTCTGGAGGCACATTATGGGAGAGACCTACTTACAATAAACACAGTATGGCAGGTGACCCCAGTGGTTTAAGCTGATTACATCTACAGTCATTGCTGGTTTGAGGCATAGAGGCCCCAAATATGTATATGGACCCTCCAGTTCCCAGAGTTTGTGCATTTTGGGGAGATATGGACTTGAATTCAAATAGGACCACTCCAAGCGTCCCCAAGGCACACACCTCCCAAACAGCAAGTGTTCCCTAAAAAGCCAGGGGCCATAGACCATAGGCAAGAGGCCATCCTGCAGTCCCCTCCAAAAGCCTCTGTCCTGGCTGGGACTGTCAAATCTCTGATTCAGACTCAGAGCCCACACAACCTACTCCTGTAGGTTCTATGTTTAACCTGGACATAAAAAATTCAGACATTCTAATATCCACTCTGATTGATTCGGTTCATTCCATTCTGCATATGGCAGATTTACCTGGTAATACCGATTTTGAGTCTTCTACTTCTACTGAAAAGACTTTTCTAGTACCCTGTTTTTCGGAAAATGTCTCAGCTACAAATCTTCCTAGGCATATACTCCATTTTCTTAGATTCATTAGTGTTCCTAGCTAATCTTCTTGAATTGTTCTTCCTTTTCAAAGATGCACAGGTTTTTCACCTGCATTATTTTGCTCTAACGGCAGTTTCCTTGTACATACTTGTAGAAGTTTTTATTGTTCTGTACTATTCAGCCCCCCCCCCCTTCCCATTTGGACCTAGGTTCCTGTGTATTTCTTATGCCGCGTACACACGACCGGACTTTACGGCATACTTGGTCCTGTGGACTGGAGTCTGTCGGACAATTCGATCGTGTGTGGGCTCCAGCGGACTTTTTTTCCCCAAAAGTTCGACGGACCTAGAAATGAAACATGTTTCAAATCTTTTCGACGGACTCGAATGTGGTCTAAAAGTCCGCTCGTCTGTATGCTAATCCGACGGACAAAAACCGACGCTAGGGCAGCTATTGGCTGCTGGCTATGAACTTCCTTGTTATAGTCCGGTGTACATCATCACGTACGAATCTGTCGGACTTTGATCATGTGTAGGCAAGTCCCTTCATTCAGAAAGTCCGTCGAAAAGTCTGCCGGACAAAGTCTGCTGTAAAGTCCGGCCGCGTGTACGTGGCAATATGCCCCGTACACACGGTCGGATTTTCCGACGGAAAATATGTGATAGGACCTTGTTGTCGGAAATTCCGACCGTGTGTAGGCTCCATTACACATTTTCCATCGGATTTTCCGACACACAAAGTTTGAGAGCTTGCTATAAAATTTTCCGACAACAAAATCCGTTGTCGGAATTTCCGATCGTGTGTACACAAATCCGACGCACAAAGTGCCACGCATGCTCAGAATAAATATGTTTATGTTAATATCCCAGATGTGTCACCACTAAACATAAGCCAAAGAACTTAAATCGATACCATCTCCTCATACCTCTAGGTCCCCGGGGGGCCATAGGGACAGCGAATGCAAGGGACCACAGGGATGTCCACGGCGAGTCCAAGAGACAGCCCCCCCCCGGGCAAAAACTTAAAACTTCAGTATCCAACATCAAAAGGGCAATACAGAGAAGGCTCACACATGTATTATGGTGAGGACTGTACCATAGGTATCTAGGTAATAAATGTATTTTGTCCATTTCTAGAGTTTTAGCTTCCTCAGGAAACATTCAGCTAGGGGTGTTTATTTTTCAAATATTGTTTTTTTCTTTTTGCAGCCAAGACTTATAAAGTTGACCAACAAATTCTGGATACATTTATGAAACAAGCTTTGTGCTTTGGAAATAGATATGTCTATTTTGTTCCTGGCACTAGAGAAAGCGACCATGGAGGTAAATGAAAATGCCCAGAAGATACTCTTTAAGATGTATTCACCATTTAAAGCCCAATTGAACCCTCATTTTAAATCAGCTAAATACATTACAACCCATCAAAACAAATTGTGTTTAAAGTCTTGCAGTTCGTTTTTTTAGAAAGCAACCACACCTGAGTAGAAAGGCCTGTCCCCTGCCAGCACACTGCAGGGAAGGACTTCGATTCAATCAACCACACTGCCCTTATAGGTTGCTCATCACTTACTCTTCAAAGTCTACACTCACCGGCCACTTTATTAGGTACACCTGTTCAATTGCTTGGTAACACAACTTGCTAATCAGCCAATCACATGGCAGAAACTCCATGAATTTAGGCATCTAGACTTGCTGAAGACAACTTGCTGAAGATCAAACCGAGCATCAGAATGGGCAAGAATGGGAATTTAAGTGACTTAGAATGTGCCATGGTTGTTGGTGCCAGATGGGCTGGTTTGAGTATTTCAAAAACTCAAATAACCACTCGTTACAACCAAGGTATGCAGAATACCATCTCTGAATGCACAACACATCGAACCTTGAAGCAGATGGGCTACAGCGGCAGAAGACCACACTGGGTGCCACTCCTGTCAGCTAAGAACAGGAAACTGAAGCTACAATTCGCACAGGCTCTCCAAATTTGGACAATAGAAGATTGGAAAAATTTTAACTGGTCTGATGAGTCTCGAGTTCAGCTGCAACATTCAGATGGTAGGGTCAGAATTTGGCTTTAACAACATGAAAGCATGGATCCATCCTGCCTTGTATCAACAGTTCAGGCTGGTCATGGTAGTGTAAAGGTGTGGGGGATATTTTCTTGGCACACTTTGGGCCCCTTAGTACCAATTGAGCATTGTTTAAACACCAGGGCCTACCTGAGTATTGTTGCTGACCATGTCCATCCCTTTATGACTACAGTGTAACCATCTTCTGATGGCTCCTTCCAGCAGGATAATGGACCATGTCACAAAGCTCAAATCATATCACCACTGGACAATGAGATCACTGTACTCCAATAGCCTCCACAGTTACCGGATCTCATCCAATAGAGCACCTTTGGGATGTGGTGGAATGGAAGATTTGCATCATGGATGTGCAGCCGACAAATCTGCAGCAACTGCACAATGTTATCATGTCACTATGGACCGAAATCTCTGAGGAATGTGTCCAACACCTTGTTGAATCTATGCCATGAAGAATGAAGGCAGTTCTGAAGGCAAAAGGGGGCCCAACCCTGAACTAGCAAGGTGTACCTAATAAAGTGTATATACTATTTAATCTGTGAAGTGTTTGCCCACTTTCCTTCACTGTCTGTTCACAAAATTCAAAGCACTTAATTCTGCGCCATTATTAGAGTCCATATTCGCAAATGACGACTTTAGCCAAAAATTCTTATTTGCATACATTGGTAATTGCCCTCCCACTTAAGGAAATTATTATGTTCTTCGAATGTGCATAGATACGTCCCCCATTTTTTATATGCCCTTTGGTGCTTTCCAAAAATAACCGGGTGTTCTCTTTATTTCAGTGTCATGCTTTGGTAGTCTAGAAGATGTGACACCACTTCCAGTCAGTGAGGTAAAAAGCTATATGAGACAAGGGGGGGTTGTTCACATAATGAGGGATAGGAACATATGAGATAATATATAACTTATGATATCCATTCTAGTCTCTGGGCAGATGGAACCTGGCGATATCAGCTCAAAGACTCAGACAGTCTTTAATGAATGATGTGGTCAATTCACACAGCGCCATAGAACTACGTGAGGAGGAGGGCAAATATTTCCTGACCCAGGTGACTATACCGTGAGTATCCTAATGCCAGTATGTGCTACATATTCAGGGTCAGACTAATGCAGTCTGGTTTGCAGGGTTTGAATATCTCTTTCATTGTAAGACACCAACGAGACCCACCAGGCTGGTATCTCCATAGAAAGAGGACTGTGAAAAAAGACAAAAACTGTAAAAAAAAAAAAAAGTTTGGTGATCTAGCCCAGTGGTCATCAACCCTGTCCTCAGGGCCCACTAACAGTCCAGGTTTTATGTATTACCTTGGGGAGATGCAGACTAGAATACTGCAATCACTGAGCAGCAAATGATATCACCTGTGATGTATTTCAGTTATCTTGCAAACCTGGCCTGTTAGTGGGCCCTGAGGACAGGAGTCGATGACCACTGATCTAGCCTATATATATTGTGCAAGGTCTGCAAAACATCACAAGATTATATCTCACTTGCAGTAAGGATAACTGTAGGGAGCTATTAGCCTTAATCATAACAATAATTCAGCACAACATTAAAATTACAACAAATGTCCATAAACAATACAAGTCCTTTTCACTGTCCTTCAATGACCAATGTGTAGTAAGAATGGTGTCCTCTTCCTGAATTTCTACACAAACATGCAAACCCCTGTGCAAAAAGTGGCTGCTCACCTCCTTCTTGAGCTAACTGAGCCCAAATTGGGCTCAATTAGCCACTTTCCTCTCCCGGTGTCATGTGATTCATTAGTGTTACAAGGTCTCAGGTGTGAATGGAAAGCAGGTGTGTTAAATTTGGTGTTATCGCTCTCACTCTCTCATACTGGTCACTGATAGTTCAACATGGCACCTCATGGCAAAGAACTCTCTGAGGATCTGAAAAAAAGAATTATTGCTCTACATAAAGATGGCCTAGGGTATAAGAAGATTGCCAAGACCCTGAAATTGAGCTGCAGCATGGTGGCCAAGTCCATACAGCGGTGTAACAGCACCTCACCATGGTCGACCAAAAGAGTTGAGTGCACGTGCTCAGCGTCATATCCAGAGGTTGTCTTTGGGAAATAGACGTATGAGTGCTGCCAGCATTGCTGCAGAGGTTGAAGGGGTGGGGAGTCAGCCTGTCAGTGCTCAGACCATAGGCCGCACACTGCATCAAATTGGTCTGCATGGCTATCGTCCCAGAAGGAAGCCTCTTCTAAAGATGATGCCCAAAAAAGCCAGCAGTTTGCTGAAGACAAGCAAACTAAGGACATGCAAAACAAAATATAGTGTAGCGCAACCAAAAACAAATACTAATGAAACAAGTCCAAATATAACAAAATTCCACCGTTGTGCAACTTTCAGTGACAGTTCATAAATTTCCAGTGACTTCAGTGACCACCACCTCTAGCTAGAATGCCTGCTCACCTACAAAAGTGGACCCCACTACAGAGTCACACACGCCTGTGATTTTATTTATCAGGATGCCTTGGGAAAACAACTCCTCCTCCTGGTGTTCCTGGACAGGACAGACCTCCTCCCGGGTTCTCACTATGTAGACTCCACTGCAGAGTCACACACACTTATGCTGCATACACACGATCAGAATTTCCGACAACAAATGTTTGATGGGAGCTTGTTGTCAAAATATCCGACCATGTGTAGGCTCCATCGGACATTTTTTGTCGGAATTTCCGACAACAAAAATTTGAGAGCTGGTTCTCAAATTTTCCAACAACAAAATCCATTGTCGGAAATTCCGATCGTGTGTACACAATTCCGACGCACAAAATTCCACGCATGCTCATAATCAAGCAGAAGAGCCGCACTGGCTATTGAACTTCATTTTTCTCGGCTCGTCATACGTATTGTACGTACGTGTTCTTGACGTTCAGAATTTCCAACAACATTTGTGTGACCGTGTCTATGCAAGACAAGTTTAAGCCAACATCCGTCGGAAATAAATCCAGGATTTTGTTGTCGGAATGTCCAATCATGTGTACACAGCATTAATGTAATATCTCTCAGGATTTTTCGGGAACACAATTCCTCATCATAGTGGGGTCTACATAGTGAGAACCCGGGAGGAGGTCTGTCCTGTCCAGGGACACCTGGAGGAGTAGTTGTTTTCCCAAGGCATCCTGAGGGATATAATCACAGGCGTGTGTGACTCTGTAGTGGGGTCCTCTTTTGGAGGTGAGAATTCATTCCAGTTAAATGTGGTGGTCACTGAAGTCACTGGAAATTTATGAACTGTCACTGATTTTGTTATAGTTGGACTTGTTTCATTTGTATTTGTTTTTGGTTGTGCTACACTATATTTTGTTTTGTTTGATATATTGAGAATCACATGTGGATATACTCTAAGTGGTGTGGGCAGCAATCACGTTAAGCCTATTAGTCTTTCCTCCTCCTGCAGGGTGACACCGACAGAAGGAACCTATGAGTCTGTCCTCCTCCTGCGGGGTGACACCGACAGAAGGAACCTATGAGTCTGTCCTCCTCCTGCGGGGTGACACCGACAGAAGGAACCTATGAGTCTGTCCTCCTCCTTCGGGGTGATACAGACAGAAGAGAGCAATTAGTTTCTTACTCCTACTGTGGTCATCAACCTTAATACATTTACATTAATTTTTCATACATTTCTTCTTTTAGTTCTTCACCTCCACTTTTGGAGAAGAATACACCAGTTGAAGTAAAAGATGGATATTTGTCATTCCCAGGTAATGACTATGATTTCATAAATGTATTTCTCAACTTATTCTATGTAGTCTTATTACAGATGGACAGACTGTGCTGGTTGCTAAAATAAGAGAGATGGATTAAAGTCTATGTAATCCCTAACAATGAAATTCTGCTTGGTCTGTTAAATCTACTATTGCAAGTGTTGTGTTTTATTTGTTTATTAAGTGCTACAATTACCATTTGATTCTCTCGGAAATCTTGTGAGCTGATAAGTTTGTGCGCATTTCGGAGGGTGTAAGACAGGCTACACTGGCTAGTATCCCTTTTAGGGTGAGGCACCACCTTGTCTCCAGCCAGTCTTGGGTGGCCATTCTTTGCTCTTGCAGGGTATATACTGTATATACTGAGGGTGGAGCTGCTGGTGTGGTGGCATATGGGAGAAGAACCAAGGAAAGCTCCAGCAGATGGTGGTAATAGAGCTACATGTATTCCAATATGCAGGCCCAAACCAATTAATGGGAGGATAGTTCTGTGAGTGTAGCTATTAACTACGGATGCAGACTTTGATCACTCTTTGCCATCACTTGTGTCTTTGCTCTTAATGCCAGTGTATACTCTGGTGTTTCTGGTGATGGGCTCTCATCAAAATAAACACTATTGCTTATTGTCACTTTGTCAGTCTTTGGGTGTAGCATTCTGTAACCCCTAGTTTTCTCACCGTAGCCTACTAGAATGCCCTCTATGGCTCTGTTCTCCAGGCTTGGATCGATTTTCACTTGGAATATAGGTTTAACCAATCGCCACCCAGGCCAATTCTGACATTTCGCTCCTACATGTAAAAATCATCATTTTTTTTTGCTAGAATATTACACAGAACCCCCAAACATAATATATGTTTCTTTAGCAGACCCTAGAGAATAAGATGGTGGTCATTGCAACTTTAATGTCGCACGGTATTTGCGCAAAAATGTTTCAAATGCCTTTTTTTCTGGAAAAGTTTCATGCATTAAAAAAAAAAAAACAGTAAAGTTAGCCCAATTTTTTTGTATAATGTGAAAGATGATGTTACGATGAGTAAATAGATACCTAATATGTCACGCTTCAAAATTGCACACACTTGTTGAATGGCGCCAAACTTCAGTACTTAAAAATCCCCATAGGCAACACTTTAAATTTTTTTACAGGTTACATGTTTGGAGTTACAGAGGAGGTCTAGTGCTAGAAATATTGCTCCATTCGCGGCGATACCTCACATGTGTGGTTTTTACATATGTGGACGCAACTTACGTATTCGTTCACTTTTTTATTTTTCTATTTTGACACTTTCTTTTTACATTTTTTTTTTTTTGATCACTTTTATTCCTATTACAAGGGATGTAACTGTAATAGGAATAAGCATGACAAGTCCTCTTTACAGTGAGATATGGGGTCAATAAGTCCACACATCTCACCTCTAGGCTGGGAAGCCTGAAATAAGAAAAATAAAAAAATAAAGATCTTGGCTTCCCAGCTGAGGCGGCGCCATTTTTTCAAAAGCAGAGTCTGGGTGTGATGTCATAACATTGCGCCTAGCCTCCAAACGATCATAGAGACTCTGGGGACAATCTCTATGGTCAGCATCCGTGGCCGGTCGGTTCCTTCTCCAGTTCACCGATGGCAGAGACCATTCAGATATTACCGCACAAATTCCGTGACGTCATATGAGGTTATGCGGGCGGCAAGCGGATATGCTTTACATCCAAACACTCTGATGTGCCCTATGCTAGGCTTTGATCCAGGCCAAATTTCGAATGGAGTACTTTTAATGGCTCTTGAGGGTAGTATGTTCTGTAGGTAGATTGCAATCATGACTGCATCTCCCCAGTACTTGTGAGGTAGGTTTGCATCGGACAACTTGCATCTGGCCATTTTATCTTTTGTGGATAGGTTTAGCTTTCGCTGCTCGGCTTTCCAGATAGAACAGTCCTTTTTTAAGTGACTGGTCTTTTTACAATAAAAACAGGCTCTGCTCTCTTTGTTGTGCTTTATGCCTTTGTACATCTTAAGAGCTTCGTCATCATGGTGCATATTTTCTTTTCTTCTGTCATATTCATCAATTAATTTGCCTTTGTCAAATCCCAGTGTCAGCTCCTGCTCGGGCCTCGTTTCTAAAGCATTATAAGAGCAGTATATGTCTCTGGAAGGCTGCAGAGCAACAATATGGCTATCTTTCATGTCCTCTCTGATGGCACGTTGCTACTTTATGATGTCTAGAATAGCTTTCACGTGGTTACACATATGCTGGCCTTCTTCTAGTCTCATCTTATATAGCTTTCTTGGTAGAAATAGCTTGCTGTTTAGACTTGAACGCTCATGCAGTTTTTGTAATGAAGTCCACATACTTTTGGCTGTTTTCTCTGTTCTTTTGTGGATAAGCTAGTCGTCTTCCACTAATAAGCTTATAATCGAGTTTGCCTGCCTATCCTTCCTGTCCCAGTCCATCTCTCCATTTGTGGGTCTGTCTGTGTTCAGCATTTGTCACAAGTTGTCCTTGTTCAGAAGCGTTTGTAGTTTGAACTTCCACAGCTGGTAATTGGCATTGTTCAGCTTTGCAATTGTAAACTCTACATCTGAACCACTTGCCATCTTTCAGCAGCTTGTATACAGTACTTACAAACTTGCAATATCCTCTCCAGTGCCGGGATGCCTGGGTCCCATAAGCTGTTGTGCAGAGTATTTAAATTGTGCGCTGGTAGCTTCTTGTTTGTAGCAATAGCTTTGCTTTTATGGAGGATTAGCAATTGCATGTCTTACAGCATGAGAAACATGAAACAGGAACTAACCACAAACAAGTGCGAAAGATAGACAATACACCCTGTCATATCATAGAATACACATTCAACACTATAATACTACAGCGCCACCTGCTGCATAGATAAGTATAATGCATACAGTATATAGTTCACATTATAAAGCTACTTGTTGTTGCTTTTCCAACACATATATCCTTGAGGGATTTTGTGTACAGCAAGGGCAGGTATACTGGTGTTTTTTCCTATGGCCCTCAGGGTCTCAGGCAGAGTGTTGAGAATTCCACTGTTGTCCTGCAGTGTAAAGCTAATAGAATTTTAACCAAAAAGTCATACGAAAATTCCTAGCAAAATTTCTCTGATAATTCTCAGAACATTCTAATGTTGTTTGAAAGTCGATTTGACCCCACTAAAGATTAGAAAAGTGAATACATGTTCTTACAATGAAAAATGTCAAGCAAAATTCTACTAGTTTTTACCCAGCTTGAGAGAGACTTCTGTGGAAGCTTACATAGTACCCCTACCCATTTACCAAAAAAGTGTCAAAAAATAATAAAAACAGAGACAGTTTTTGACAATTCCTTTATTAAAAAATAAAAAAACAGTGTCTCCTGATGTAAATCCATTGTCAATCTAGACACCAGCCGCATCGCCGGACCCGAAAATGAAAAAAAATTGCTCCGCCATCCAGTAAGGCAAACTGAAGAATGCTTGACTTGCCGTTTGAGATTTCTTATATGGGTAAGGGTGGGATCACCTGGCAACATCACCTGTTGGCACCACCGTCTTGTGACATCACTGACCCAGCATGCACCGTTCTTTTTTTCACTACCTAATTGCTGGCAGCATTATTCAGCTGTCAGCGGGGAAGCCCATTAACGGTTGTTAAGGACGCCATGGCCAGCTTCCCAGCCCACTCCTTAACAATCAGCTATTCACTGCGCACGAATTGGACAAAGCTTTGCCCAGCCAGGGCTCAGAATGCACTGGGCAGCGTTGTCACGAATGTCCCGTCTACCCCAATGCAGGTGGTCAGACACTATAGCTAGCTACTGTGTGTTTCACCTATAGCAGCCCCCTTTCCCTTAAGGCAAGCAGGCGTACTTGGTTGCCCCCAGGACTTATACACAATGCTATAGAGCCTGGCCACCACGCCAGGGCCGATGTGAACAGAGCAAACAAACAGACTACTTGCAGTTAGCAGACAGATAACGTGGTTCTATGACAATCCAGGCAAAAGGCAGGCTGAACTCAGGGACTAGTTCAATATCCAATCCAATAACAGTCCAGGTAAAAGGCAGGCAGAGTTCAGGGAATAGTCCAATATCCGATCCGGGTAATACACAGGGAAATCCAGATTAGCAAAGCAGGGCGGACAAATAGAAGGCTTGAACAGGAACAATGCAGGTATACTGTCTCTATGAAAAGCAAGGGATAGAGTGTTCGGTTTGCTTATAACAGGTGACTAACCATATCAATCACCTTGCAGGTGGACACAAACAGGGAGAATACAACAGCCAACACCCGGATGCTGGAATGAGGAGCAGGAATGATCCTGACAAGCACGCAGTGCATTGCAGGGCGTTCGGCGGGGCGAAGACACGCCAAATACCCTGCAAATTCGGGTTTACGCCAAGCAGGTGAACAGGCAATGTTCAGGCCGAACTTTTCCTGGGCCCGAACTGTTCGCCCATCTCTAATTCTGAAATGTGCACGTATTCCAGAGATGTGCTCATTTTTATTTTTTTCAATTTATTTTGCCTTGACATACGCTTTAAGTGACTGAATGACCTCAGACTACAGTCATATCCTGCCATGGTTATCCAAATATTAACACACAGAGTTTAGGCAATGTCCAGACAAATGTTGAAGGGTTGGGTAAGGCAGTGTTTCTCAACTCCAGTCCTCAAGGCGCCCCAACAGGTCATGTCTTTAGGATTTCCCTCAGATGAAACAGCTGTGGTAATTACTAAGGCAGTGAAACTGATCAAATCACCTGTGCAAAATAATGGAAAACCTGAAAACATGACCTGTTGGGGCGCCTTGAGGACTGGAGTTGAGAAACACTGGGGTAAGGAATGGGTGTGCAATTTCAAATTCCAGAAATACCAGTCACATAAAGAAAAGCTTTGCTCAGGGAAAATTGGAGGTTGCCATTACTGATTTTTTCTTCCTTTCCAGTCACACAGAAAATATTCAGCATGACAGCCAGGCGACTGGTATTTTCAGAAGTATATTTTCTCTCTCTTTCTAGGAAGCAATAAGCCTGTTTTACGACATTTCAGCAGTAACTGCGCCTTGCATTCTTCAGACGACCAGGGAGATGCCTTATTTGTTTTTTGTAAGTGTTAGAACTTCTGTTTGATTCCATTGGAAATACCTTTGCAAATAATATATTTGATTTTAGTAAAATGGGGTTTATTTACTAAAGCTGGAGAGTGCAAAATCAGGCTCACTTCTGCAAAGAAACCAATCAGCTTCCAGGTTTTTATTGGCAAACCCTAACTGAACCAGCTGAGGTTAGAAGCTGATTGGCTACCATGCACAGCTGCACCAGATTCCGAGTGCTCTGGCTTTAGTAAATCTATCCCAATGTGTTGGTTATATTGGCCAGGTATAAAAATGTACATTTGTCAATACAGTGAAATATCTATTTTCCTATCAGACAGTGGAGAAGAGTTGGAACCTCATTTCTTTCTGCGTCCACGCTGGAAGGGACTCACCCTCCTTGTGGGTCTTAGCGACCATTGTCAGAGGGAGTAATAGTGATTGCAAGTGGTAAATTTTACAGCTGTCACTGAAACAGAACCACCTCAGAAATCTTTCAATGGTGACACCCGATCCAGTGACAACTATATATTAATTTTTGTTGTGCTTGTGGGACACAAAGTGAGGGAAAATCTCCCCAATGAGGTCTAATGCTTCCATATTCTATTCAAAACTTAAAAAAATAAACATAAAAAATAGGTCTTTAGATACTGTATACCAATCAACTAGTCATACAAACATTTTTAGGTAAAAGCGCAGGTAATGTATCATTAAGCCAACATTTTTGATTACACAAGCACTGGGACATGGCCTGCTACCATGCCGTGGCCTCCCTCATTTCGTGCCTTCATCATAGCTGTAGATCTCCTAACCTTCTACAATGCCTCCCACCTCTCATAGTGCCCCTAACCTATAATTACTCACAGTGCCTCTCAAATCCCCACAGTGTTCCCAGGCCCCATAAGATCCCTTAGCCCCCACAGTGCCCCCAACCTCCACAGTGCCATCCAGTCTGCTACAGATCCTTCAGCTCCCCATAGTGTCCCCAAACTTCAACAGTGTTCTACAGTACCTCCCAACCTCACATGATGCCTCCTAGCCCAGTGCTCTTCCATCTCCAACAGTGCCCCTGCAAAGCTCCCAGTAGAGCTGGACGATTAAACATTAAAAAATCGTGATCTCGATTCAACCTCCCTCACGATCTGAATCCGGTATTTCCATGATTCATGTAACAAGTGCAGAGCACTTCTCTGCTCAGAGCCATAAAAAAAAAAAAAGGCAGCGGGCAAAGTTAATCACAACATTGCTCAGCACTGAGAGATAAAAAGAAACATTGTATCATTCGGTTCTTTTAGATCAAATGGATGAACTTTGGTCTGCAAATGAGAGCAGTTTAACCACTTAAAGACTTATGCCGCGTACACACGAGCGGACTTTACGGCAGACTTTGCCCGGCGGACTTTGACGGACTTTATGACGGACTTTCTGAATGAACGGACTTGCCTACACACAATCCACCAAAGTCCGTCGAATTGTTACGTGATGACGTACGACCGGACTAAAACAAGGAAGTTCATAGCCAGTAGCCAATAGCTGCCCTAGCGGGGGTTTTTGTCCGTCGAACTAGCATACAGGCGAGCGGACTTTTCGACCGGACTCGAGTTCGACAGAAAGATTTAAAACATGTTTCAAATCTAAATCCGTCCAAATTTTGAGAAAACAAAGTCCGCTGGAGCCCACAAACGATCGAATTGTCCGACGAAATCCCGTCCGCCGGGCAAAGTCTGCCGTAAAGTACACTTGTGTGTACGCGGCATAAGTCTTTTTCTGACAAAAATCTGTATTTCTTGCTAGAAAATAAAATGGCGGTCATTGCAATATTTTATGTCACACTATATTTGCACAGTAGTCTTTCACACGCAATTTTTTGAGAAAAAATACACTTCAATGAATTAAAAAAACTATACAGTAAAGTTAGCCCAATTTTTTTGTATAATGTGAAAGATGATGTTTTTCACGCCGAGAATTGTGAGGGAATCGTGATCTTTATTCTAAGCAAAAAAATTATGATTCTCATTTTATGCACAATCATGCAGCTCTAGCTCCCAGCCTCCTCCAGAAATCTCAACAGGAACACCAAGTCTGTTGCAGAGTCCCCTAAAACATTTGTGACATTGACAGTGCCCGTTCAGTTTTTCTACATTTTGATAGCAAAACTTTCCGGACCCATGTTCTATCTATAGACAACCAGGTGTCTTGGATCTGTTTTCATCAGGCTACCTCCTGTATGTCGCGTATACTGTAGATCAGGAAAAATGGAAAAGAACACAGTTCATTCAATTTCTTTTTTTTGGACCTGGATGGACTTGGGGGTAAGGGGATATAAATAGATGCACATCTATTTACATCTACCTGACCACAGAGTTACATAAAGCTTCCAATCAGGTCCTCCTGAAAAATTGACAGGAGAAACTAATCAGACCGCTCATGTCAAGGTTTTTGGAAAATGGTTTAAGTGAAAAAAAAAGGGGGGGGGGTCAATAGCTTCTTTAGATTCCTCAGCTCCATATTAAACATTTTGAATAGGAAATATATGGTAAGTAAGCAAATTAGATTTTTTTGTGGGAGCAACACCCCTATTAATCCCAGGGGTGAACTGGGTCTGCGCCAATTGCCCCCCAGGGCTGCTCTGGTGACCAGTAAAAAGGCTACACTGCTTCTGCCACAGACAGGTCTTCCTGGTGAAAAGGAGAGTCCTTGCCGAGGACGAGGACAGAGCACTGGCCATGTCTGAGCAGAAGCTGGCTCTGTGCCCCACCAGAAGCTTTCTCCCCTCAACCAGCCCTGACCAAGTTGCTTCCCAGAGTCGGTGCAGCGGGCACTGTCCAGTCGGGAGGAGGCAAGGAAGAGAGAGGTAAGAGTGAGAGTGGGTGAAGGGGGCGAGTCGCTGCACCATGGAATTCTGGGTTGTATATGCCCCCAGGCCAAAAGTTACCAGTCAGCCCCTGATTTCCCCACTATCATAGGGAAGCCTCCTTCTTCTGTTCTCTAACAACAAGCATATGGTCTTTATTGCAGGTCGCTCTTATGTACTCAACTATGAAGACAAAATGTTATTTACACAATATGCGGTCTGTCAGAAGTTTACAGACTTGGTCATTAGAAGGCAAAGTGGTAAGTGTCAGCACAGGAGCCTCAGAAAGGAAGTTTTAGGGTCAATTCACAAACTATTATTGTGTTACCAATGGTTTGTTTGGTGACTGTGGTACCAACTGCTTTGAGATCATTCACAAGCTTCTCCCGTGTAGTTCTGGGCTGATCCCTCACTTTTCTTATGATTCTCCTTACCTCATGAGACAAAATCTTGCATGGAGTTCCAGACCGAGAGCGATTCATGGTTATTTTGTATATCTTCCATTTGCGAATAATCGCTACAACAGTTGTCTCCTTCTCACCAAGCTTCTTGCTGATGGTCTTGTAGCCCATTCCAGCCTTGTGCAGGACAACAATATTGTCCCTGAAGTCCTTTGACAACGCTTTGGTCTTGCCCATGATGGTGGGGTTTGAATGGAAGAAAAAGATTTTGTGGACAGATGTATTTTATACACATAACGAGTTGTCGTTAGGAGCAACTTCTTAAATGGACAGGACTAATCTGTGTACCATCTGAACACATACTGTAGCCAATCTGTGGGAGAAAGAATTATAATTGGTTGGTAGGGGATCAAATACTTATTTTATTCAGTGAACTGCAACTCCATTTATGACATTTGTATCATGTGTTTTTTTCTGGATTTTTGGTTGATATTCTGCTTCTACGATTTAAAATACACATATGATAAAAATTATAGACCCTTCATTTCTTTGTAAGTGGGAAAACTTACTAAATCTGCAGGGGATCAAATAATTATTTTCCCCACTGTATACTTACTTTTCCAGTGGCCCTTGTGTTAAAAACGTTATTCTGACCCCGACACTTTGGTTGTATTGAATATCTGAGGTGGTTCCTCCTACATGTTAACGAGCTGCTAATCCAACCCAAGGGCCTATGTCAATGGGCTTTGAGATCATTCATAATTCATTTACAGGTCTATCTGGCATCCTTGTAAAATGCATTGGACCTACTTGAATGAAGGTTTTGCATTCCAATAGACTTGGGAAAACCCAAGGATTCCTTGACCTCAGGACTGGAGTGAGGTGAAGAAATTGTTAGATGTTAAAATCACCTCAATGTCCCCAATTCATAAATCTTGAGCTATAGTTTCCCCCTTCTCTGCAGTCAGTTGGTTGTCAGAGAACTCCCCTTAGATATCTACAGAGCCTATAACTTTATTCTAACCAACAGAAAATGTTGAAAAACTTTGATGTTGAAAAACTACAATATAATAGGTGACAGCTTAACAGTCCCTAGGTGTGGTGGCTGCATCAGTTGTTTTTTGTTTTTGTTTTTTTTGTTTTTTATCAGATGATCCTGCCACTAAGAAACTTCCTGTCCTAGGGTGATGTCCCAATGCTCACTCTTTGTACTGTTTAGGGGGAGCAGCGTTGTCACTCTAGGCGGTTCTCCTGATTTGGACAACAAACACCTCCCCAATTCTCATCTTTATTACATAGGGATAATAGATTGCGTGGTTTACAGATGATAGCTTTGAAAAGATAACATTTTGGGGTAATTCAGTTGCACAGGAAGTTACAAAAGCACTGGATTTCTATCAGGATCAACAGGTCTTTATCTGTACTTGAAGAAAATTAACTTGAAAATAGAAAACCAATGCAGCCACTATGTCTAACACCACATTTCATAACAAAATCACTTAGTTGGCATACGCTTATAACACAACTTTGAATAAACAGTGTGCTTTATTACTTACAGTACCTTAACAATACCTTTATTTTTTCAGCCCTCTCGTGTCTAAAAATCCCCGCTAAAGTAAAGCCCATAGATCCAGAGAAGGTGAGAATAAAAATACAATTACTGTACAACATGAGAACTTCTGTCCCGTGAATGCTTATATTTTTCTGGTGTGTCCTGCAGGACACGGTCAATCATATTTGTTGCAACTTTTTTTCTTGTACAAAGGTTTTTATTGAACATAAAGATCATCAAAAAGAATACAAAAACCAGTGGTGGACACACCATGTGAACACATCTGCATTAAAATTGCGAATACCGTATATAACAAATATAACAGTATTAGACATAACAAATCTTACATGGTCCTGAAGTTCAGGAGAGCTTGCATGTGGTCTGCGGACTTTATGGATATGTTAACCTGCTGGATTTTAGCAAAGTGTGCTTAAGGTTAAAATGCCTATTACAGATTGGGTTGACTTTGGATGGTTAACAAGATAATGTGAAAGAGACCATATAAAGCTGGGTAACACTTTTTCATGTCCTTAAAACGGTTGCTCATCATGTGTCCAACCTGACAGAGGTTGGTCTGTAGATCAAAGGGGTCGCGAGAAAGAATGTAAGAAGGAAAATTTAGAAGAGGAAAGGCCAAGAAAAGAGGAGAGAAAATAGTGCAGCAGAGGAGAAGGAAAACGGGGTGGAAGGTGAGGGGGGGGTCCCCGGGGCGGGGGAACGGAGGCATCTCAGAGAGAGAGCAGCGCAGGATCAAATCTAGAAGGGTGGACGTGAGACACCCAGGGCTGTCATGTTCGAAGGAATTTATCATGTGTGTCTGATAGCACAGCTGTCAACTTTTCATTAATCATAATGTCATTTACACGGTTTTTAACTGCTTCGAAGCTGAGAACTGGGGTTTTCCAAGCTTTTGCTATGGTCAATTTAGTTCCCCTAGGAGAGCTTTATAGGGATCCCTCCTTATGTTTGTATTGAAGAGGTTACGAAGGAGTGCATAGATTCTGATCCACAATCTGCATACCTTGGGGCATTTCCACCAGATATGTGCCATTGTTCCTTCCTGGGCACACCCACGGAAGCATAAGGGGGAGTAGGATGGAATAAAGCTCGCAAGTCTAGCTGGAGTGCAACACCACCGATACAGTATTTTGTAAGCATTTTCTAGGAATAGTACATTCCTGGAGCATTTGGATAGAGTAGCAGTCATGACCTGGCAATCCTCTGGGTCCAGTTTTTTCCCCAACTCCGCCTCCCACTGGAGATGATATGGTCTCAGGGGTGGTTTCTTGGAGCCTATTATGGCTGCATATATTAAAGAGATCAAACCCGAGGATTGAGGTCGTGATCTACATAAACTTTCGAAAGGGGTCAATGTATAGGGGGTTGGTTGAGATTTAATGAGTTGTTGTAGGAAGTGTCGGATGTGCATGTAGCTGTAGTGTTCCCTAAGGGGAATATCGTGGGAGGATCGTAATGCTGCGAATGGAATAATCTTGGTAGGGGTAAACATGGAGTGGACATCTACAAAACCATTCTCGGACCACCACGCGAATTGCATCGGGTTATCTTGACCAGGTGGAAATAGCGGGCAGTGAAGAAGGTGGAGTAGAGGGAGATGCGGGGAGATCAGGCTCGCTGAGTATTTAATCGAGTCCCACAACTTAAGTGAGTGAGCCAAACATGGACCTGTGTTGGTTGGGCGGTGGGCCTTAGGGAGCCAGGGAAGAGAGGCCAGTGGTATCGGATGGGAGTCCACCAGGTCAATGACGGCCCACAACGGCATCTGCTGTTTTTCATGGAGATGTGATAGCGGGGCAATAGCTGCCGCCGTGTAATAAGGTTGCAGATTGGGGACCGAGAGGCCGCCATTGACCCTGCGGGCATACAACACCCGTTTATTGATTCTGGGTCTCGTAGAACCCCATATAAATTGCATAATTTTAAGTTGCTGAATGCGTATAATATGGGGTGGAACGTGGACCGGTAGAACCCTGAAATAATAGAGCAATTTTGGAAGATAGGTCATACGAATAGTTGCAATCCTTCCGAACCAGGACAGAGGGAGGGCAGACCAAGAGTTAAGCATAGCTGCCAATTTCCCAAAAAGCAAGGGGAAATTGGCCTGGTATAGGCTTGAGTAACTCGGGGTGAGTTTAATCCCGCAACTTTTTTTCAACTGTCCTGTGAAAATATCTGATTGGATGCTAAATGCTAAAGGTTCAAGTATTTGTATAATGCGTTATTGTCTGCATTTAACTGGTCCTCTTTTTTTTTTTTTTTTTTTATCAGAAAAAACGTTTATTTAGACTAATTGTGACTTTCTTCACTCAGCTTTCAGGTAAATGGAAGGTGGAAGCGTCTGCTACTTATTTATCTAGAAAAGAGCTCAACTTTTCAACAGAGATGGAATTTACAGAACAGGATCAGCAAGTGATTGTCTCACAGGAGGATGGGTAAGCAAATCCATGTGCAGGTTACACAATATTGTCGGTAAATGAACAGATTGTCAGTCCTTAAGGCCCCTTTCACACGGGCTGTCCGATCAGGTCTACCTGTCATTTTTTTAGTCGGACCTGATCAAACCCTTCACTCACTCCTATGGAGCGGCGGATGTCAGAGGTGTCCACTGACATCCTCAACTATCCGATCCGATCCTGTCCGCCAAATCCAGACAGGTAGTGGTTCTATTTTCCATCTATCTGGCGGATCGGATGAAAACGGAGAGGCGGTCTTTTTTCACCTGATCTCCCCATAGAGGAGAGTGGGACTGGGTCCGTCTCCACTCTACGCAGTGAGAGGAGATGGACCTGTCATCCATCTGCTCAGCGGGGATCAGCGGAGTGATCCCCCTCTGAGCAAGCAGAGTCTGTCAGGCGGAGGTGCCCGTGTAAAAAAAGCCTAACTCCAGGAATACTAGGACTTTAAATAGTTTGGACAAAGTTGGCCCAAGCAAACTAATTCCTTTACTTATCAATGAAGCAGTTGTTAGCACTGTGTAAACTGTATGTAGCATTTAGCATTTGATGTGTCAAATGCACATCAAATGCAGGAAAACCATGCCTGTTGACATTAACTCTTAAGCCTCGTACACACGATCAGATTTTCCCACGGGAATTGTGTGATGACAGGCTGTTGGTGGAAAATCCGACCGTTTGTACGTTCCATCGGACAATTGCTGTCGGATTTTCCGCGGACAAATGTTGGATGGCAGGCTTTAAAATGTCTGTTGTCGGATTTTCTGATTGTGTGTACACAAGTCCATCAGACAAAAGTCCAAAGTACAAACACGCATGCTCAGAAGCAAGGACGAGCCAGAAGCAGTAGGTCTCGTAAACTAGCATTCGTAATCGAGAATTAACATTTGTGACGTGGCAAATTATGAAATCTCGAAATGCAGCGCACAATTTTCTTCTTCTTTAATGGGATAATAACGAAGCTGCGTTGCTGGTGATACTGAGTTCTGCCAAACGTATTTTAAAAGGCTTTTATTTTCTAGTGATATCAAGAATAATAATACTATGCTTGTTTTTTTTTTTTTGAGCAAGTTACCACAACACCATTATCCCGTAGTTTTTAAGATCAAAGATACAACTATGTTGGTGTCCCTTGTTAATTTTACATTGTATTTTTTTAAATGTAACTGCCTACTCCCAAACTGTCATTTGAAGTAAAACACACAGCCAAGTATTATTCTACACAATTGTTTTATTGTGCATTAAAAAAAGAAAACAAATAAAATTAGACATGCTATCTGTCAATAGAACTTAACCAAAAAGTGCATTCTATGCATCCAAAAATATAGAAAATATAACGAATCAAATCATTATTATTCAACCAAAAAATAAAATAAAAGCCTTGTGCATGTGTCCTGCTTCTTAATATAGGGGGTCAGCAATTTCAAGAGTTGGTGAAAGCAGGGGTCCATCATTCAGAGATAATTCCGTAAATCATCTGGATTATTCTCCTGGAGCTCCCGCAGCAAAGGCATATGACATAATTTGTCACGATTAATAAAGCAACTAATTTTTGGTCCAAGAAATCCTCCTCCTCCTGTTCCTGGACTTGGGTCAAAGCAATAACTCCAAGGCCAATAATAAATAATACGTTATCTCCTCCGATTCCGCAAGATGTCTGGTTGACGAACGGGCGTTCAGAAATAAACTGAAAAGCACAAAATGAAAAGCGCAAAATAAAAAGCGCAAAATGAAAAGCACAAAATGAAAAGCACGAATCAACACTCACCAAACTTCTACTAACATGAAATTAGCAGAAGGAGCCCAAAGGGTGGCGCCTGACAATTGAACTTCCTCTTTATCGGCTCGTAGTACGTCTAGTACGTCACTATGTTCGTGTTTGTTGGCCGACAATTGTGTACCGTTTGTATGCAAGATAAAATCCAGGCACACGCCCTTTGGACAAGTCAGACGGTTTGTCTGCGGAAAATCCGATCGTGTGTACAAGCCTTTAGGCTGTTTGCTACTATCTAAAAAAAAAACCCTAACTGTATATAAAATAAGTACAGTATATACGGCACATGTGCATGACATATACATTTCGGTAGAAACACCAAGCTCCAATACAGGAAGAATGGAACAATAGGGTAATACTATTACGACTATCTGTTCTGGTTAGGATGAGTCAGGGCTGTATACAAGAATACAATGAATAATATAATATAAAATAATAGTACAACATATGCAAAAAGAAAACAAAAAAACAAAACAAACTAGAAAAACTTCTGTATTCAGAGGTCTAAAAGAAAGAGCCTTCAGGATATAAATTAAGTAGCAGTGGCTTAAAACGGTGCAAACCATTTCCTTTCTGAGCAAATAAATGCCACTATCATGAATTTTGGATCAGATAGCAGAGTATTCTAGACTCTAGATATTATACAAGTGCCATTACTTTTCATACAGAGAGACAACAATTTAAAAGAGAAGTATAGGTTTTTTTTTCTGATTAATACTTACCTTAGTGGACGCAGCATCTATCACCCAGCATCTCTACACTGAGAACCGAGCGATCGAACACTGCCGATTGCTCGGTTCTGACAGCTCCCTGAGCAGAGAGCTGCTGACTCTCTGCTCCTCCTCGCTCACTGGAACGCTGAGCTGTGGAGGGGCGTGGAGCGGCCCGCTCAGGGTCTCTTAGCAGCTCACTGAGAGGCTGAGCAGGATGTCAGTCCAGGCACCTGGCGGATCTTGACTCCCATTATCACGATGACGCGGTGCCTGGACTGATTTCTGTGACGTCAGCAGAGAGCGGACCGCTCTCTGCTGAAAACGGGTCACAGGAGTGCAAAACGTACTACACTCCTGTGATCCATAGGAGACATACAGCCAAACGAGCTTTGGCTGTACTTCTCCTTTAAGGATCAGGTAGCTCACAGGTGTCAAGTAATTCCACCCACTGTCCCCAGATCTTATCAAATGTATGGGGGCATCCCCTGGCTTCATAGGTCAACCTATAGACAGGTAACATGTGGTTAATCAGATTCTTCCACAGATTAATGGAGACTACCTCCAAATGAATCCACTGTAAAACCACAGATTTCCTTGCATAAACCAACATATAATGAAGGAATTGTTTTTGGTATGAGCCATGGGCATCCACAAGGGGGGGCAAGGGGGGACAAGTGCCCCCCCCGGAAGTGGGTGCACAGGGTGCACTGCACCCAGGCGCCGCAAGCTAAAGGAAGAGGAAGGGCGCCAAAGCTGTCAGTGCTGCCCAGCTCCTATCACAAGATGTGCACATATAGATCCTCTCAGTCTCCGGGAGCTTCAGGCAGCTGTGTGGGGGAGGGGCGCTAATGTCATCCTGCAGGAGCCCAGGAGGAAGAAGATCTACCATTCTGCTAAAATGAGGTCAGTAAACAGGGAGGATTGTGCAGAAACTGACCTTTGGGGCCAAAATGATTTTTGCCCCCACATCGCCTGCCACCAGATGCAGATTGTCACGTGCCACGTCACTTGCCACACATTGCGGATTGTCACTTGCCACATCCCCTGTCACACATTGCGGATTGTCACTTTCCACGTCACCTGCCCCCAGATGCAGATTGTCACTTGCCTGCTACAATTGTCACTTGCCACCAGATGCGGTTTGTCACTTGCCACGTCACCTGCCCCCAGATGCGGATTGTCACTTGCCTGCTACAATTGTCACTTGCCACGTCACCTGCCACCAGATGCGGATTGTCACGTCACCTGCCACCAGATGCGGATTGTCACTTGCCACGTCCCCCTTTCCACCAGATGCGGATTGTCACGTCCCCTGCCACACATTGCGGATTGTCACTTGCCACGTCACCTGCAACCAGATGCAGAGTGTCACTTGCCACGTCGCCTGCCACCAGATGCAGATTGTCACTTGCCACATCATCTGCCACACGTTGCGGATTGTCACTTGCCTGCTACAATTGTCACTTTCTGTTTCCCAGAGGGTGAGGCAGCAGATTACCAGTCAGGCAGCAGAGAGATGATCTCTCTGCTGCCTGTGGCTGCCTGCACAGTGAGGGCGGAACTGCAGGGATGCAGGGCGGGCGGTGAGAGATGATGTCATCTCTCTGCTCCCCCGCCCGCCGGCTCCCTGATTGGCCAGCAGCCCGGCTGCTCTCTGACTCTCACCCGCCCACTCTCTCAGACTGTCACCAACCCGGCCGTCCGCTCTCTCACTCGCACACTGTCAGTCTCAGACTGTCACCAGCCCAGCCGTCCGCTCTCTCACTCGCCCACTGTCAGTCTCAGACTGTCACCAGGCCGGCCGTCCGCTCTCTCACCCGCCCACTGTCAGTCTCAGACTGTCACCCGCCCGGCCGTCCGCTCTCTCACCCGCCCACTCTCTCAGACTGTCACCCGCCCGGCCGTCCGCTCTCTCACCCGCCCACTCACTCAGACAGTCACCCGCCCGGCCGTCCGCTCTCTCTCCCGTGCCAGCCACCTGCCCTCTGACCAGCATTCTCGGAGGGGGCAATTGCCCCGTTGCCCCCCCAGATCCGCCTGTGAAATTATTGTACTGGGAAGCAGCCTGCTGCTTCCCCCATGTCATGTGCAGTGCAGTGACCATCATGTGATGTATTGTGCCCACCATGTGCAGTGCAGTGACCACCATGTGATGTAGTGTGCCCACCATGTCATGTAATGTGCCCACCATGTCATGTAATGTAACTGTGCCTTCCATGTAATGTACTGTGCCCACCATGTGATGTACTGTGCCCACCATGGGATGTACTGTGCCCACCATGTGATGTACTGTAACTGTGCCCACCATGTAATGTACTGTGCCCACATGTGGTGTGCCCACATGTGGTGTGGTGTGCCCACCGTGTAATGTGCTGTAATGTACAGTGCCCACCATGTAATGTGCGGTGCCCACCATGTAATGTGGAGTGTTGTGCCTCCATGTAATGTGCTGTGCCCACTATGTCACCTGCTGTTCTGTACAGGGCCCACCATGTAATTCGGAGTAGTGTGCCCTCTGTGTAATGTGCTGTGCCCATCATGTCATCTGCTGTGCTGTACAGTGCCCACCATGTAATGCAGAGTAGTGTGCCCTCTGTGTAATGTGCTGTGCCCACCATATCATCTGCTGTGCTGTACAGTGCCCACCAGGTAGTGCGAAGTAGTGTGCCCTCTGTGTAATGTGCTGTGCCCACCATGTCATGTGGTGTGGTGTACCCATATGTAATGTGGTGTGACCACATGTGGTGTGGTGTGTCTGCCGTGTAATGTACAGTGCCCACTGTGTAATGTGCTGTGCCTATCATGTAATGTGGAGTGTTGAAAAAAAAGGAAAGAGTAAGAATACTAAGTAAAGGGGGATCTATTCTATGGGGGACCTGCCCTGGCCCGCTATAACGGGGGATCTATAAGGGGGACCCTGGCCTGTCCTGCATTTATGTGATGATGACTAAGCCCCTCCCCTTCATGACATTGTCAAAAGTGGCAGAGAATGGGTCACCTTAAAATTATGCCCCCCCTGAAAAAGTTCTGCGAAAAGCCCATGGTACGAGCCCAAATCTATATCCTCCAGCACTCCTAGAATACACCACTTTGGATTGCAGATATGGGGGAGATCAAATGTGTAGCAATAAAATGTGTAACGTGTGACCAAGCAACATGCATTTTAATCCACTTTGTATTAAAAGGCAACAGGCATAATAATACAAATCAATGCACATTATGTCGCGTGGTGTTCCAAAAATACTCTGCTGTGCATTGCACTGGTTCGCGGGAGGGCTTTTTGTTTAATTTTGGCCCACCTCACCATATATCTCCTCGTTAGTCTTCAAGTCCTTTCCCATTAAAACCATTGTTCCCATACACTGCACTGGTACATGGCAACCTAGCTGGAGGCTCGGTTCACACCTAAACCAGCCGCGGATTGCACAGGAACGCTGTGCGTCCCTGTTCTCCGTTTCAGGGACGAATTAGGGCTGAATATTTGCCTGAATTTGGCCCTGAAACGGAGCCAAAGATGCACGGAGATATGTGAACCTGCTCCACAGAGAGCCGGTCACATTCTCCTGCTATGCGAATTGGATGCGGCGAAAGTCGCATTCCAATTCGCATAGGTGTGAACCCAGCCTGAAACAGCTTGATGCAGTGTGGAATAACAATGCATTTGGCCAAAGGGACAAATAAATGATTTGACTAGCTCTACCTACTATAAAAAAATGAGATATAATTCCCTTATTATTCTTTGGATTTTTGATGAAATGAGACATGTAAATATCTTCTATCCTAGGAAGGTTGTACTTTGCTTTGCACTGGTTCAGTAGAAAAGTGTTTTGGTTCCTTTTGCCCCCGTTCTCCATAACCTGCTGGGTTATACTTTTGTAGCACAGATCTAGAACTGGTCTGACAGTTTGGTCCCAGGTTCCATTGCCTGATAGGCACACAGCAGCCAGGTAAAACTGGGATAGGGTGAGCCCAGGGATACTCCAATAAACTTCAAACAAACTGTAGTAGAGGACACTAAAACAGGGCTGTCTTAATAGCACCAAGGGCCCCTGGGCAAAGTAATGCTCTGGGGCCCCTACAATGGAAACAGCGCAGGTAAACAGACATCAAGTCGGTAGGAGGCAGACAAGCGGAGCTTCCCCTTTTGGGTGGAGCTCCGCATTTACTACATGAACAATCACTCTGTACAGCAAAGAAACAGTGGGAAAATACTACATACATAAAGTAACAAAGCTGTCCTGTGCATATAATATATCTCCTAGATTGATGCCTCCCCAGCACTATGGCCCCTCTACACCCTAGATATCCCCCCAGCACTCTGACCCCTCTACACCCCAGATATCCCCCCAGCACTCTGACCCCTCTACACCCTAGATATTCCCCCCAGCACTGTAACCATATACCATAAGATACCCCTTGTAATTTGTGACCCCACTACATCCCTGATACCCGTACACTGTGGCCTCTCTACATCCCTGATACCTCTAGCACTATAGCCACCCAAGCTACCCCAAGCATTGCTACTCCCTATACACCCCAGATCCCCCCTCAGCATTGTTTTCCCACATACACCCTTGATATCCCCCAACACCATTATTCCATCCATGTAGTACCCCCTTTTCCAGTGGAGATACAGTGCATATAAACTTTTGGCTCTGTGCCCACCTCCAGCACTGCATTAACCAATACCAATCAAGCAGGCAGAAGGAGTGGTGGAGGAGGGAGAATCGCTCCGGGCATTCCAAGCCTTTCGGTGCAAACAGTGCTGGACAGCTGGGCTCACCATGACACCACCCACAATGCTACTTCCACAAGTGGGCTCTCAGTGCTGCCGACTCAGCAGCTCCCACTCCAGCTCCTACCCCGCAGCCTTCGAGTCCCAAGCATTCAAGCTGCATGGGGCGGGGTAAGAGCATCACTGGTGCTCCGGCCCCGCCCCTCCCTGCTGGATGTGAAATAATAGGTATCGTTCTGCACAGCACAGCGCACCATTGCCAGCTCTGCCTACCCTTTGTATCCATCAATCTCAGTGCAATCATGGGGCCCCCTATTTCAGGGCAGCATGGGCTCAAGGACCAGCTGCTTTGAGGAAAGTGCAGGGGCCCCCCATGCAGCTGGGGCCCCTGGGCAGTGCCCAGGTGTGCCCTCTCATTAAGACAGCCCTGCATTAAAACCTTCCTTCTGGATGAGGGCACCCCTCTTAAAGTAAAGGTAAGCTGGTACTCAACAGAAGTATAGTCCTGAATGTACAGAAAAAGCTCTCCCAAATGAGGCCAGAGAAAGTCTCTAAGTGTAGAAGTCTGGTACTCACTGTGTCCTGAATACTGTGTTGCCGCCTGCAGTATAAATTTGTTTCTGTACTTGAATTACCTGTGTCCTGGATCCTTAGATAAGCTCTCTGCAAAAATTCAGAAGGCTAGGCCCCCATTTAAAGCAGAAGCCAGGGCCCCGAAAAGAATTCTTTCAACTGTAGGTAAACTCCCAAGGATGCCACAGCCCTCAGGCTGGGTCTTACTTCCCCAGGAACAAGAGGCCTCTGTTCTGGATCCCAACCTATTTATACCACTTTCAACCCCCTGCTGGTCACTCACTGCACTGACCAGGGATTGGCTGAAGAGCCATTAAAGTGGTTGTATACCCCATTCATGAAACTTGACCTAAGCACATATATCTGTAGTGTTTACTTATCTCTCTACAAAGCTCTAAACGCAGTGTCTTTCTGCTGCTCCATTCCTCTGTTATCAGCAGAGTTACTTCTGACAAGTTCTCTGACACACGAGATAACAGCAGCTGAAACTTTGTGTTGGAGAGAGCTTAGAGGCAGATTAGCAAAGAGCTTGTCCATTCAGAATACAGCTCTGCATGTTCCTTCATTTGTGGAGGGGGGGTGTGTGCCTTTCCTCCAATCCGCTCTCACACAGTGTAAGCCTAGACTCCACCCCCACCCCCATGTGCTGCTGAAACAGGAAAACAGATTTTTAACATGATCTGCACTTTCCAAAGAGTGTAGAAAGGGAAAGACTGCAGATATACATGTAAAACTTATGTAGGGAGATTTGTTTAATCTCTGTGTATCATCTGAGGCTGTTCACTTCACTGGGTTTAGGAGAGGGTTTCCATCCACTTTAATATGCAGGCCATGGTCTGTGTTTTTCCACCCACTATATCCCATAACTCAGTGGGATGCAGGAGAAAGTAAAGGAACCTGCAACAGCAGAACCCAGAAGAGACATTATTAAACAATTTCTGCTCTCCCTGGATACATGGAGTCCTAAAACTAAATTTAACACTATTAACCTATTGGGGCAATACTCTTTTCAGTTGGCTCCTTAAGCCCTACTCCATCAAAGCCATTGGGATTGATTTATAAAAGAAAGAATTTTATAAGGGAATTTACCCTTGCTAAGGGAATGAGGCGAAGATCAGTTGATTCCTCAGAGTTGGCTCAGTTCTCCTCTGCCCACTTTATTTCATAACACATACATACAAAAAAATCTAAATGTAATATTTTACAAGAAATATTCCACATACACAAAACTACCACAAACTGCACCATCCTCAACCAAGACCCCGGCACATTTGCTAGTGTACTATTAAAAATGAATATGATTTTTGGTAAACTTTATTTTATTTTTATTTTTTTAAAGGATAAGTTCACCTTTTAAAAAAAAAATAATAAATGCATTTTTTTGCAGGTCAAAAAATGTGCGTTTACTATTTTTTAATTTTTTTAGGTGAATGGAAAGCATTGCACTCATGATCAGCAGATCGCTGCTGCCTTGCAGGTCTCCTGCAGACTGTCAGTGTTTCTGTCTGGTTGTACATCGTACGGGCAGGCGGTTTCACACTGGCAGGATGAATCATTGAACTAACACAGCGCTCATCAGCACCGTTGTAGTTCATTGAGAATTACAAGCCGACGGCCGCAAAGGCTGTCAGTAGTTGTAGTTCATTAATTTACAGAACTCTGTGAATGAAGCGGCCGTGTGGGTGGAGTCCCGCATGGCTGCGCTCTTTTCAAAAAGTGACAGCTTGTACGGGGAACTTCTCCTGATACTGCTGTCCTACAGAGGGCTTAGGTCACAGAGCCACTGCAGGAGCGGGAACATGTCACATGTTCCACCCTAAAAACAGGTTCCCAAAGCTGAACTTATCCTATAAAGTGTTCTTTATACTAATATTTTATACCATTTTTATTATATTTACCACATTTTATTTTTACAAATCTATTCAATTACTGCAGAATAAAAATAACACTGGAGAAGAACACAACAATGGAGAATAGTAATCACAAGTTTGAGGACATTGTTGGTAAGTGAACTAAGCATTGCTGTAGCTTGTCTAAGTGAAAGATATCGGCCCCCGAGCTTCAGTCCAGTACCTGCTACTTCTAACTTAACATTCCCAACCACCATGATCTCCGCTGGAGCTAACATGCCACCATGACCCCTGCTGGAGCTAACATGCCACCATGACCTCTGCTGGAGCTAACATGCCACCATGATCTCCACTGGAGCTAACATGCCACCATGACCCCTGCTGGAGCTAACATGCCACCATGACCTCTGCTGGAGCTAACATGCCACCATGACCCCTGCTGGAGCTAACATGCCACCATGACCCCTGCAGGAGCTAACATGCCACCATGACCCCTGCTGGAGCTAACATGCCACCATGACCCCTGCTGGAGCTAACATGCCACCATGACCCCTGCTGGAGCTAACATGCCACCATGACCCCTGCAGGAGCTAACATGCCACCATGACCTCTGCTGGAGCTAACATGCCACCATGACCTCTGCGGGAGCTAACATGCTCACTTTATTTCATGCATCTAAAAAATTTGTAACATTTATAACTTCTGCATTTAACCCTCTCAAACTCTTATAAGCCCCATTCACCCCATACAGTTTGTTCCTAGCTGTGTATATTATTATCCAATCAGCAGCCTGGGGCCTGCTGATGACCAAGCTGCATTGCGGAGAGAAGTGAGGTCACAGAGCTAGCTATTCTAAAATGAGATGAATGGCTGGACATGATTACAGTTATTCTAGCAGGTTACACTTGCTTGAAATTGAGCTCTAAGGCAGTGGCCATCAACCCTGTCCTCAGGGCCCACTAACAGGCCAGGTTTTATGTATTACCTTGGGGAGATGCAGACTAGAATACTGCAATCACTGAGCAGCAAATTATATAACCTGTGATGTATTTCAGTTATCTTACAAACCTGGCCTGTTAGTGGGCCCTGATGACAGGGTTGATGACCACTGCTCTAAGGTACCTTGCAGGACAAGTCAAAAACATGTAAATAGTCCTCACATTGTTGTCAGTATCCATCCAGCTGCCTGATTGACAGCCAGCTCCACTCTTCAGGGCATGACTAAGAGCCCAAGCCAATGGCAATGCCAATGCCTCCAGCCTAGCACCCCAGTGAGTGCTGGAGGAGCAGAGCGGGTGGGGTCTGGCGACTGGCAGTCACTGCTCTCCACTACAAGCAGACTGATATCAGCAGGTCAGGTGATCTTTCAGCCTGCGTGGGACAGTGTCATACAGATTGCAGTTTCTTTACCAAATCCAAATTCTCCTTTAAACAGTTCCTGCCCGGCCTGTGACAAAATGATGGTCAGGCAGACCTTTCGTCGATCTGAGTGGGCATCATATGATGTCCTCCAGGGCTGTGCTGTGGTGTAATCTGTCAGTACCATGAGACCGCTGTGACCAATCACAGCAGATCAAATGACAGTTGTAAACAATAGATAGCTTCCTTTCATGCCATCCATTGTGTACAATTGTGTTGCTAGCTGTGATTGGTCAATGTGATCACATGGTACAGACAGGGCCAATCACAGCCTATCTGTACCATGTGATTAGCTCTGGCCAATCACAGCTAATCACAACAAAACAAACTAAATTAATCAGTTTCATTTAGCAAATGTATTGCTTATAGCAATTAAATTCACTGCTATAAGCCAGGGGTCTCCAAACTTTCTAAGACAGTTTACTGTCCTTCTGGCTTTAGGAGAGCCAGACTGTGGCAACTGGGAGTAGAAAGGGCCTGGCCATCAGTGCCCCATCATTGGTTTTAATTGGAGGAATAGAACCCCATTGGTGATATCAATGAGAAGAATAGTGCCCCATTGATGGTGTCAGAAGGGGAATGGTGCTCCATCATTAATGTCAGTTGGTGGAATACTGTCCCAAGGGCAAAATAAAGGCAAGGATAGAGCTACATCTGGTTCCCTGGCTGCAGTTTGGAGACCACTGCTATAAGCAATCATAATGTGTAAAAAAATTAATAAATCCTGATCACTTCCCCAGAGTAGTACAATGTTACTATGGTAATATTATATTGCTCTGGTCACAGTGTGTTAAAAAATCATAAATAAAAAAAAAAGTAATAAAAATAGTAATTAAGAGACAAATATTTTTATTTATTATGATAATTGCTATTTTTTTTTCGTACTATCACCAGTCAGTGTCCCTGATCACACCATAGCAGATAAATGATGATGCTGTACTGCAATGGTGACATTTTTTCTTTTTCTTAATTTTTTAGCTTGGACTGTCTACTTTCCAAAAAAGGGGTCATTTAAGGGATTTGTACTGTCCTGGTGTTTTTGAGCCTCAAGAAATGAAATAGGCCATCAGTACATCAGGATTGATCAATTTTCAGATATATACCATAGTTTGTGGATTCTATAACTTTCCTACGGACTAAATAATATACACTGATTTGGGTTATATTCACCAAAGAAATTTAGCAGAATACATTTTGGCCTAAATTTATGAAGAACAATAGTCTATTTGCAAAATTTTATAACAGAAATGAAGAAAAACGCGCTTTTTATGGCAACATTTTCAGTCTTTTATTATTTATTTATGAAAAAAATAAAAAAAACAGTGGTGATTAAACACCACCAAAAGAAAGCTCTAGTTCTGTAAACAAAATTATAAAAATTTCGTTTGGGTACAGTGTTGCATGACTGTGCAATTGTCATTCAAAGTGTGACAGCGCTGAAAGCTGAAAATTGGCCTGGGCAGGAAGCGGGTAAACGTGCCCTGTATTGAAGTGGACTCTCCAAGGACAGGAAATACTTGTTGATCTTTTAGAAATGCCCTTATCTCCCAGGTCCTGCTTTGGGTTGACAACACAGCATTTTCGTAGATGGAATTATGTCAGTCCTGCTCCGTTGTCTTTTGCTAAACTACTTAATTCCTTCCACTGTCCTAATCTCTAAGGCATGTTACTTCACCCCTCTACTTCACCCTCTAATTTATTTCTGAAACAGTTGTGAAAAAATATTAATTGAACATGATGAAACGATATTTGATCTTGTACATTTGTGGGTTTTTTTATAGATAGAGATTATTTTGTAGTGTTCCATCGATCGGTAGGAGATTCATTGATTGTCTGGAGTGGAAGAAATAAGGATCCAGTTACTGCTCTTTATCTGTTATGTAAGTCATTAAATATTTCTCTACAAACAACGAATAAATATTTATTAAGTAAAAAATTAAATGAGTCTGGAGTGTTCCTTGGCTTTAATGGGCTCTCCAGCCAAAACTATTTTTAATCAGTTCTGTTTAGCATAGGAAGAGATTAGAAGTTGTCAGAGTGAATTGATTTTCTCTTATGTAATGTATTCCGATTAGGAAAGCAGCAATAACATTGGCAACTTCTAACTCTTCCACTTCTGCCAAATGTTTCTTTTTATTTTTTGCCTGTGTCTCTGTTAAAGAGATTTTTTCATTACTTCATGTCCTAGTGACAACTGGCGCTCCACTGAGTGACAACTTAGGAAGGCAATCTTGTGCGAAGAATCAATCAGAGGTTGGATTTTACAGCCAACTGCTGGGGTGTCTGCAAAGTTGTGTAATCGGATCTCTTTTCAATAAAAAGGGCATTTTTTTTTTTCTCAGCACTAAAACACTTCCATAAAGTGGAATTTGTATTATTTTTATTTTTAAAAATATTATATTTGTAATTTTTAAAAAATTCATATTACCAAGGAACATTTTAAAAATATAGTGAATAGATGTACAATACATTACCATGTGTAGACATTAGACCCTGTTAGATACTATTTTTTCCACTATGGTATTAATCAAAACCCCAAAAAAACGCTTCTTCAGGACGGGGTAAAAATTTTAATCAAAGAAAACGCTATGTCTGGCGCAAACCCAACACATCACATCACCCAAAGAACACCATCCCCACAGTGAAACATGGTGGTGGCAGCATCATGCTGTGGGAATGTTTTTCAGCAGTCGGGACTGGGAAACTGGTCAGAGTTGAGGGAAAGGTGGATGGTGCTAAATACAGGGATATTCTTGAGCAAAACCTGTACCACTCTGTGTGTGATTTGAGCCTAGGACAGAGGTTCACCTTCCAGCAGGACAATGACCCCAAACACACTGCTAAAGCAACACTTGAGTGATTTAAGTGGAAACATGTAAATGTGTTAGAATGGCCTAGGCAAAAACCAGACCTCATCCAAAATAAAATCTGTGGTCAGACTCAAAGATTGCTGTTCAGAAGCGCAAACCATCCAACTTGATGGAGCTGGAGCAGTTTTGCAAGGAGGAATGGACAAAAATCCCAGTGGTAAGATGTGGCAAGCTCAAAGTGACTTGGAGCTGTGATAGCCGCAAAAGGTGGCTCTACAAAGTATTGACTTTAGGGGGGTGAATAGTTATGCACATTGACTTTTTCTGTTATTTTGTCATATTTGTTCTTTGCTTCACAATAAAAAAAAAAATCTTCAAAGTTGTGGGCATGTTCTGTAAATTAAATGATGCAAATCCTCAAACAATCCACGTTAATTCCCGGTTGTGAGGCAATAAAACACGAAAAATGCCAAGGGGGTGAATACTTTTGCAAGGCACTGTATATATATTTATATAGTACAGTTATCTTGGAAGCATAGAGTGTCTCAGTTTAACACGTTTCACACTTTAACTTCTTTAGGAACACAGAGGTATTTTTCATAGGATCATATCATGTACAGTATGTGGTTAGTATTAAATGGCTGAATGGCTTTTAGGTTTTCCCATCACGACCATCCCAGATATCAGCTCTCTTATTTACCTTTCTCTGCGGTCCCTCCCCTGAAGAGGAGACCTTTTTTAGAGAGCAAACGTTCTTTTATTATTGACAGTAGTAAATCACATTTTGGAGAATAGGAAATGCATACATCTATGTAACAAGAGATACAATGTAACAATTCTAGAGAACTCTAGATGGAATTTTAAACATAAATGTACATTTTGCTTTAAATGAGCTGTTAAAATGCCATAAACCCATAAAACGTACGCGCTTTGAGGAAAACGCATCTTCTAAAGCGTTGGTGTGAACAGGCATTACAGGTGGGTTTCAGTCAGTTTCAAACTACTTAGAAACATCTTCAGAATTTTGAAGACACGTTTTGCATGCGTATTACATGCACTTTCTTCCTCTTTGTCATTTCCTGTCTCCATCTTGTGGGTTATGTCTGTGTTTGTTGGAAATGTGGGCATGTGATCTTGAAAAACACACTTATTAAAATGTATATTGCATTTTCCATGCTTTGCAAAAAGCAATGCACAATATAAGCAACTTCAGGGATCAGGGATGGCTTGTTTTAAAGCTGTTTTATGGCTGTTAAGAAATAATGTGCATAGCCTGGGCATAGGTGCACTTTAAAAAAAAGAAAAAAGTAGCTGCCCTACCTAGCTCTCTAACACATTCTAACCTAGAACTGAACCAACACCACCTGAGGGCTAACTGTCTTGTTCATGCTAGCCCCCTTCTTAGTGGTACCTACGTAGTAACTTGTCAAAGTGTTGAATAGGGCGCAGTGGCGGCCCTTCCATTAGGGGCGCCACCGCCTCAATCCATGTGCCCGGTCCCTAATCTCCATGCATGGTGCCGGACGCATGGATTTCATTTTTTTTTTAAGCACATGATTACAGCCGGAGGCTCTATATTCACTAGTGTCTTCTCCTCCCAGCCAATCAGTGAGCCCACCCACTTGTGTGACATTAGCGAATGAATATTCATTAATGTCTTCCTGCTTCTCCTCCTGGCCAATCAAGAATATTAGCAAACTATTTAATCCACCATGCCACTGCTAGCCCAATACTCCCCTAGAGGCACATGGAATAAATATGGGGCGCTTCAAATAATATTACCAAAAAACTGTGTATAGCACAATAATGGTGAAACCCTCCTACTGGGTATTGTGCTGCACGTGACAAATGAATAGTGCTATTAATCTACAAATAACACACATTAAATAATGGGTGTTCATCACTTAATACTGGTTTACACCACTATTTTAGTTTATTTAGAGGCATTGGCGCGGTGGGGGTGTCTGTTTGTTGGAAGGGCGCTCTAGTGAGGATACCCAGTTTTTATTATTCAATCAAGAATATTGGCCAGGACTCTTAGGACTTCCGGCCAATAGGGTCTCAGGACCCGCCTCCTGTTTGTCCGGGAGGAGAAGCAACGGCCCCGGTGGCAGCAACAGCCTCTTCCAGGAGTCTGGATTCAGCAGTGCACCACCACCTCGTCCTCCTCCCCGCACCTCTACCTCAGTATAATATAAGGCCACGGATCGCGCAGAGGGGTGGAGATAGTGCGAGCGGATCGCTGTGAGCGGATTGAGAAATGCACAGTGCTATAAGCTCATGCAGAGTCATGCAGGACCTATGGCTTGCCAGTTGCTGCACCATGATGGTATAGTGTAACTCTGCTCACTGATAAGCAGAAAACTGTATCGTACAGTAATATCTCACATTTATGTTTTTCATATATTTTACAGCAAAATCGAGTAAGTTGGATCCTGCCGAAGTAACTGTCTTTAAGGACTTTGCATCATGTTTTTCATTCACTGACATTAGGGTTCCTGAATAAACGGTAAGGAACTTATTCTCTGTACAATGCTGAAAAACATAAAGTGCCACTATGTATTTTTTATCTTCAAAAGAAATTAAGAAAAGGAACCCGTGACTTTTCACATGCGCACACATATAATACAAAGAAAGTATAGTGCTACCCTATTTATAATGTATGAATAGTGGTGAAACCCTCCTGCACGTTAGTGGAACAATGATACTCTTAATTAGTAAGAAACCACCGTAAAAAAAATACTTAAAAACTAGATAGCATCTATACCCAAACACATCAAGTGTGATACAGTGCAATTATAAACAATGGTGAAAACCCCTAAGGCTCCGTTCACACCTAGGTGCTCCGAATCGTGGGCGAAATCTGCGCTATTCCTGAATCGCCGAAAAACACAGTACGTGCTTGTGATCCCGTTACTTTCAATGGCACCCCAATCGTGGCATGATTTTGCCACAATTGTCGCCCAACAAATTTCGGCAAAATCACACAAAATTGCACAAAAGAAGTTGATAGAAGAAATTGATAATTGATATTTGTTTTCATATTTTTTTTTCATTTTAATTTCATCTTGTGATGTTGGTAAATTAAGTTAGGGAAAATACTGATTGTTTGATTATTCATTGGAGGTAGGCGCAGCAAAAAATAATATCACTTTCATTTACAATATCAAATACGTGGTTAAAATCTAATATCTTTAAAATATTTATAAATCAAACTAATTTTTATTTTAGAGGTTGTTTGGAATACTTGACACTTAGGGGTTTTCATCATTGTTTATAATTGCACTGTATTACACTTGATGTGTTTGGGTATAGATGCTATCAGAAACATTCTTGAGTAGTTTTTACGTTTTTGTTTGTTTTTTTTTACAGTGGTTTCTTACAAATTACCTGTACCTGCACACTCACACAACCTGCAGGTTTCCTATATCACCTTGACCCAGAATTGGAGGCTTTATCCCACCCAAGATGTTTTGAAGTCTGCAAGCTCAAGACCTCAAATCAGGATTACAAAGCCATATGCCATCAGAGGCCAGTTGCCTGAACGCAGAAGAGGAGGCTGGCTTCCGTTGACTGAGGAGGCCCAAGATGGCGACGCAGGACCTAGGCTGCTACACATGATCATCGGATCACAGCAGAACAACGCAGGTGAGTATCTGAATTCAGAATAATGCTGCCTAATGCCCTGTACACGCGGTCGGATTTTCTGATGGAAAATGTGTGATAGGACCTTGTTGTCGGAAATTCCGACCGTGTGTGGGCTCCATCACACATTTTCCATCGGATTTTCCGACACACAAAGTTTGAGAGCAGGCTATAAAATTCAATACAAAATCCGTTGTCGGAAATTCCGATCGTGTGTACACAAATCCAACGCATAAAGTGCCACGCATGCTCAGAATAAATAAAGAGATGAAAGCTATTGGCTACTGCCCCGTTTATAGTCCCGACGTACGTGTTTTACGTCACTGCGTTTAGAATGATCGGATTTTCCGACAACTTTGTGTGACCGTGTGTATGCAAGACAAGTTTGAGCCAACATCCGTCGGAAAAAATCCTAGGATTTTGTTGTTGGAATGTCCGATCAATGTCCGACCTTGTGTATGGTGCATTATAGATAATTGGGGATTAAAAAAATAAATGAGCAAATGAAGTTCCTTTTTTCCTTGACTACCGATGATGGGTTGCAGAGATAGCAGTTGTAGCTTGGTTCCAGTTTAATCCCCAATAAAGTCTCATGATGACTTACAGCCATCTCGCACTGCAGGCCATTGAGCTTGATGGTCCAAAAATGTGTAATGCAAGATTCAGTACAGTTGAACTTTTTTTTTTGCTACATAGAACATTGATTCAGATGTTTGTAAGTGCACTGTACCACTGTACCAAATTTAGGAGGAATTCTAGAAGTTTAAAGTGTACGTCAAGCCAAAACTTTTTGCTCTAATTTTGGATAGAGTAGAGAAGGATTAGAACTCCTGTCAAGTGTTTTAATGCTATCTGGGGCTCCGTCACAGTGATTTACTCCCATGTCCTGCACTGCAGACAACGGTTCCACTAGAAAGAAATTGAAAATCTGCATCGGTAATGCCAAAAATGAAAAACTGACACGGGTTTTAACTTTCCCCTAATCTACTAAAGAAAAGCATTTCTACTTCTCCCTTTGTTGTCATTGGAGAATTTCTTTTCCTGTCTGAATCAAAGTCAGTAAGGGTAAATCTCCTTAACAAAGGGCTAAGATAGCAGTAAAAATCTGAAAGGGGTTTGAATATTTTCCCACTCAAAACTACAAAAACCTTTTGGTTGGACATGCACTTTAATATAAGACATAGTTGCGTGGTCAGCTAGCTTCTGTTGATGTGATCTCTTTGTAGTCCATTTCTCTGTAAATTCAATTTCTATTTGTAATGCAGCCCAAATATATATTCTGATATGAAAATTAAATATTAATTAAGCATTACAGAGCATAGTTTTGTATTACCTCTTGACACATGACGACCTTTAAATGTGTAATAAAAAGTTTTACATAATATGTAATCATGTCTACTACATGTAATATGTAGCTTTTAGACTTGACGGTTTTGGGCGTTAAAAACACACATTTGAGCCACGTGTCTGATATATAATCTGATATGAAAATTAAATATTAATTAAGCATTACAGAGCATAGTTTTGTACAACATAATAAATTATATATTTGTTACAAAACCGTCAAGTCTAAAAGTCTAAAAGCTACATATTACATGTAGTAGATATGATTACATATTATGTCAAAATTTTTATTACACATTTAAAGGTCGTCATGTGTCAAGAGGAAATGTTACATTCTTTGAGTCTTCTGATAAAGTTGACTTCATTTTGTGCTGGCGTTCTGCAAAACAGAAACATGTAACAAGTATATCATTTATTATGTAATACAAAGCTATGCTCTGTAATGCTTAATTAATATTTAATTTTCATATCAGACTATATATCAGACACGTGCTTCAAATGTGTTCTGTTTTGCAGAACGCCAGTACAAAAATTTCTTCTTGACACATGACGACCTTCAAATGTGTAAAAAAAGGTTTGACATGATATGTAATCATGTCTACTACAGTGATTTCCAACTTTCACAGGGATCACAGGTATGGCACTTACATTGATCCAAGCTGTAAAAAATGCCATGCTTGGATTTCAGCTTCAAGAACTCTTTTAGACTTGACAGTTTGGGCCACGTGTCTGATATGATAAAGCATTACAGAGCATAGTTTTGTATTACATAATAAATGATATACTTGTTACATGTTTCTGTTTTGCAGAACGCCAGCACAAAATGAAGTCAACTTTATCAGAAGACTCAAAGAATGTTTTCCTCTTGACACATGACGACCTTTAAATGTGTAATAAAAAGTTTGACATAATATGTAATCATGTGCCATTTGTATAAATTTCAATTAGAGTTGAGTTGTACAATAAGTTGCCAAGCATATGATATTTGTAACAAAATAAACCTGGTTTCTGCTAATTAAAAAAGGTGGACAAAAAAGTGTGTACATATCTATCTATAAATATTTTTTATGGCTTCTTTTTGGCAAAATAATACTATGCTGAAATACAAAAATCTACTGATTATAACAATTATTGATTATAGCCATTATTATCATTGGATGTGGCAATTCTCCTTTGGAGCACCAATATTATGATGATCCCCACTATCTTCTGAGCCTCATGCACAGGAGGTTGCTCGCTTGGCAAGGGACCATTCAGAGAACACTTTGCTTTTTCACAATAAATGCAACCTATTATATGATAGGACAAGGTGGAGAAACAGGGCAATGATGTCACAATGTCCACCTCATCCAATCAGGGAACACTTGCATTGATTGAGAAAATGGAAAGTGTTCTCGGAATGGCACAATCACTGAGTGGGCAACATCTGTTCACAATGCAGCAGAGGACACAGGACCCAGAAGCTAGCGGTGATGTCTACTACAGTGGTTTCCAACTTTCACAGGGATCACAGGTATGGCACTTTCATCAATCCAAGCTGTAAAAAATGCCATGCTTGAATTTCAGCTTCAAGAACTCTTTTAAACTTGACGATTTCAGGCGTTAAAAACACACATTTGAGCCACGTGTTCACATGCAGTGGTTGCAATGCTTTGCTTTGTGCCCATGGCAAAATGTATCCCCCCTGTTGCATCATCATTAAATACATAAATTGTGTGAATAGGATTCAGGAGGCAGAATTTTCAAAATACAGTGATTGTAAAGGAAAAAAAAAATAACAATAAAAAAATCATAATTACCTGCACTTTGCAATCGTTTCGCACAGAGCAGTCCCGATCCTCTGCTCCTCGGGTCCCCTCCCCCTTATTGAGTGGCCCCATAGCAAGCCACTTGAGTGTAACTCAGCCCCACCCTCCGCTTCCGCCTCATTGGCTATGATTGGCAGCAGTGGGGGCCAATGGCTCATGCTTCTGCATCTCAGCTAATCAGGAAGGAAAGACCCAGGAGAGCCTCGGCTCTGGTGTACATCACTGGATAGGGATCAGGCTTAGAGAGGGCAGCTGGATACTGAAGGTTTTTTTTAAAGACAACTTTCAGCCTAAACAACCACTTTAATCTAAGATTTAGTAAAGCGAGGATAATGGGATTTTTAGGGTGCCACAGAAAAATGTCTTACAAACGGATATATAAAAAAGTATGTCAAATGTATTAATATAAAACAAAAACATCTGGATATCATCATACAATAACCATATGACTTCTTGCTCTATATGTTTCGCCACACAATGGCTTTCAGGGAAATCTTAGGTAAGTACTGCATGTATGGTCACTATAGGTTGAGAACAATATATTAGAACATACATAATTGATGTAAAACATCACATCATAATACAAATTTATTGACAAATCAGAAGAAAAAAACATTTTTCTCAAAAATGCATAGGATAGGAGAATAACCCTAATGTATCCCTATCTGAACAATGATATATATCCTATATAACCAAAACTACGGCTCAGATATCTGGAGGATTTTGGTATTACGGAGATATCCGGTGCTCCACAGAGACGGACACAGGGACTCCAATAACAATGGGCCTGTCTAAGAGAGGGATATATTATAAACCACCGATCCAAGTATAAACAAATATTAATGGAATAACCAATATGTCTAACCTACCGGTATATCCAACATCTAATAGTTATTGTTCAGTGGTAGAAAACATCCATCCAAGTAAAAAATGCTCCCAGTTGTTTAACAGTATTAAGGATAGATTTTCCAAATGGAATTCTCAAGCTGTCATAAATCCAAATCAACAATGGGCAAAGGAGAGGAAAACAATTAGGAGATGTCCAAATCACATCAATCATATCCAAAAATGGATCCAAATGCAATCAAACAGTTCATTTACCTCCAAACACTTGAAGCCCTGCATGTCACTCCGCTCCAGTATCTGGCCGCTGCTATGTCTGCAAGCTAAGGAATCCTTTTATGTCCCCTCCACCTCCTCAGTGTCCAATAGCACTGATGGAGGCGCGGACGCCTGAAAAAAGCCACTGAGCATGTGCGAGCTGCGTCAGAAATTATGTCTCACACAACGGATGAACGGCGCCATAATCTAAGATCAAGAACACAGGGATAGGACCTCAAACTAGTAGGAGGAAAGTTCAAAATTATTCTTAGAAAGCATTCTTTTACCAGGAGAATAGACTTCCAAAAGAGGTAGTGAGTCAGCCAACAGTAAGTAGATTTAAACATGCAACAAACAGATCTATACTAAAGAAAAATTTTAAAGTATACAATCTCTTGCCGACCAGCCCATGTAGCTTTACTGCTACAGGGTGGCTGCTTTGCACAGAATCATGTATATGTCATTAGTCACAGTACAAGCCAATCAGCAGGCGCCGGCCACTGGATGACCACAGACATCAGCTGATCGGCGAGGAGGAACACAGGACAGAGCTCTGTCAATGTAAACAATACAGAGCTCTGTCCTGTCAGCGGGGATGTCCCTTTTTTCCCCCCCTGCAAAGCAGGGAATAAAAGCCGACACTTCCCTTAGTAAAAGCAGCACACAGAACACACAAACACTGGTTAGGCACACATTTAACCCTTTGATCGCCCTAAATGTTAACCCCTTCCCAGCCAATGTCATTAATACAGTGACAGTGCATATTTTTAGTACTAATTACTGTATTGGTGTCACTGGTTCCCACAAAGTGTCAGTTAGTATCAGATTACTATCACAGTGCTGCTATAAGTCACTGATTACCACCATTACTAGTAAAAAAAATAAATACAATTCCAGCATCTATACCATAGTTTGTGGACTTTCACACAAACCAATCAATATACGCTTATTGGGATTTGTTTTACCAAAAATATGTATCAGCATATATGTTGCCCTAAATTCATGAATGTAGCACCCTACTAGGTAGGTGCAAGAAAAGAGTATAGTTTTTGATCTTTCTGCTCTCTGCTAGAGAGTATCCTGAAGATAATGTAGTTCATCAAGTCTGATGCTAGTGAGAGCAAGAAGACAGTGATGTCACTCCAGTCATGTGACAGTGCTTGGTCTTAGCAATTGACTGCCATCCTGAGGATTGTTACAGAGAAGGCGGTCCCAGGTTACCATATCCCAAAGCATCTGGTAATATTGCTGGCTGCAACAGAGGAGGAAGCGGCAGGGGTGAGTCTGGCAGGTTAAGTATCAGTGCCCTTTGTAGAGACGCTGTCACTTTTTCCCTGGAGAGACGTAGTCTCTATTGCAAATAATAAACCCACTCTGTTCTGTCTCTGTACAAACTTCACATAAACATAAACCAGCAGATCTAAATCTCTTACAAACTAGTGACTGAAAAAATGATTCTCCATTTTCCTTTTTCAGAGCTAAACCCAAAACGGAACCCATATATTAAAAATATGTGAAATAACTTGAAGACTGCAGTCCACAAATGGCCACCATCACATTTAACAATACTTGAGCAGGTCTGCAAAGAAGAGTGGGCAAATATTGCAAAGTCTAGTGCAAAGTTAGTAGAGACATATCCCAACAGACTAAAGTCTGTAATTAAAGCAAAAAGGTGCTTCAAAAAAACATTGACACAAGGGGGTGATCCTTTTTCCAACCCAGTGATTATTTTTTGTGAATTTTTAAAATATTTTTTTCTGACATGTCATATCTTTCACTGGGATATTATAAGTTGCACTGAGTAAATACAGCTGGATAAAACAAAAATGGTGGCTGTCTTCATTTTCTTCATTTCAGGCTGCAAAGCAACAAAATGTGATTATTTTAAAGGGGGGGAGGTTGATTATTTTCTATACCCACTGTAACTATGCAAGAAAAATCATACCTGGAGTTTATCTTTAAAGTGATTGTAAAGTCCCGTTTTTTTTTTTTAAATAACAAACATGTTATACTTACCTCCTCTGTGCAGTTGGTTTTGCACAGAGCAGCCCCCGATCCTTCTCTTCTTGGGTCCCTCTTGGGTTCTCTTCTTTGCTGTTCCTGGCCCCTCCCTCCTATTGAGTGCCCCCTCAGCCAGCATCTTTCTTTGGGGGCACCCAAGCCGAGTTAGAGCTCTGTGTATTCAATCAGACACAGAGCCCTGACCAAGCCCCGCCCCCACTCTCCCTGACTGGCTGACTAACTTTTATTGACAGCCGCCGGAGACAATGGCGGCGCTGTTGTGTCTCAGCCAATTTAAGAGGAGTGTTCCGGACGGCTTAGACCCTCGTGGACAATGCTGGAGAGAGAAGGGGCTCAGGTAAGTATTAGGGGGGTGCTGAGGGGCTGCTACACACAAAAGGTTTTTTATCTTAATGCATAGAATGCATTAAGATAAAAACCCTTGACATTGGGACATCTGTTGACTTGTACAGATTGCCATGATGAGGAAGTGCATGTATCTTTGAATAGTATCTCGCAACATTGTTTTCCTTCCTGACACTTTTGCTAAATTTTTACATTGTATCAACAATTTTGCAATTTATATCAGTACTGAATGTGCTGCTCATACCATGTGCTCAATGGAGGACTGGATGATCCTGGGTTGATGGCAATGTTGGCACATTATTTATCATTCTCAGCTATTTTTTTTTTTTTTAGTTATTTTTTTTTTTTTTTTAGGGAGATGTTCAAGTATTGATGGGATATAATAATGTTCTGCAATAAAAGGTGATTTTATTTGATTTCGGATTCTCTTTACATCATAACTTTCTCTATTTCAGGTACTTATATAGTGGCGTCAATTTACACAGCGCTTTACATACATATACATTGTACATTCACATCAGTCCCTACCCTCAAGAAGCTTATGATCTGTACACATACTAGGGCCAATTTAGACAGATCAATTTAACCTACCAGCATGTCTTTGGAGGAAACCCACAGAGGATGAAGGAGAACATGCAAATCCCAGGCAGGTAGTGTCGTGGTCAGGATTTGAACCAGTGATCCTTTTTGCTGATAGGTAAAAATGCTAACCACTACACCACTGTGCTGCCCCATTTTGGCTGGAGTTGCCTATATAACCTTGCTAATAATCACAATATGTACAGTTGTGCTCATAAGTTTACATACCCTGGCAGAATTCATGATTTCTTGGCCATTTTGCAGAGAATATGAATGATAACACAAAAACATTTTTCACTCACGGTTAGGGTTTGACTGAAGCCATTTATTATCAATCAACTGGGTTTACTCTTTTCGAATCATAACGGCAACATAAACTACCCAAATGACCCTGATCAAAAATGTACATACTCTGGTGATTTTGGCCTGATAACATGCACACAAGTTGACACAAAGGGGTTTGAATGGCTATTAAAGGTAACCATCCTCACCTGTGATCTGTTTGCTTGTAATTAGTGTGTGTGTATAAAAGGTCAATGCGTTTCTGGGCTCCTGACAGACCCTTTCATCTTTCATCCAGTGCTGCACTGACATTTTTGGATTCCGAGTCATGGGGAAAGCAAAAGAATTGTCAAAGGATCTGTGGGAAAAGGTAGTTGAACTGTATAAAACAGGAAAGGAATATTAAAAGATATCCAAGGAATTGAGAATGCCAATCAGCAGTGTTCAAACTCTAATCAAGAAGTGGAAAATGAGGGGTTCTGTTGAAACCAAACCACGGTCAGGTAGATCAACTAAAATTTCAGCCACAACTGCCAGGAAAATTGTTCGGGATGCAAAGAAAAAGCCACAAATTCCTTTAGGTGAAATACAGGACTCTCTGAAAACATGCGGTGTGGCTGTTTCAAGATGCACAATAAGGAGGCACTTGAAGAAAGATGGGCTGCATGGTCGAGTCACCAGAAGAAAGCCATTACTACGCAAATGCCACAAAGTATCCCACTTACATTGCGCCAAACAGCACAGAGACAAGCCTCAAACCTTCCGGCACAAAGTCATTTGGAGTGATGAATCCAAAATTGAGCTTTTCGGCCACAACCATAAACGCTACTTTTGGAGAGTAGTCAACAAGCCCTATGATGAAAGGTACACCATTCCTACTGTGAAACACAGAGGTGGATCACTGATGTTTTGGGGATGTGTGAGCTACAAAGGCACAGGAAATTCGGTCAAAATTGTTGGCAAGATGAATGCAGTTTATTATCAAAAATACTGGAGGAACATTTGCATTCATCAGCCAGGAAGCTGCGCATGGGACATACTTGAATATTCCAACATGACAATGACCCAAAACACAAGGCCAAGTCAACCTGTCATTGGCTACAGCAGAAAAAAGTGAAGGTTCTGGAGTGGCCATCTCAGTCTCCTGACCTCGCTATCATTGAGCCACTCTGGGGAGATCTCAAACCTGCAGTTCATGCAAGACAGCCCAAGAATTTACAGGAACTGGAGGCTTTTTGCCAAGAGGAATGGGCAGCTTTACCATCTGAGAAGATAAAGAGCCTCATCCACAAATACCACAAAAGACTTCAAGCTGTCATTGGTGTTAAAGGGGGCAATACACAGTATTAAGAACTGGGGTATGTAAACTTTTGATCAGGGTCATTTGGGTAGTTTCTGTTGCCATTATGATTTAAAAAAAGTAAACGCAACTGATTGATTATAAATGGCTTTAGCCAAACACTAACCATGAGTGAAAGAAAAGTTTTTGTTTTATCATTCATATTCTCTGAAAAATGGCCAAGAAATCATAAATTCTGCCAGGGTATGTAAACTTATTAACACAACTGTATAACTAGCAGGCATGCATTGGCCATCGGGACTGTCAGGAGTTTCCCGGTGGGCCGATTGCTCAGTGGGTCGGTTTCAGTGACAGGGGAGGAGAGAGAGATACACAGCGCCAACTAAGTGTAGCATTAAAACAACTTTTATTTCACTAAAAGAATGTTACTTACAAAGGGAGTAGGGTGAAAGACATTAAACACTGTGTAAGAGTCCAGACTTGTCATCAATCTGAATTAGGAGCCGCCAGTGGGAACCGATTGGGCCAGTAGATGCCGGCGCCCAGAGCCCTCGGTAGAGGATGCATTGGTAATATGCTGGGCTCCCCCTTGTGTTAACAGTAAACGGCAATCACATGACTGCTCTTTTTATAGAAAAAAAGTGATTTAGCGATCGTAGGATTGACGCATCACGTCCCGACACAACTAACCTAACAAAGCGATACCATTGCTAGTGTAATTTTAGAACAGCAGAGGCCACCCCATCCACTTGCCTAAAAGCAGTGTCTAACTAATAACACAATATATTCCATCGAAGATGGCCTTAAGTTCCTTAAATTCTGGGGTCTTCTACCTGAAGATGAAGCTAATGTCATGGATAAATATCCATCAGAAAAAATCACCCAGCAATGGCACATTACTCCTGGCTGACTAAAGGATAACTCCTGTTCCCTGATCCAGTTGAAAAAGAATGAATCCTTCGGGTCACTTAAGCCTCTGAAGCTTAGAGGAATTCCGTTATTTGGGGGTAATAGTGACACCCGCTGACTACATGGATAAGAACCTTCTCCCCCTGTTGACAACTCTGAAAGCTAAATGTAACTCCTGGGCCCACCTGCCACTCAATTTACTGGGACGGATAAATCTCCTTAAAATGATCTTGCTGCCCAAATTCAACTATTATTTGAGGAACTGTCCTATATGGCTCCGGTTTCCTTTTTTAGAGAAATTGAACAATGTGTGGGGTCCTTCCTCTGGTGTAGAGGTGTCCCCAGACTGGCACACTCTACCCTGTGGCTTCCAGCTCGCCTGGGGAGCCTTGCCCAACTTTAAGGTCTACTATTGGGCTGCAATGCTTTTAACAGTCCAGTGGTGGTTCATGGGCTCGAGATCGAACGTGGCCACTTGTTTGGAGGCGGTTGATCTGGGTTCCCTAGCTGATTTACGCAATTTTGCATATAGCGGCCCCAAGACGTACACGTAGGTTCCTGGACCAACGAGAGCCACATGGAGAGTGTGGGTGGCTGCTAGACGTAGACTTATACAACCCAATCAACTGTCACCGGCCCGACCGCTTTGGGGTAATCCCAGCTTGCAACAGTTCCGTACCCTGCCTGATCCCTAGGCTTGGGCCTGGTGAGGTGTTGTAAGCCTGGGAGATGTCATGCATAAAGGAGCTTTACTCCCCATGGATGACTTAATTCACAAATTTCAACTGCCCCAGTGGATGCGATTTAGATATCTTCAACTGCGACATGCTGCTAGAGCACAGTTTCCTCAGCAGCTGCTCCTCTAGGCTGACCCTATTGAAGACTTAGTCTCCCCCGGTGACTTAGATAAATCCCTATCGACCTTGTATATTGCGCTTTTTGGCACTGACTCCCCTAAGATGGAGGGGTTGTGGAAGGTGTGGCAGAGTGATCTACCGTCACTGGACAGGGAGGACTGGGATGACTGCCTGGAACAGGGACCCAGACTGGTAATCTCCTCTAGGGACAAACTTGTTCAGGTTAAGTTCCTACACAGGGTAAACTACATGCCTCAGAAACTACATCGTATTTTCCCGGACCGAGACCCGATATGCCCCAAATGCAGGACACAAGTGGGGTCTTTCCTGCATATGTTCTGGGAATGCCCGATTATAACATCTTTTTGGTCAGAGGTCTTTAGTGAAATCAATATTAGGCTACAGTTTTCCCTTTCAGTTATACCTGAGTTGGCACTGCTGGGGGTCCATGATGATGCGCAACGTTCCCACCACTTGAAACTGCTGGTATCCTACCTCCTGTGTTATGCAAAGAAGGAGATTCTCCTGAAGTGGATATCCGTCACCCCCCCCCCTTCTCTCTCCTCCTGGGAAGCTTTGATAGACGCAGCCCTACCCATGTATAGCTTAACCTACATTAATAGAGGATGCCAATGGAAATATAACAAGCTGTGGGCCCCATGGGCGAGCACGTAGAGACTAGAAGGGTGGGGTATGGGTATGTATATGTTTACTAGCTACAAATTCTCCTGTTCAATCCTGTAGCTGTTTATCTCTGATTGCAAACGTGTACTTAATCAATTACTCTGCTAATTATGGTTGTGTCTGTCCTTACCTTCTGTATGGTATCCAAGCATTTTGTAAGGTTTTGTTTAAAGCTAATCTGTATGCTCTGTCTTATTCGTTTTGACAACAATAAAGCACCTTTGTTTTGTTAAAAAAAAAAAAAAAGCCTCTGAAGCTTTTGTGTGTTGCAGGCTTGTTTCATTTTACATACACCCTTAGTAATAGTGCAGAAGTTACTGCACCCAAGAGTTGTATGACAACTCTTCTCATTTTATCTATTATCAGTTTTCACCTAACCCCCCCCCCTTTTCATTTTTTTGGGGGGGGGGAGCTGCAGGAATACCAAATTCCATATTGATGAAAGATATATTGGTTACTTAAATGAAAAGTTTTATTTGTTCATAACCTGTTACCAACATGGCGCAACTTAAGATGTTTTCGCTTAATGTGAGGGGACTCAACAGCCGGTAATAAAAGGAAAAACCTCTGGAACGATGCACTGAAATTCAACAACGACATTCTATGTATTCAGGAGTCCCATTTTAATAGTGACAACCCTCCTAAATTTTCCCATCACAAATTTCCACATTTATTCTTCTCTAACTACTCTAAGAAAAAAATAGGGGCTATTACAATTATAAAAGACTCAGTCACTTTCCAGCTGCTGGACTCCAAGACAGACCCCAAGGAAAAATTGTAATAATTGTTGCCAATATTAACAACACAATATTAACCATCACTAATTTATATGCTCCTAACAAACAACCTGTGCAATTTCTCAAGAAAATTATTAGGAAGATAAGAAGAATGCAAAAAGATAACCTTGTTATCTGTTGGGATTTTAATGCCCCAATGGACCCAAATACAGACACCTTTAAAGGAACTCATTCTGTAAGAAATGGTTTATGTATTTTTTTCACAGGGGGACCTTTTCGATCCCTGGAGATGTCTTTTCGACTGAAAAAGATTTAACTTTTTTTACTAATGTACAGTCTTACACTCATATTGACTTCTTTATCACAAACTGAGCTCTCCTGCAGAAAGTAACTGATGCACGAATCTATATTGGTCAGATCATGCACCGATCTTGATCAATATAGAAATGAACCATTTACCAGCCAATACTTCAGAGAAATAATAACACATTCATTCTTTCGCAGAAGAAGCATCTGTCTGTGTTAAAGGAAAGATTGAAGGAATTCTTTAAAATTAACAATATATCTTCTACCTCCACTACTAACCTTTGGTGCACACATAAAGCATATATTAGAGGAATTTTGATACAATTAGCTTATAAAGAGAAAAAACAAAAATTATGAGCGATTAATGACCTACTGGCTGCAATATCCAAACTAGAGAAAAATCACAAAACCTCCCCTAATAACACACACCTACTACAACAAAAAAACACTGCAAGAAGTGAATTGAGAGCAATCCTAATTTCTAAGCATGATAAATACCTTAAAAAACTCAAACTGAACCATTACTCTCAAGGCAATAGAGCAGGGAAACTATTAGCATTCCAATTACGCCAAAGACAAAATAGACATAAAATACAAAAATTGATCCACCCTAAATCAGGCAAGATTTTCTATAACCCTAATAACACACACCTACTACAACAATGAAACACTGCAAGAATTGAATTGAGAGCAATCCTAATTTCTGCCTGAGCTATGATTAAGCACTGACTACAGTGTGAAACGCGTCAGCTTTCCTGCATTTTTCTGCTGTGGCGTGTATCTTTGATGATCGTTATTCAATGAAGGCAATATATTATTTTGAGTGCGGCTGTCCAGGACTTTTTCTCACTACTTCTCTGCCTGGGGTTCTCGGCTGTTGATTGGATAGATTGATAGCAGCGCAGCCATTGGCTCCCACTGCTGTCAATCAAATCCGATGACACGAGTGCCGGGGGTGGGGCCAAGTCCTGCATTTGGCCTCTATGGACGCAAGTGCTGGATTCGGGAGCGCGCCCGCAAGGTAGCCCCCTCGAAAAAGCGCTTCTCCGAGGGGGTTATCAGATGTGGGGAAGAGCCGCAAGAGCTGCCGAGGGACCCCAGAAGACGAGGATCAGGGCCACTCTGTGCAAAACTAGCTGCATAGTGAAGGTAAGTATGACATGTTTGTTATTTTTTTTTTTTTAAAACAATTTACCTTTACAATCACATTAAAATAAACCAATCTGCAACATCTTGTATAGAACACTGGTAGAATTTGCAAAAAATACTTAATCGCTGGTATTTGATGCCCTATAAACTTTCTAAAATCTTCCCTTCTTCCTCCTCTCCTATCTGTTGGAGATGCGGTGATCAAATAGGAACATTATATCATACACTTTGGAACTGAAAAAACCTCTCCAGCTTCTGGAGGGCTGTATCTTCTTTTATTGCATCCCTTATGGGTAACCTAATTCCTCTTAACCCTGCAACAGCTCTACTAGGATTAAACCTTGATATATACTCATTAAACTACAGAACTATTGTGGCCAATATATTAAGAGCAGCAAGGCTCACATAGCAAAACTTTGGAAATCCAATACTGCTCCCAATCTATATGGAGTGGTATTAAGAGTAAAAACACAGGCCCACTATGAACTAATGTTGGCATACAAATCATTTTCCATTGCAAAATTTAAAAGGATTTGGCAAGTCTGGTTGGTACATACTAAAGCTTCAAAATATCTGAAGGACTTTAATAACCATTAAGACTCCTCTGTTTACATGTTGAATTATAACGTGACTTCCATATTCCTTTCCTTTGGCTTCCCCCTCCCTTTTTAGTTAAGGAACATTCCCTATTGACAATATGGTCCCAATGGGGTCGATAGGGTATGTAGTTTTTACCATTGTATTGTAACTCATTGACAATGATTAATTGTAAATTGCATTGACAACTCTTTTGTTTATTTATCTTGTTTATATGTATTTTTCCTTTCTGTATCTATATGTAAATTTACCAAGAAGCATTTGTAATGTATCTGAGAACCTAATAAAAATTGAAAGATTAAAATAAAAAACAGGAAAAAAAATAGGACATTTTACTATGACATAAAATTATCAGAGCTGTACAAAGGAAGGACACATTGTAAGGTGTTGCTGCCATCTCTCGTTTATTATCTGGAACTGTTAAAACTAAAATCAAGCTGTAGCTGCATTATAATGAATCTGGAGCTAGAACTTCAGTATGGAGAGCAGATGGCAGCCTAATGCCCCGTACACACGGTCGGATTTTCCGATGGAAAATGTCCGATCGGAGCGTGTTGTCGGAAATTCCGACCGTGTGTGGGCTCCATCGGACATTTTCCATCGGATTTTCCGACACACAAAGTTGGACAGCAGGAGATAAAATTTTCCGACAACAAAATCCGTTGTTGGAAATTCCGATCGTGTGTACACAAATCCAACGGACAAAGTGCCACGCATGCTCAGAATAAATAAAGAGATGAAAGCTATTGGCCACTGTCCCGTTTATAGTCCCGACGTACGTGTTTTACGTCACCGCGTTTAGAACGATCGGATTTTCCGACAACTTTGTGTGACCGTGTGTATGCAAGACAAGTTTGAGCCAACATCCGACGGAAAAAATCCTAGGATTTTGTTGTCGGAATGTCCGAACAAAGTCCGACCGTGTGTACGGGGCATAAGGCTCCATGCACACTAGCGTTTTTTTCTCCTCCTAGAAGCTATTATTTGCATTTTTTTCTGCTCTTAAAAGCTAAATAGTGTTATCCTATGTGTCCATGCACACTACTTTAGGCTATTAGCATTTTTTATGCTTCAGCTTCTAGGAGCAGAAAAAAAAATGTTTTTGTAGAGTTTCTTGGAGCGTTTTTCCAGCAGAAATGATCCTAAACTCTGCTAAACTCTAACTGCTCCTAACTGCTACTAGAATGCTACTAACAGCTTTTTTTGAGCTTTTTCTTTTTTTTTCATCTTCATGTACTGCAAAAATGCCAATTAAATGCTAATGCTCCTAACTGCTCCTAAAAGCTGCTAAAATGCTACTAGAAGCTGGCCCAAAAATGCTATTATAAGCATTTTATATCCAGCATTTTTTTAGCTTATAGTGTGCATGGAACCTCAAGCAATATTAAACCCAAAAGCAAACATTAATTATATTGCAGCTTCAGTGGTTGCTGGGGCTCAATATTTTGGGGGGGGCAAACTAACAACTCCACCCCCAAGCCACGCAGGAGATGGACGGCGGCAATCGCCCCAACCCACCCCCCCACAGGAGATGGACATGAATGCAATCAGATGCCTTAGCTTAGGAGGCAGCCCATCCTGTGCTTAGCGGCCCGGTTGCACTTTTTCCGCTTGGTGGTGTTCAGATATTGGGGTATTACGGTCCTTTGACAGCTGTGACCCCTGGGTTGGGGGGCATGAGCTCTGCCTCAGCCCCAGGTGAGACTTTGTTGACCCAGACCACTTACGTATCCCAGGACATTTGTTGTCATTGACCAATGTATTGTATGTGAGTATTATTGAAACATATGTTTCTTCTGTACTTACTTTCTATCTATCCATAACTGATTATATACAGATAGATATATACAGTAGATATAGATGTTCTACTGTTTTAATTCCTAGTTAATTTACATCTAACTCCTGATGATTGGTAGAAAGCCAAGAAACGCGTAGAGTTACCAACTTATGGATGCACATATTGTTTCATTATATAAGAACAATAATATTTCTTTTTTCTGTAATTGCTCCTATTACATGAATCATGTCCACTGTCTTACTGCCTGTATATGTGAAATTATGTTGTATGATGTATTCTATGAAGTATGTCTTACGCTAATTTTATTAAAATATTTTGTATCATTTACATCTCGAAAATCTTTGGAGATTATGGTATCCCAGGCTATACGTACACTTATGGATATTATACTATCTAACCAACTACAGATGTAATATTTGTTTCAGGTCAATTTCTTTTGATCCTGAATAACTAGTCTTTATACCCATTGACAGGTCTCACGTAAAGTCCCGCTACTATCCCCTCTTTTTGCATTTAAAATTACTGGGATGAAGACTTGCCAATGCATTTATTGGTGTGGACAGGTCACAAATTCATTTCATTCATTCGCTATTGTCACAAGTGGGTGGGTTCCGGGAGCAGTGCTCTGCGCCCCAAGCCAACCCTTTTTTGAAGCCAATTAGAGCCTCAGGCTCTAATCAAGTGCTTATAAAAAAAAAAGAACCCTATTGGAATCTATGTGTCCAGCGCCCTGCATGTAAATTAGGGGCCGGACGCATGGATTGGGGGGCGGCGCCCCTGCGCCCTGCATGGATGGTCCGCCACTGTTAAATTCTTAGATGTGATGGCTGTAGCTGTTTTCTTTTCTTCTATTTTCATCTGGTGATTCAGCCAGTAACTCTGCTGTTTTTCAGAAGCTTAAGCTCTCCAGCAGAATTTATCAGTTTCCATGTGGGTGGAGCTCCACTTTAAGTCCCTTTCTCCCAGGCTTGATATGCATTTTGCAAGTAGCTGTGACAGGACCCCCATCTGTCAGGGACAGTACTTAGCGTTAGAGAGAGACTCCGGAGGAGTAGGGAAAGTGTATGTGCAAAAATAATGTGTAGCGCTAATTGATGTGACTCGTGAAAAAAACATATGAGCAAGTGATAGTGTAAATATCAAAAGCCAAAATTAATAGTGAATATCCAGTACTCATAAACATATACACATGGAAACAGTCTGGACACAACGATGAAACCAAGTGGAAATAGGAAACAAATGCAAAATGTACTGAGTACAACACAATGGACTGTTGGATCACAGTCCAAAAAGGCAAGTCCATAAAGAGAGGATAGAGTTGTTATTCCCCCATTTCAGGATGGGCTGAGATGTGTACTCCCCGTGGGCAAGACGGTATGCCTGTGGACACTTATATGGGTTCACAAATAAGAGGTAGGGTACCCTTACCAGAAGTGGTGGACCCACATACTATATGGCAGTGAGTCAAACAGGCTTGAAAATTCTCAGTTCTTGGAGATGTCACACTGAATATGATGGACGGTGTATGGCTCCAGAACGTGAAGATGAGAAGTAGTAGACACCCCACAGCCAGATTGGTTCAGGACAATCCAGGAAGAGACGGTAGATGAATGGTCACCAAAACCACATCGCTTCACTGGCGGCTTCCTCTGCTCGGTGGCGGCCTCCCGTTCCCCTGCTCTCCACGGAGTATGGACTACACCAACCTCTCCTAGGAAGCCTCCCCATTGATTTTGGACTGCCCAGACCGCATTCTGCTCCCTGTGGCAGACACTGTCAGCATCTCAAGGTCTTCAGACTACTGCTCCACCACTGTTACAGTTGTAAGTGGCTACGGACAGGTTGCCTCCCCGCTCGGCCTGTTTGTACTTGCTAAACTTTCTACAACATATTACTATTGCCAAACAGTGTGTTCACTGCCCGCTACATCATGCTGCACCCATTCCACACCCATGCTGAAAGGGGAAAGCTCTTGTTTCCCAAACCTCAACTTCGTTCTTCCAACCATTGGAAGATGTGAGAGGAGTACGAGGGAAGATAAAGGAGCAGCAGCAGACTGATGAGGTCATTCCTCCCCTGCCACCTCCTATCAGCAAGACAGATTTGGATACATACAGTTGCATTGCTCAAAGATTAATGTAATAATTTATTATTGAATACAAAACTACATTTTAGGGATTTTTCTACTTTCCTGGAATTTAGTCCTAAAGTGTATCTAAACCCAAGAACCACAATGTAAGTTATGGCAGATTACTAGTCCTCGGATATGGTGGCTGCATTAGTGTTCTTTTGTTTAGGCTTTTTCCCTTTATTTTGTGCTGGTGATCCTGCCACTAACACACTTCCTGTCCTAGGATGACAACGCTTACTGTACTATCCCCATAGAGGAGTAGAATTGCTACTCCAAGACAGGAAGAATGCTAGGACTACAGAACAATGTCCCACTATTCTCAACTCAGTAACATTGGTGAAAGGTGTTCTGCAGTTTACAGACAGGGCTAGTAACATTGTTTAAAATTTCAGTGCAGCGTTGTCAGCTTGTAGGTTGAGGGGAAGGGGGGACCCAGGCGGTAGGCACCCGGAGGGAAGGTATGGCATACACAGTGGTCATTCGAGGTACAACAACAGAGTATCTCCAACAATAAGAACCATGCAGCAACACATTAACAGCAATATATGAAATTTACAAAAGGAGTGTGGTACACCAAGTCCGGCAGCATCTGGTGCAGAGAGTGGTTGGGAGGCAGATACAGTAAGTACAGTTGGGGAAATGTTCCCTAGGGAGCTCTACAACAATTCCTAAGCTGCCCTTGCTCCTCTGCAACCTTTCCCTGAGCTAGGCTCACTCTCCCTGTCAAGCAGGTTCATGTCCCTCACCTAACCACATGCAGAATGCACGCCAACCATAGTGAGCCTGGCTTTTTTGTAAGCTCTTTCCTCACTAGTGATGGCTGAGGGGTCACCCAGGTGGCAGCGTACAGTTGGATAGCAGGCCACCCGATGACCATGCAGAGCCCTAAGAGATATAGGTATTTCTCTTACCCACCACTCTCCCTGCCAGGCGGATTCAACAGCACCACCCATGTAGGGAGGTCAACCATCACCTGCCTACAAGCTTAAAACAAGACGTTAGTAGATTTTTGAATTTCTGGCAGGATCAACTGACATTTTTTGCACTTAATGAACAGATATAATGACATGCTTTCAATTGTATATTTAATAGTCCAAAAGTGAAAAAAATCAGAGAAGTTCATTGTTAGGATTTACATACACTTTAATTTTTATATTGAATTACACACTCCTAAGCAACTTCTTTAATGATTAAATCTCAGTAAGGTCACAAATGGCAGTAAAAACATGATATGGGTTCTAAACTTTCCACAATCTGTCGAGAATTAAAAAAAAGATGTTTTGTCTGCAGTTACATTTTACTATTAAAGTTCATGGCTCATTGTCTAAGAGGAAGGAGAAACTGTGTCACTTACCCGTTCCCCTACTCCCCTGGCAGGGAACACTCCCCCACAATCCGGCAGTGGTCCCTCATGTCCAGTGCAGAGCTGTAGACCTTGTTCTGGTTTTAAAAATATCTAGACCATGACCAGTCTACCTGCTGGAAGGAGCAAAGGATCGAGTAAGTATAGTTACATAGTAGGTGAGGTTGAAAAAAGACACAAGTCCATCAAGTCCAACCTATGTGTGTGATTATATGTCAGTATTACATTATATATCCCTGTATGCTGTGGTCATTCAGGTGCTTATCTAATAGTTTCTTGAAACTATCAATGCCCCCCACTGAGACCACCACCTGTGGAAGGGAATTCCACATCCTTGCTGCTCTTACAGTAAAGAACCCTCTACGTAGTTTAAGGTTAAACCTATATTTCTTCTCATTTTAATGAGTGGCCACGAGTCTTGTTAAACTCCCTTCTGTGAAAAAGTTTTATCCCTATTGTAGGGTCACCAGTACGGTATTTGTATATAGAAATCATATCCCCTCTCAAGCGTCTCTTCTCCAGAGAGAATAAGTTCAGTGCTCGCAACCTTTCCTCATAACTAATATCCTCCAGACCCTTTACTAGCTTTTTTGCCCTTCTTTGTACTCGCTCCATTTCCAGTACATCCTTCCTGAGGACTGGTACCCAGAACTGGACAGCATACTCTAGGTGCGGCCGGACCAGAGTCTTGTAGAGCGGGAGAATTATCGTTTTATCTCTGGAGTTGATCCCCTTTTTAATGCATGCCAATATTCTGTTTACTTTGCTAGCAGCAGCTTGGCATTGCATGCCACTGCTGATCCTCTCATCTACTAGGACCCCCAGGTCCTTTTCCATCCTAGATTCCCCCAGAGGTTCTCCCCCCAGTGTATAAATTGCATTCATATTTTTGCCACCCAAATGCATTATTTTACATTTTTCTACATTGAACCTCATTTGCCATGTAGTTGCCCACCCCATTAATTTGTTCAGATCCTTTTGCAAGGTTTCCACATCCTGCAGAGATGTTATTGCCCTGCTTAGCTTAGTATCGTCCGCAAATACAGAGATTGAACTGTTTACCCCATCCTCCAGGTCGTTTATGAACAAATTAAATAGGATTGGTCCCAGCACAGAACCCTGGGGAACCCCACTACCCACCTCTGACCATTCCGAGTACTCCCCATTTATCACCACCCTCTGAACTCGCCCTTGTAGCCAGTTTTCAATCCATGTACTCACCCTGTGGTCCATACCAACGGGCCTTATTTTGTACAGTAAACATTTATGGGGAACTGTGTCAAATGCTTTTGCAAAATCCAGATACACCACGTCTAAGGGCCTTCCTTTATCTAGATGGCAACTCACCTCCTCATAGAAGGTTAGTACTGTAGATTGGTTTGGCAAGAACGATTCTTCATGAATCCATGCTGATTACTGCTAATGATACTGTTCTCATTAATAAATGTAGGCGATTAGTAAATCTACTTCTTATGTTCCCTTAGGCATAATCGAGCAATTAACCCTTGCAGTGCGGGCACAGCCACACTGCAAGGGATCATTTTTTATTTGCCAGGAGTCAGGCTTTAAGGAAAGCAACTTGATGTATGTACATAAAACAAGGTAAGCGCTACACTTTTTGCACTTTGCATAGTAATCCGCCCATGGTTTTTCCAAAGAGTTAACAATCCCGAGGTTGCAACACTGGGTCAATATTTGATTTAGACATGTCACTTTCTGTCTGTTGATTGCACACATCTAGTCATTGGACGCTTGCACCGCTGTAACTGTGTTCCTTTAGCCTGCGTAAAAAAAAATAGATATTTGGATTCAATCTTTATTTCTTCAACACCTCACACACAGTCATGAAGATGGTTGCCCTCTGTGTTTTAATGTCCTGCCTGTCTGTTTGCTTGGGCTATGGTTCAGACTGCAGCACCTTCATAAAAGGTCCTCTAACTGTAGAACAGGTAAGTGACGGGGGGACAGAGGCTAGTAAATGAAAGTGGGTAGAAATAAAGGAATCACCTTTTTATAGTGTCATCATTCTAGTCTTCTCGTGGCTACATATCACTGATTAATCCAGTCTATGCCAAAGCAGATTGCCTGTATATAGGCGGGTTGAATATTGCTCAAAACAACAGTGAGAACCTATCATGGAGGAGCGAAGTAGCCTATGATGGTAGGTTTGACTGCAACAAGCTATTATTCCTGTAGGGGCCTGGGTATTAGTCTCTTTCTATGAGACCTGGTCATCTAGAATTTACATCATGTGTCAGTGGCATCTACAGTGAAGGTTGCTCCTACTGGCACATTACATGGACAGTGTGATGATGGCAGTCTGAGCCTCACCCTGCACAGAGATTTTCCAGCTTCTGGGACAACAATCTAAGTGCCAGCAGACTGAGAGTGGTCAACATTAGGGTCAGATAACTTTACAGTTAACCCTTTACATAACACACAATACTTGACACCACGTTTATTGAAAACATGCACCGTTCACAGTATCTGATGACTTTTAAAAATTGTCTGCAATATGTGTTGCCACACCAAACAGAGGTTAAAATATTAAAATGTAAGCGCCCAGGTGCAGAGCCCTCCTAACTCTCTTGTATTGAAATGTATTGTTGCTGTACTGTTTCCCGTTATATTAAAGTAAAATGCTGTGCAAACTGTTGGTGCTATATAAATTATAAATAATGATAATAGTATTCTTCTGCAAAGAGCAAGAATTCTTTTAGATCTGATTTAGAGAATTTAAAGATAAGGCTTAATGGTTTTAAAATATAATTTAATGAAATAAAAGATGTAGCCAAAATATTAACAGAAAAATGTATTACAAAGTGTCATGTACATGGTAGGAGCTTGAATTGATGAGGTTGGTCTCTCTTGTATCTCCAGTCCAGGCCCCACTGAGAGTGGAGCAAATAGTGCCAAGGGGCAGAAGGAACAAGAGTGCCTTCCTGCAGGTGTTGATTGCAGAACTTGTGGCTGTAGTTGTAGACTTGGTGGGTCAGGGAGAGCATCAGGTCAGGAACCAAGACAATGCAGAATAGATCAGCCAAAGTTAAAGGTGTCAGCGCTCCCAGCAGGCTTGAGACAGAAGCACACGATGTCCATTGGAGCTGGGAAGAGGGGCAGCCAGTGCAGGCACTCAGAAGTAACGTGAAGCCAGGAGACAGAAGTGTAGTCAGAAGGATAGCCAAGCTGGCGATTAGGTACCGAAGCACCAGAAAGGAGCGAGGTCAGGTGTAAGCCAAGGTCAGGAACCGATGATCAGAAGCATAAACAGGATCTACAGGCAGGTCAATAACAAGCCAGTTCAGCAACGGATATCATAGAGAATACAAGCAGGGCAAAAGGAAACAGCTGAAGACTAGTCAGCACTGAGCTTGAGTCTGAGCATCCTTTATATAGGCCATCTGGCTCCAATGGACACTGTGGACGTGCTCTTGTGAGTACGTGCATTGCTGCGCATATGCGCACGCACATTTCTACTAATATGTGAGCGCCTGTGTACAATGCTATGGACAATACTATGCGCATGTGCACATGTGTGCGCCCCACATGTCACAGCAGTCTCCTGACACAAAATAAATAACAGAAAAATTAATGGGAGTAAGGCTGGCCATACATTATACACTTTTCGTGTTCAATTTCCTTTAGATTTACCTTTGACTATGTAGTGCAAGGGCCTGCCTGATTGCATACAAATTGAAAGTGTTTAGATTTAACCTCTGTGGCAGTAGGACCCTGGGCTACCTGGAAGATTGCTGGTTTACGCCAGATTTTGGAGGGAGAGGCACGCTGATTGCACAGCTGTGTGCTTGGCTATTTAATTGTGACCTGGCTATGGCTCAGGGTTCCACCCAACAGACAGGAAGTCTGTGCATGGGAGTCAGGTGGACTCCCATTCCTCTGAGAGGAGTCAGAAACTGCAGGAGGCAGCCAGAGCATGCATGTCTGCAGGAGGCAGACGTACTTGGTGACAGAGCAGCAAGTAGTAAGCAGCAGGAGTAAGCTAGGAGAGAGCTTCACTCTAGGAAACTCTTTTGGGTCTGAGGAGCAGACCTAAGGCCTAGGCTAAAGGCCTGAATCAGCCGTATGGCAAGAATGTAAGCCAGGAGGCTAAAGTATTGAGTGTGCAAGATACAGTAATGGTGGAACCCCCTGCGAGGGCTACTGATGTCTTTGTGAACTTTTCCGTGCTTTTAAATAAAAGTGGGCTACCAGGCGCTTAAAAATACAGTTTTGTACTGGAGTACTCACTGATAATGCACCTACCATTTGAGTCTGATACCCCAATCTTACATATGGTGGAGATATTGCTTGGGGCAGATTTGGAAGAGTTCCAGATCCTCGCATACCAAAAACAGTGAGTAGCAAGAAACTGTGTTGTGCAGCAATGCTGTGAGGAGCAGCTCATGTGAACCAGTGGAGTCTGCATGTGAAAGTGTGCTGTTTGCAAGTCTTAAAGAGAAGGTACGCAAAATTTTTCTGTGTTAAAAGGAACTGTGTTAAAAAAGCGTTGTGTGCCTGACTGCAGAGATGGGGTGGTCAAAGCACAAAAAGGAAGCCATGTTTGCTGAGATGAGGGACAGAACCTTGTGGCTGGAGGGGTTGTTACCGACAGAACAAGCCCCAGACTGGTGCAAGATGCATTTGGCCACACTGGAGCAAAGGAAAAAGGAAAGCAAGCCGTCCTTTAGTGCAAAGAGTGAGCAGATGGGTGCGGTTGTCCATGGCAACAAAGCAGAAATCCATACAGCTGACTTCATACGGCCTATGCTGCCTTCTGAACATGTTATAGACTTTTTGGATGATTTTGCGATGATTGCTTCCTACAGAGGATGGCCTAAAAGTCGCTGGGTTGAGTTGGTGCAACCTTTTTTGATGGAGGAGTACCAAGAGGTGTACCACGGGATGTATCATAACCGAGATGACTACGACAATTTCCTAGGAGCAATCCAATCTAGAGAGCGCTGGAAAAGATCAACAGGGAGAAAGTGGTCTCCCATGGCAACCGGAGAAAGTCTGTTTGCAGAAAGGAGGAGCTACAGCAGAGATGTGGCTCAAATTCTAAATGAAGAGGTTTGTGCAAAAGTGTCTGTTGTCACCCCTGGCAACCGTGAAGGAAATTTTGTTCAGCCTGCAGGGGGTGATGGAGAGCACAAGGAATCAATGGTTTCAAGTTATGGCTGCTTGTGTGAAGTGGTCAGCCCAGAGAAGAGGGCACAGTATCCAGCATCCTGCAAGGGGTATGACCATGTGAGTAAGTCTGCTGTTACCCCTGGCAACAGGAAACCTGTTTGGCCTGCAGGGGATGTTGGAAAATCCAAGAAGGATGCAATGTTACCCCGTGTCCATGTGGGGGCATTAGCTTGTGAGAGCACAGCAAAGAAGGGACAACGCCCTCAATTGAAGCTTTCAACACCTTTCAAATGTAATGGTAAGACTGTTGCAGTTACAAATGTGAGAGAGACTGGTTATGGGACTATTCTGTGAAGTGGGAATAAGTCCCGTGAAAAAAATTGCTTTCATAGACTTGCTACAAGTGAATACCTTGTGTAGTAGCAAAACCCAGTGTGAAGCTGAACCTGCAGCAAGCTTGAGGACTGGTAAGGACTTACAAGGGTCAGCAGGACAGAAGACAAGGGGTCTGTAGAGCAGGGTACAGGGATCAGCAGGATAGAGGACCAGGGGTCAGTAGGGCAGGGTACAGGGGTCAGGATAGAGGACCAGGGGTCAGTAGGGCAGGGTATAGGGGTCAGGTGGGAGGACCAGGGGTCAGTAGGGCAGGGGTCAGGTGGGAGGACCAGGGGTCAGTAGGGAAGGGTACAGGGGTCAGGACGGAGGACCAGGGGTCAGTAGGACAGGGTACAGGGGTCAGGACGGAGGACCAGGAGTCAGTAGGGCAGGGTGCAGGGGTCAGTAGGGCAGGGTACAGGGGTCAGCAGGATGGAGGACCAGGGGTCAGTATAGCAGAGTACAGGGGTCAGGACGGAGGACCTGGGGTCAGTAGGGCAGGGTACAGAGGTCAAAATGGGGAACCTGGGGTCAGTAGTGCAGGGTGCAGTGGTCAGGATGGCGGACCTGGGGTCAATAGGGCAGGGTACAAAACCAAAATCCCCCCACCCCCTCCTAGCACAAACCCTTCCCCGCCAGTCTACCCCCCTTTACTCTCCCTAATGTCTGCCCCCGGTCACATGGGACCCCCATCGGGTACCTTCAGTGTCAGGGAAATGGCCGTGTTGTGGGCAATTCCTCCAGTAACCGTCATGGTGGCGCCAGGTGAGTTTCCTTGCGCCTGCACGCACGCAGATGTGCCACAGCCAGACCATGGCAGTCTGTGCGCGCACGCGCATGCCCTGATCTTGTGGGCACACTCCCCCAGCCTATTTAAACCTGCCACTGACACTTGCAGTTTGCTGGATTATCAAACAGCTCCTGTGTTCCTGTGCCTTGTATACTCTGAAGACCCCTGCTTTGACCTCTGCTTGGCTTGACCTGTGTTCCTGTCTATCTCCTCGCTCTGACCCCGGCTTGGCTGACTACTCTCCGATCCTCTTCCCTCCGTGTATGACCCGGCTTGTTCCTGTACCTCTGTCAGACTATCTTCTGGTATCTGATCCCTGGCCTGGCTGCGGACCCTGTTCCTGGTTTACCCTGCTGTTACTGCTCAAGACTTCTCTCCGCACGGCTGCCACAACGCACTCTAGCTACATACAGATAACCAGCCAGCTTGCAGTATTCCTGGCAACCCGTGCACCTCTGTGCATCGGACCCCCTGTATCAAATCCAGGGAAGCACTGCACTCAGCCACAAGGGACGCCCTCTCAGCAACCTGGCCTCACACTACAGACTTGACAGTATAATCCAGCCATGGCTGAGGCCGGCAGAGGTGCGTCCCCATTAGAGACTTTGTGTCAAAAAGCCACTATTTTGACCCAAGCAGTTCAGAAGTTACAGGAAGGCTATCTTCAACTAACATATAAGTTGCAACACCTGCCAGAGTCAGACTCATGGACAATCCTCTGCAGCTCCCTTGATGATGTTCCCGCTTCAAGAACCCCGAGTTCCCATTCTGGAGCAATTCTCCGGAGACCGGAAAAAGTTCAGATCCTTCTAGACTGCCTGCCTATTGTACCTAGCCCTGCAACCCCGGACTTTTGCTTTAGAGACTGTTAAAGTTGGGTTCCTCATCTCTTTGCTGTCCGATGAACCTCAGGCCTGGGCCATTACTTATGGGAACAAAAGAGTCAAGTCATTTGCACGGTGGACGCATTCCTGGCGGCTATGGCACAACTCTATGAGGATCCTCTGCGTACTGCCAGTGTTGAAGCCGCCCTGCATTCTCTGCAGCAGGGTAGGCGACCAGTAGAGGACTATACCGTGGATTTCCGTCGGTGGTCCGCAGACACAGCCTGGAATGAGGCAGAATGTAATAAAATATGTGGTGCTACCTCAATCTCAATATAACAAAATCAAATGAACAATGATATACTGCATGTCCAATCAATTGTGAACTTCTAGCAAAACCACCAGTGATATAAACAATAACTGTGAACAATATCACATAAATAAAATGCGTATCCAATCAGTTGGCATACCCTCCCATCAAATATAATTAATATTGTGTAACAATACTAAGTGCAATGCACCAACATGCGATGCAATTAACCAATGCAACTCCTAGAAAAGGAATAATAACAAAGTGCTAGCAATATGGATTATAAAAAAACAATCAACGTCACATGATAAACTGCGTGTCCAATCAATTATAAACTTCTAGCATAGCCACCAGTGATGTAAACAATAACTGTGAGCAATATCACATGAATAGAATGCGTATCCAATCAGTTAGCGTATCCTAATATAAGATATAAATAATAGTAATGTATAAAAATATTAAGTGCGCTACATCAACATATAATGCAATTGACCAATGCGGCTCCCAGAAAAAAATATTAACAAAGTGCAATGTGCTAACAACATGAATGATAAAAAATAAATGTGCAAATGAACAAATAAAATATACAATGTCAATATTAGCATGTGATATAATAAGTGTCCAATCCACTAAGGGCTGGTAGCAAACAAAGGCATCAGACAAAATACAGGTAAAAATATATAGTGCAGTCCAAACACCATGCAGTGCAATATTCAATGCAACTTCAAGTGAGAATGTATTGTGCAGTCCAAAAATACGCAATGCAATTTTCAATGCGACTTCCAATATGAACAGCAAACAATCCTTCTAAAAGTGAAAAAAAAAAAAAAAAGGACTTAGAAGGATTGTTTGCTGTTCATATTGGAAGTAGCATTGAAAATTGCATTGCGTATTTTTGGACTGCACAATACATTCTCACTTGAAGTTGCATTGAATATTGCACTGCATGGTGTTTGGACTGCACTATATATTTTTACCTGTATTTTGTCTGATGCCTTTGTTTGCTACCAGCCCTTAGTGGATTGGACACTTATATCACATGCTAATATTGACATTGTATATTTTATTTGTTCATTTGCACATTTATTTTTTATCATTCATGTTGTTAGCACATTGCACTTTGTTAATATTTTTTTCTGGGAGCCGCATTGGTCAATTGCATTATATGTTGATGTAGCGCACTTAATATTTTTACACATTACTATTATTTATATCTTATATTAGGATACGCTAACTGATTGGATACGCATTCTATTCATGTGATATTGCTCACAGTTATTGTTTACATCACTGGTGGCTATGCTAGAAGTTTATAATTGATTGGACACGCAGTTTATCATGTGACGTTGTCCACGTTGTGTTGTGTGTTTTTTTTTTTTATAATCCATATTGCTAGCACTTTGTTGTTCCTTTTCTGGGAGTTGCATTGGTTAATTGCATCGCATGTTGGTGCATTGCACTTAGTATTGTTACACAATATTATTAATTATATTTGATGGGAGGGTATGCCAACTGATTGGATACGCATTTTATTTATGTGATATTGTTCAGTTATTGTTTATATCATCGGTGGTTTTGCTAGAAGTTCACAATTGATTGGACATGCAGTATATCATTGTTCATTTGATTTTGTTATATTGAGATTAAAGCGGAGTTCCACACAAAAATGGAACTTCCGCTTTTCGGAACCCTCCCCCCCCCCTCCGGTGTCACATTTGGCACCTTTCAGGGGGGAGGGGGGGTGCAGATACCTGTCTAAGACAGGTATTTGCACCCACTTCCGGCATAGACTCCCATGGGAGTCTATGCCTCTTCCTGTCCCCACCGCGCTGTCTGCTGGGAACACACAGCTCCCAAGAAAGAGCAGGGACCACTAGGGACGCGCAGCGCGACTCGCGCATGCGCAGTAGGGAACCGGGAAGTGAAGCCGCAACGCTTCACTTCCTGATTCTCTCACCTGGGATGGCGGCGGCAGCTGCCGAGAACCGAGCGGGTTCTCGGCGTCCCCTGCCGACATCGCTGGACCCTGGGACAGGTAAGTGGCCATGTATTAAAAGTCAGCAGCTGCAGTATTTGTAGCTGCTGGCTTTTAATATATTTTTTTTTTTTTTTGCGGTGTGGGTGAACCCCCGCTTTAAGGCAGCGCCACATATTTTATTACATTTTATCACTAGGGTTATGTGAATACACTATTTTTATGTTGGCGGCTCCTTGTGTTTTATCTATCAGTGTGGGTTTTGCGCATTAGTTGTTTCTTATTTATCTGGAATGAGGCAACTTTACTACAACAGTTCCTCCTAGGACTCTCTGAATCCCTCAAAGACGAGTTGGCCGGGATCGGGATTCCCACTACACTTGAGGGTCTCATCCAACAATCATGAACCTGCAGACCTGCCAGTACATCCACCTTTGGATCAGTTCCTAAGCAGATTGGCCTGTTACGTTCCGCACTAACTCCTGATGAAAGACGTCGTTGTATCCTACCTAATCTCTGTCTCTATTGCGGAGGAAACAAACATTACCTATGTGACTGTCCCATAAAGTCCAAGAAGCCATCCACCTACTCTCCAGCATATTTCCAGGTTTCCGGGACTTCTCCCTCACAACTTGTTCTCCCCATCACGCTGCAGTTGGGAGAAGAGATCCGGCTCCAGGCTATAATCGGTTCTGGAGCATGCAGTTGCTTTGTGGACTTGAACCTGGCAAGAAACCTTAGGTTACCCCTCCTCCACAAGAAACGGGGTCTGGAAGTCCGTTTATCCAATGGTACATTACCTAACTCCGGCCTTGTTACTCAAGAGACTTCTCCTCTCATTACTTCTCCCGATGGCCATCGGGAATTCATACGTTTTAACGCCTTGAGTTCATCTATGTCTCCAATTAGCTTGGGTATCCCTTGGCTCCAAGCCCATAAACCCCAGATCGATTGGATCAAGAAGGAAGTCATGTTTACTTCCCCCTATTGCCAACAACATTGTCTCATTCCTGAATCCAGAGATACCACCAGTTGTCTGACAGTCCAGTCTGTATTCCTCACTAACCAGGATGTACCCCGGGCGTACCACGAATTCCTGGACGTCTTTGATAAGAGAAAGGCTGATGTTCTACCACCACATCGGCCATATGATTGTCCTATCGAACTGCTTCCAGGGGCCGACATACCATTTGGATGTATTTTCCCCCTCTCTGAAGTGGAATTGGGAACACTAGGACAATACATAGACGAAAACCTGGCAAAGGGCTTCATCCGTCCTCCTTCTTCCTCTCCTGCCGGTGCCGGCATTTTCTTTGTCGAAAAAAAGCATAAGACTTTAAGACCATGTGTGGACTATAGGGAACTAAATAAAATCACCATAAAAAAATGATATCCACTTCCACTGGTCCCCGAACTCTTCCAGAGACTTCGTTCAGCCCACGTGTTCACCAACTCGACCTCCGGGGTGCCTACAACCTTGTTCGCATCCGTGAGGGCGATGAATGGAAGACAGCATTCAGAACGAGGTTCGGGCACTTTGAGTATTTGATGCCGTGTGGGCCCTGTAATGCTCCGGCTACTTTCCAGTACTTCGTAAACAACATCTTCCGGGAATATCTTGACTACTTCATCATCTATCTGGATGACATCCTTATATTCTCAACCACCTTAGAGCTCCATCGGACTCGCATAAAGACCGTATTACTCACACTAAGGAAACACGGACTTTACGCGAAAGCAGAGAAGTGTGACTTTGAAAAGAAATCCATACAATTCCTAGGGCTCATCATCTCTACCGGTGGTGTAGCTATGGATCCACAGAAAGTGCAGGCAATCCTAGACTGGCCAACTCCTTTAGACAAGAAGGGTGTACAGAGGTTTGTAGGCTTTGCAAACTTCTATAGAAGGTTTATAAGGAACTTTTCTACCATCATTTCGCCCATAACCCAAGTAACCCGCCTACATGTTCGCTTCCTGTGATCCTCCGAAGCCCAATCTGCCTTTGAGAAAATGAAGTCTTTGTTTACCTCTGCACCAATTCTTCAACATCCTGATCCTGCCCTGCCCTACATTTTAGAGGTCGATGCCTCAGAGCCACAGGAGCAGTGCTTTCACAGCGCCTGGGACCCAAGTCTCTGCTTCACTCTGTGGCCTTCTCCTCTCGGAAAATGAGCCAGCCCGAGAGAAATTACGACGTAGGTGATCGTGAGCTTCTGGCCATTAAGACAGCCTTAGAAGAGTGGAGATACCTTCTTGAGGGAACCACGCACCCTATAATGATATTCAATGATCACAGAAACCTTGAGTACCTCCGCACTACCAAACGCCTGAGATCCCGTCAAGCTTGCTGGGCTCTGTTCTTTTCACGATTTACCTTTTCACATCGCCACCGCCCTGGTTCCAAGAACGGCAAGGCCGATGCTTTATCCCGAATGTTCTCTGATACTCCAGAAGAAACAACATCCAGTACAATCTTGTCTCCACAGAACTTTCTTTTGATTCAACCCGATCTAAGGTCTTCTCTTGAACAAGCCTCCCTCCAATGCCAGGAACCAGAGACTTCCTCTTTAAGAAGCCAGGGGGAGTATCTCTGGTATCGGGACAAGATCTTTGTCCCACAACAAGCAGGAATCCAGGTCTTACAAACTTCACATGATCATCAACTTGCTGGCCACTTCAGTGTATGGAAGACTATGGACCTTTATTCAGCGATCCTTTTGGTGGCCTACCTTGAAAACCGATTGCAAAAAGTATGTAAGCTTCTTCACTACCTGCCAGCGAAACAAGAGGTCCAACATTAAGTCTTGGGGTCTGCTACTTCCTTTGCCGGTACCAGAACAACCATGGAGGAATATATCTATGGACTTTATAGTAGAGCTGCCCTCCTCCGAAAGATTCACAACTATCCTAGTTGTAGACCGTCTGTCCAAGATGTCACACTTCGTTCCTATGATAGGTACTCCTTCTGCTGCAGACACAGCAAAAGCTTTCATAAGAGAAATAGTCAGACTTCACGGCCTTCCTGACAGCATTGTGTCTGATAGAGGGTTCCAATTTACTTCCCGATTTTGGAGAGAGGTCTGCAAAGTTTTGTCTAGTGAAGTGTGCCTATCTCCCCCAGAGCAACGGTCAGACTGAAAGGACTAATCAGACCTTAGAGCAATATTTACGCTGTTTCTGCTCCATTTCCCAGGATGACTGGTCCTTGCTACTCCCCTGTGCGGAGTTCGCATACAATAATTCAGTACACTCAACCATCAATCAATCACTGTTTTGGGGCAACTATGGGTTCCATCCTTCATTCCTACCTAATGTCATTCCAGAGACCTCAGTCCCAGCAGTTTAAGACAGGATAAGATCCATTCAGGCTAATTATCAAATCCTCCGGTTAACAATGCAAAAGGCCCAAGAGGACTACAAGGAACAATATGACAAGAAGAGAGGAGAGCCCTAGCTTTAAGGTTGGAGATGAGGTTTAGCACTCCTCAGCAAATCTTAAACATCCTTGACCCTCCCAGAAATTGGGACCAAGATTTATCGGTCCATTCAAGATTAGACGGGAGATTAACTCAGTAGCTTTTGAACTGTCACTACCGGGTTCTTACAAAGTGCACCCTGTGTTTCATGTCTCCCTACTTAAAGCTGTTAGTCCTTTTTCAGGAAGGAAAGCAGATCCTCCGCCTCCAGTTTCTGTGGGAGATGAGACAGAGTACGAAGTTGAAACCATCCTGGACTGCTGCCGGAGAGGTAGGATCATTCAATTTCTTATAAAGTGGAAGGGTTATCCCGCAGAAGAAAGTTCTTGGGAACCTGCACCCAATATACATGCTCCTAGACTTCTGCAGAGATTCCAAATTCGTTACCCCGAAAGATGGGCCCAGTTGGGCATCCAGAGGCTGCCCCTTGAGGGGGGGGCACTGTCAGGGAAATGGCCGTGTTGTGGGCAATTCCTTCAGTAACCGTCATGGTGGTGCCAGGCGAGTTTCCGTGCACCTGCGCGCACGCAGATGCGCCACAGCCAGACCACGGCAGTCAGTGTGCACCGGTGTGCACACACACTCCCCCGGCCTATTTAAACCTGCCACTGACACTTGCAGTTTGCTGAATTATCAAACCGCTCCTGTGTTCCTGTGCCTTGTATACTCTGAAGACCCCTGCTTTGACCTCTGCCTGGCTTGACCTGTGTTCCTGTTTATCTCCTCGCTCTGATCCCGGTTTGGCTGACTACTCTCTGATCCTCTTCCCTCCGTGTATGACCCAGCTTGTTCCTGTACCTCTCTCGGACTGTCTTCTGGTATCTGATGCTTGGCCTGGCTGCGGACCCTGTTCCTGGTTTACCCTGCTGTTACTGCTCAAGACTTCTCTCCGCACGGCTGCCACAACGCACTCTAGCTACGTACAGCTAACCAGCCAGCTTGCAGTATTCCTGGAAACCCGTGCACCTCTGTGCATCGCACCCCCTGTATCCAATCCAGGGAAGCGCTGCACTCAGCCGCAAGGGACGCCCTCTCAGCAACCCGGCCTCACACTACAGACTTGACATTCAGGCTGGCAGCAGGCTGATAGCAGGCTGATTCTCCTCCTGAGTCCAGCATTCAGTGGGCGGAGCTTTCCATCATGGACAAGCGGCCCCTCCTCTGCAAGCGTCACTTACACAGTGACAGATCGTTGTTCTAGCAGAGTGGAGTTCATGCTCCCCGCCTCCACCTTTTGTACAGGAAAACGAAACATCACAGCAGGAGGAGAAGTGGGTGGGCTCAGTGTGCTCCACTCTGCACTGTGCGTGCTGCCATGCATGTGTGACAAAGGCCGCCGTAGCGGCGAGGAGAGATTCCGGCTGGCGGCTGCCATTCACAGTGTTGCCCACAGCGTGTGGGAACCTAGACACACCGCACACGACTATCCGGGATGGTCCCAGTGAATCAGGGACGGTTGGTATCTACATGACCAGTATTTTCTTGTACATTCTGATATATTCTTGCTTTTAATGCAGCGCTATTATGCCACGATTTATGAAATATCTGTCAATTTTACAGTGAGAGATAAGTAGCCACTGCTTCCTAAAATATTTGACATGCCATACAGTATCTGCTTATAGGCTGTTGGCTTGGAAGATGTCAGCATAATGGGTTTACTTATCTGCGCCTGAATCTTGTTAGATGCCATAAATTGGAATGTTTTTATTGACTAGTTTACGATGTGCTCTTTACAAACTACATGATTTCAGTGTGCTAACAGCTGTGTAGATTACTGTAAAAAGTCTTAGGACTTGTACACTACTAAACTGAAGTTTAGGAGCAGTTGGGTGTTTTTTCAGTAGCCCTTGAACTCATCTCCATGTTATCTTATGTGCACATGTACACTCAGTGGTTTATTGTGTTCAAGGCTATAGTTTACAGGAATTGCAAACGCCAAATGATTGTAACTGTGGTAAACTGCGTTTATGCACGTTTGTGTTTATAAGCGATTGTGGGCATTTGGGAGGGTCTCCTGGCGTCATCGTTAAAAAATGCTTCTAACCTCAAATGCTCATAACTGCTGCCAACCTTGCGTAAACTCAGTATGTAAAAGCTGTAAAATGGATGTTTTTCACCGTCAGGTTATCGGCTGTCAAGTTTCCAGCGTTCAGAAAAAAAATTCAACCGCCCTGTGTACATGAGCCCTTAATGGTGAAGTTAAAAAGTTCTTTAAAGTGGATGTAAACCCCAATTTTTATTTTTTGATATCATACTGTAGAGTATAAGATTTCCTATCATTTGAGCCCAGTCTTGCCACACAGAGTTAATCCATCTCGGAGCAATCCTCTTTTATTGTTCAGTGAGATAAATCTTGACAAACTGAGAAAAACTTTGTCAAATCCTCCTCCTTGCTGTGAGTGGCAGGTGATTTACATATCTCGTGCACTAGCCTAAGAGACATGCATTATTTTTTAATTCCCTCCCACTCCTTTCTTCAGCAGCTCTGCAAAAATTGGATGTTCCACACCTCAGCATGATTTGGCATGCTGACGTCATGTGGTTACTTTCCTGTCTTTTCACTGGATGTTAGAGATCGTAGCAGAAATTCAGTGTTAGAAATACACAGGAGAAAATGCATATTGAGAAGGGGAGTGTAGAGGTGGGCGGGGAGTCTACTGACATCACGACTCCACCCACCGAGCTCCAGACAACAGACCCACCCACAGAATCTGCAGTTTTTGGGGTCTCATAATAGACAAGGGGAGACATTTGACAGGTAAAGATACATGCAGGAGGCATGTATATCCTTATAGATAACCCCTATGGCAGTAGTTTAGAAAGGATGACTTGGGTTTATATCCACTTTAAGCTCAAATGAAGGTCTCTGGTAAAGGGTTTGTCTAACTTTGATTGTGTTCTGGTGTAGAGGGGGGTCACAGAAAGAATGTCCTGTAAAAAATGGCCATGCATGGGGCTTGCAAATTTTATAACAAGAAGGTTAAAATGTGTTTTTTACTTGGGTTTTGGGGTTCCTTAGAGTTCTTCAGACAAAATTATAATAAGAAAATAAAGTGTTTTAAAATGAGATTATTGGGTAATCTTACCTTTAGCTAAATGGAAAGTGAATCAAATTTTTTAGGCCCAACAAGAATGTATAACGCTACATGAAAAAGCTTGTATGTGAAGTGCAATCTAAAGTTTAAGGCTGTGTTCACACTGTTGTGAATTGGATGTGGGTTACCCGGCATCCAATTTGCATGTCAGGAGATTGTGACCGGCTCTCTATGGAGCCAGTTTACATATCTCCAGAGCAGCTCCGGTGAAAATTGCACAGTAGTCCCGTGTGTCTTTTGGTCCATTTCAGGTCTGAATTCAGCCCAAAATTCGTGCTGAAATTGGACCTGAAATGGTGAATGGTGATGCACCGGACTCCTGCTGTGAGCCAGAGCAATGCAACTGAATAAACTGGCAAAATTGTTGAATTTACAGAGCTTGTATTTTGTGATTTTCTCAGAAATGTAAGAATAGAAAAGCAATATGATGTGTTTTGGCACAGAATAAACATGTAGGAACAGGTAAGGGCTCTTTCATGTAAGGATATGGTTCTAAAAGTACTCTACATTTTAGTCTGTAGGTAAATGGAGTCTAATGGCCATGGCTCATGAGATTAATGAGACTATTATCTCTGATGTTGGACTGGAGCATGCCTTCATGGAAGTTTATCTAAAAGATGGAGTGCCTCATATGACTCATCTATCAATCAGGTAAACATTACATTTTAAGTTGTGTTATGCCGCGTACACACGGTCGGACTTTTCGTCTACAAAAGTCCAACGGACGCCGACGGACTAAAGCTGGTTGACAATCCGATCGTGTGTGGGCTTCCCCAGACTTTCAGCGGACTTTTGCAGCCTCAAATCTGACAGACTTTAGATTTGAAACATGCTTCAAATCTTTACGTCGTAACTACGCCGGACCCAGAAATCCGCTCGTCTGTGTGCTAGTCCGACGGACAAAAACCCACGCTAGGGCAGCTATTGGCTACTGGCTATCAACTTCCTTATTTTTGTCCGGGGTACGAATCCGGACTTTTGTGTGATCATGTGTAGGCAAGTCCGTTCGTAAGAAAGTCTGCCGCAAGTCTGCCAAAAGTCTGTCGGACAGGCTGTCTGACTTTTGTAGCCGAAAAGTCCGACAGTGTGTACGCGGCATTAGAATTGAAAGTACTGTTTTATGTTTATGGTGTCTGTTTAACTCTTTGTTCTCTTTCAGGGCTGGAATGGTAGACAGATTTGAAATGAAGGATTTGGAAATAAAAGATGGATATCTGACTTACACATGTAATGTACTGTAATCTAAACTCCATAATTTATTATAATGTACACCAACCATTGCCATATTTTGGTCATTTGTGTTGTAGGGAAGTGGAGCTTAGTTCAGGACCCTTTTAGCTCTTAAAGCGGAGTTCCACCCAAAAATGGAACTTCCGCTTTAAAAGAAGGTGACCCCCTGACATGCCACATTTGGCATGTCATTTTTTTAAGGGTTTAGGGAGGGGGGGTTGCCCTCTTAGGGAGGGGGGGTTGCCCTCTTTTTTTTAGAGGCATCCAGCTCCCACTTCCTCCTGGGGCTCTGCAGCACCGGAAGGAAGTTCACGTCTCCCCCCTCCATCTGTGCAATCTTCTGGGACATGACACTCACAGCGCGCAGCGTGACTCGCGCATGCGCAGTGCGTACCTGGCTGTGAAGCCACAGCCGGGCGCCTACAGTAAGAATGCTGGTGCCGCAAAGAGGAGGGGGAGAGTAGCAGGGCTTTGTTCGCCTGCATCGCTGGACCATGGGACAGGTGTGTGTCCGATTATTGAAAGTCAGCAGCTACACTTTTTGTAGCTGCTGACTTTTATATGGGTGGAGCTTTAAGTCAGACCCCTTTAAGGTCTGTTCTTCCTATTTTGGAGCATTTTCGAAGTCTTTTTTTATATAGTGGATGGAGTAGGGCTCTGGGTCTGCCAACCAGGAGAGCAAAGGAGAGGACAGGTCTGCTGCGGTACTCTTGATCTCTGTCATCTGGAGGAAGGGCTGCTGAGGGGTCCAGTACATAAGACCTCTAGGTGAAAAGGTGATCTTCACATGTAAGAGGACTGGAGCTCATGAAGGGGATTGTGGACAGAACTTGGTGCTTCCCTTGGTTCTCGCCTCCAAAGGAGAGATGACTAGTGGAGTGAGTTGACAGATGGAAGGTTTAAACAAAAAGGTTTAAAGTGGATGTAAACCCTCCATTTACCCAGTGAAGTGAACCGCCTCAGATGATACACAGAGATGACAAAAGTCTCTCTACATCAGGGGTGGATCCAGGGGGGGGGGCAAATCGGCAATTGCCCCCCCTCGAGAATGCGGGTGAGTGAGTGGGCGGGCTGTTCCAAGGGTGAGAGTGAGCAGCTCCGTGGGAGAGAGAGTGGGTGGCTCTGCGGGCGACCCGGGCTGTCGGCCAGCTCGGTTGGTGAGCGGGCGGGAGGCTTGGCGGGTAGATGAGAAAGCTGGGCGGCTCAGTGGATGAGTGGAGGGCTGGCCAATTAGGGAGCCAGCGGGTGGGGGAGCAGAGAGATGAAATCATCTCTCACCGCCTGGCGCCCGCCCTGCATCCCTGCAGTGCAGTTCCACCCTCACTGTGCAGGCAGCCACGGGAAGCAGAGAGAGATGACATCTTTCTGCTGCCTGACTGGTAATCTGCTGCCTGACTCTGGGACACAGCAAGTGACTACCTTAGCAGGAAAGTGACACAGCAAGAGACAATCCGCAATGTGTGGCAGGTGACGTGGCAAGTGACAATCCGCAATGTGTGGCAGGTAACGTGGCATGTGACAATCCGCAACGTGTGGCAGGTGACATGGTATATGACAATCCGCAACGTGTGGCAGGTGACGTGGGAACTGACAATCTGCATCTGATGACAGGCAACGTGGTAAGTGACAATCTGCATCTGGTGACAGGCGACGTGGCAAGTGACAATCCGCAACGTGTGGCAGGTGATGTGGCAAGTGACAATCCGCAATGTGTGGCAGGTGATGTGGCAGGCGATGTGGCAAGTGACAATCTGCAACGTATGGCAGGTGACATGGCAAGGGACAATCTGCATCTGATGACAGGCGACATGGCAAGTGACAATCTGCATCTGGTGACAGGCGACGTGGCAAGTGACAATCTGCAACATGTGGCAGGTAAGGTGGCAAGTGACAATCCGCAACGTGTGGCAATCTGCATCTGGTGACAGGCGACGTGGCAAGTGACAATCTGTAACGTGTGGCAGGTGACGTGGCAGGTGACATGGCATGTGACAATCCGCAACATGTGGCAGGTGATGTGGCAAGTGACAATCCGCAATGTGTGGCAGGTGACATGGCAAGTGACAATCCACATCTGGTGGCAGGCAACGTGACAAGTGACAATCTGCAACGTGTGGCAGGTGACGTGGCAAGTGACCATCTGCATCTGATGACAGGCGACATGGCAAGTGACAATCTGCATCTGGTGACAGGCGACATGGCAAGTGACAATCCGCAATGTGTGACAGATGACATGGTAAGTGACAATCTGCATCTGGTGGCAGGCGACGTGGCAAGTGACAATCTGCATCTGATGACAGGGGATGTGGCAAGTGATAATCTGCAACATGTGGCAGGTAAGGTGGCAAGTGACAATCCGCACCGTGTGGCAAGTGACAATCTGCATCTGGTGACAGGCGAAGTGACAATCTGCATCTGATGACAGGCGACGTGGCAAGTGACAATCTGTAACGTGTGGCAGGTGACATGGCAAGTGATAATCCGCAACGTGTGGCAGGTGTTGTGGCAAGTGACAATCCGCAATGTGTGGCAGGCGACGTGGCAAGTGACAATCCACATCTGGTGGGAGGCGACGTGGCAAGTGACAATCTGCAACGTGTGGCAGGTGACATGGCAAGTGACAATCTGCATCTGGTGGCAGGTGATGTGACAATCCACATCTGGTGGCAGGCGACGTGGCAAGTGACAATCCACATTTGGTGGCAGGCGACGGTGGCAAGTGATACGCTCAGGGCTCCCACTGATTCTGCATTATGGTGAGTTGAACTATTTAATTTTATATAACCATGTAATAATAGAAATAATGCGCTTCAAACATCCTGACACCATAACAACCATGGTGCTGTGAAGATTGAAGCGCAAACACCAGCCATTTCCCCGATAAATTGCCCCCCCAAAAAGAATTATTTTCTGGCAGTGCCCCTCCCGAGACTAGACTCCGCCCCCCGCGCTACATAAGTCTTACATGTATATCTGCTTAGTCTTACATCTATATCCGGACTTAGCTCTTTGAAGAGAGATAAGAAAACACTACACATAGATGTGCCCTGCTTAAATTTCATGAATTAGGTTTACATCCACTTTAAGTAAAATTATGGACTGTTGTATTAAAGCGGAGTTCCACACACATTTTTCACTCCTCACAATGCAGCACTAAAATAAATTGACAATCTATTATTTTTTTTTTCCTGATTTATGCCTGTATCTAACTTCACTTCCTCCTCTGGGGGGTCGCGGCCGCGGCCGCAGATGTAATTTCCGGTTTTGCATTGGTTCCTGGGAGATCTTGGTCAGCTTGGCATGGCGTCTATGGAAATTCTTGCCCAGCTTGGCATTGCATGGCTCCAGTAACATTTAACATTGGCGTCTATGGACGCTGTGCCATGCCAAGCTGACCAAAATTGCACGACACTGCACATGCACGAGATCGGCAGGTGCATGCTGGGTAGCCAGCATGCACAGAATCCAGGAAGAAGGACACTGTGGCTTCAGATGCCCACACTGGTGATGGCCGCACTGTGCAGAAACTTCACAAGTAAGAAAACAATGCTGCACAGATAGAAAACTGGGCATAGTTTACAGCATACCTTTGTTACATCGCACGAGGCATGAGTATTCTAGGGGTATTTTTATCCTAAAAGTCATATTTCAGCCGGAACTCCGCTTTAACTACTGCTTTGAACGAGTAAAGAAATCTATTGCAAGATATAGCCTCCATGTGAATATGTAAAAGAGAAGTGCTTGTATGCAGCCAATGCCTGGAAGAGGTGATGAGAGAAGCATTTACTGTTGCAGACCTGGCTGCAGAGTCCTGGAACTCCTGGTAGACATGGGGTTAAGCATGCACTGGCAGGAGGATGGGAAGGATAGGCCTCTGGCCTCAATCGATGTATGAAACAGTACAAGTTGGGCGGACACCAGGGACGTGCGGTGAGGTCAGTGGCTGGTGAGGCACCGGCTAGTATCAGAGCCAGATACACACAGGTTACATACGCCATGATCGTTACAGCGAAAGCAATAATTCTAGCACTAGACCTCCTCTGTAACTCTAAACGTGTAACCTGTAAAAAAAAATTTACAGCGTTACCTATGGATATTTTTAAGCACTGAAGTTTTGCGCCATTTCACAAGTGTGTGCAATTTTAAAGTGTGACATGTTAGGTATATATTTACTCGGCAAAACATCATCTTTTACATTCTACAAAAAAATCAGGCTAACATTTTTTTTTTTTTAATTCATAAAACCGTTTCTTTCCAAAGAAAAGTGTTTCGAAAAATGGTTGCGCAAATACCGTGTGACATATAAAGTTGCGAGGGCCACCATTTTATTTTCTAGGGTGTCTGCTAAAAATATGTGTATGTATGTATGATGTTTGGGGGTTCTGAAAAAATTTTCTAGCAAAAAATGAAGATTTTTACATGTAGGAGAGAAGTGTTAGAATTGGCCTGGGTGGCAAGGGGTTAATTACCATTAGTAAGTAATATACAAATAATTATTATACAGTATCTCACAAAAGTGTGTACACCCCTCACATTTTTGTAAATATTTTATTATATTATTATTATTATAATACAGGTTTTATATAGCGCCAACAGTTTGCGCAGCGCTTTACAACATGAGGGCAGACATTACAGTTACATTACAATTTGGTACAAGAGGAATCAGAGGGCCCTGTTCATTAGTGATTACAATCTAAAATGAAAGGGTCTATTGATACAACAGGTAATAGCTGTGGGGGGATGAGCTGATGGAGGAAGTAAAACAATGTTAGTTAGAAGCAGGATAGGCTTCTTTGAAGAGAAGGGTTTTCAGATCGTCTAAAGATGGATAGATTAGGGGACAGTCGGACAGATTGGGGTAGGGAGTTCCAAAGGATGGGAGAAGCTCTGGAGAAATCCTGGAGGCGAGCATGGGAGGAGGTGACAAGGGAGCTAGAGAGCAGGAGGTCTTGGGATGACGGAAGAGAGCAGCTTGGTTGGTATTTTGGGACTAGGTTAGTGATGTAGCTGAGGGCAGAGTTGTGGATGGCTTTGTAAATTATTGTTAGTACTTTGAATTTAATTTGTTGGGTGAGTGGAAGGCAGTGCAGGGATTGGCAGAAAGGGGTTGAAGGCACTGAATGGTTGGTAAGGTGGATGAGTCTTGCAGCGGCATTCATTATGGACTGAAGGGGTGATAGTCTATGTAAGGGTAATCCAATGAGGAGTGGTCGAGGTGAGAGATAACCAGAAGCTTGGTGGTGTCATTAGTTAAAAGGGGCGTATTCTGGAAATGTTGCGGAGGCTAAGGCGGCATGATTTGGACAGGGATTGGATATGGGCCTGAAAGGACAGTTCTGAGTCTAAGGTTACCCCTAGCACCCTGGCATGCGGGGACGGACTGATAGATGTGCCATTGATCTTGACAGAGAAGTCAGGGGAAGGGGCACATGGGGGAGGAAATATTAAGAGCTCAGTTTTAGATAGATTCAGTTTGAGGAAGTGGTTTGACATCCAGGCTGATATGTCTGTTAGTAGATCAGTGATGCGTGAGGAGATTGATGGAGTGAGCTGAGGGGCAGAGAGATAGATTTGGGTGTCATCAGCATATACATGGTATTGAAAGCCATGGGAGGCTATCAGCTGACCCAGGGAGGACATGTAGATTGAGAATAGTAGAGGTCCAAGGACAGAACCTTTGGGGACCCCAACGGTAAGAGGAGTTGGAGAAGAGGAAGTGGAGTTGTAAGTGACACTGAAGGTGCAATGAGATAGGTAAGATTCAAACCAACGGAGAGTGCAGCCATGGAGACCAAGCAAATTGAGTTTTTTGAGGAGGAGGGGGTGGTCAACTGTGTCAAAGGCAGCAGAAAGGTCCAAGAGTAAGAGTAAGGAATAATGACCGTTGGTTTCGGCTGTTAGTAAGTGGTTTGTGAGTTTTATCTTTTTTTAAAATGAGTAGTGTGTATTAGGCTTTAGGCTTTAAAGTTATCTTAAAATTATTGAGAGTGTTGGTGAAAATTATATCTTTTCATGTGACAACACTGAAGAAATGACACTTTGCTACAATATAAAGTATTGAGTGTACAGCTTGTATAACAGTGTAAATTTGCTGTCCCCTCAAAATAACTCAACACACAGCCATTAATGTCTAAACCGCTGGCAACAAAAGTGAGTACACCCCTATGTTAAAATGTCCGAATTGGGCCCAATTAGCCATTTTGGCTCCCCGGGGTGTCATGTAACTAGTTATTGTTACAAGGTCTCAGGTGTGAATGGGGAGCAGGTTTGTTAAATTTGGTGTTATTGCTCTCACTCTCTCATACTGGTCACTGAAAGTTCAGCATAGCACCTCATGGCAAAGAACTTTTTGAGGAATTGAAATAAAGAATTGTTGCTCTACATAAATGGCCTAGGCTATAAGAAGATTGCCAAGACCCTGAAATTGAGCTGCAGTACGGTGGTCAAGACCATACAGCAGTTTAACAGGACAGCTTCCACTTAGAACAGGCCTCGCCATGGTCGACCAAAGAAGTCGAGTGCATGTGCTCAGCGTCATATCCAGAGGTTGTCTTTGGGAAATGCATGAGTGTTGCCAGCATTGCTGCAGAGGTTGAAGGGGTGGGAGGTCAGCCTGTCAGTGCTCAGACCATATGCCGCACACTGCATCAAACTGGTCTGCATGGCTTTCGTCCCAGAAGAAAGCCTCTTCTAAAGATGAAGCACAAGAAAGACCGCAAACAGTTTGCTGAAGACAAGCAGACTAAGGATATGGATTACTGGAACCATGTCCTGTGGTCTGATGAGACCAAGATAAACTTATTTGGTTCAGATGGTGTCAAGTGTGTGTGGCGGCAACCAGGTGAGGAGTACAAAGACAAGTGTGTCTTGCCTACAGTCAAGCATGGTGGTGGGAGTGTCATGGTCTGTGGCTGCATGAGTGCTGCCGGCACTGGGGAGCTACAGTTCATTGAAGGAACCATGAATGCCAACATGTACTGTGACATACTGAAGCCGAGCATGATCCCCTCGCTTAGGAGACTGGGGCACAGGGCAGTATTTCAACATGATAATGACCCCAAACACACCTCCAAGATGACCACTGCCTTGCTAAAGAACCTGAGGGTAAAGATTATGGACTGGCCAAGCATGTCTCCAGCCCTAAACACTATTGTGCCTCTGTGGGGCATCCTGAAACGAAAGGTGGAGGAGCGCAAGGTCTCTAATATCCACCAGCTCTGTGATGTCGTCATGGAGGAGTGGAAGAGGACTCCAGTGGCAACCTGTGAAGCGGGTTAAAGCAGTGCTGGAAAATGATGATGGCCACACAAAATTGTGACACTTTGGGCCCAATTTGGGCATTTTCACTTAGGGGTGTGCTCACTTTTGTTGCCAGCGGTTTAGACATTAATGGCTGTGTGTTGAGTTATTTTGAGGGGACAGCAAATTGACACTGTTATACAAGCTGTACACTCACTACTTTACATTGTAGCAAAGTGTAATTTCTTCAGTGTTGTCACATGAAAAGGTATAATAAAATATTAACAAAAATGTGAGGGGGGTACTCACTTTTGTGAGATACTGTATATTGTTTTTAAGGTAATTTACTATATTTTCAAAATCTGTACCCAAGCAGGTGGTTTAACGGACAAATTACTGAAGTTTGAAGTTATAACTTCCAACCAGTAATTTCACAGTAAATAGATAAATAAAAAATATTATGTTATAACATATACTATATACATATATGATTTAGCTTGATTAAAACAGTACCTTTTCAACAGCAGCAGATTCTCATTCTTCCTCTTAACTGTGTGAGAAAAACATGGGATTGTGAGTAAATCTTATACCCATAAACCAATGTTTTTCCTTGTAGTTAAGAGGGCTGGGCTGGAAGGGAGCATGTGTCTTTTAGACACATGCCCCCTTCTATGACACTGCAGTGAGAGACGTGCCTCCACTGCAGCATTTTTATTGAACAGCTTGGAACAATGGTACTTTACCATTGGTTCAAGGCTCCAAGCTGCCCATTGAGCTCAGCGGTTCTGACAAGAAGTGAGGAGAGGCACTGTGAGCTCATCCTCTCAGTCTACTGCAAACAGAGTGTGCCAGCTTGTATTTAAACTGGCCACTCCGTATGTAGCTTCTGACAGGCTGCACAAGGAACCCCATATCTCCAGAACCATAGGTCGTAGGAGCCCCAAATTTTGACCAGTGGTGGGCTACAACTTCAGCTACCGATCCCCCAGGTCGCCGAGCTACGAGCCTGGATGCTCAATGTGTTTTTTTTTTTTGTTTTTTTTTTAAATTTTTTTTCATGTTCATGGCTCTGCCTTCCCTGACTGCACGTCCCTGAAGGACAACTATAGGGGCCCTGGACCCTGTGTATTTTGGTGGCTGCCAGATGCTCACAGTGGCCACATGCAAAAGAGCCTCGGTACCATCCACATTGTCATCATAAACATTTTGATGATTATGTACTGCCTGAACTTTTCAAACATCCTTTCTATTTGAGCCATCGTCTGACTCTTTAAAGAGGAGCGCCTGGCTTCTGCAAAAAGAAAATTAAAGTCAGCAGCTACAAATATTTTAGCTGCTGACTTTCTAATATTAGGACACTTATGTGTCCTGGAATCCAGCGGTGTTTTCACCCGAGCCGATTTTTCAATCGGCTTTCAGGTGCTGCCACCGCCATCTCCACTAAGGGCTCCGTGCAGCTTCACAGCCGGTTCCCTAGTGCAGATGCACGAACCGTGCTACGCTCTCTAATTGGGCTGGCTGCGGGGTGCCCCCCAAAAGGTGCCAAATGTGGCAGCGGAGGGAGGGGGCAGATAAGCAGAGCTTCCCCTTTTTGGTGGAGCTCTGCTTTAAGTGGCAAGTGGCTTTAAATCTAAGTTGTCAGCAACAGTTCAAGTATCACCAGCAATTGAAAACCAATCTGAGTGGTTCCCAATTATGAGATCACCATATCAACTATGATATGATACAGTGATCGCATGTAAGCTGAACGGTTGAATGATTATATAAGCCTCCAGCCTGTAGAGGGTACTGCAAATTTCACTGCATCTCGAAGATGGTGGTATTTATCTGTTCAATACTGTAATTATCAAATAGTTTGGGTACTTGAAAAATAAATGATTAAAAACATTTTTTTTACATTTTTGTGTATTTGTTAATCTATAATAAAAATGCAGATTTCTTTTTTATATTTAGTGCTATTTATAAGCTTTATGTAAAAACATAGAAAAATTATTTTGTCATGCAAACTAGTCATATAGTTCTTGTCAAGTTAACAAAGGCATGCTGATGCTGTTAAATTTGGTTTGGGAGTCAGAGAATACTCTCAACCCTACATTTAAGCCTCTTACACATGATCGGATTTTCCACAGACAACGCTTTCCACAGGCAAAGTGTCAGACTTTTGTCCGAAGGGCGTGTGCCTGGATTTTGTCTTGCCTACAAACAGTAGACAATTGTCGGCCAACAAACATGAACGTAGTGACGTACTACGAGCCAATAAAGAGGAAGTTCAATTGTCAGGCGCCACCCTTTGGGCTCCTTCTGCTAATTTTGTGTTAGTAGAAGTTTGGTGAGTGTTGATTCATGCTTTTCATTTCATGCTTTTCAGTTCGCACTTTTCAGTTTGCACTTTTTTTTTAGTTAGTTTCTGAACGGCCGTTCGTCAACCAGCCATGTTGCGGAATCGGAGGAGATAACGTGTTATTTATTATTGGTTTATTGCTTTGACCCAAGTCCAGTCCAGAAACAGGAGGAGGAGGATTTCTTGGACCAAAAATTGGTTGCTTTATTAATCGTGACCAATTATGTCAAATGCCTTTGCTGCGGGAGCTCCAGGAGAATAATCCGGATGATTTTCGTAATTATCTCCGGATGACGGACCCTGCTTTCACCAACTCTTGGCATTGTTGACCCCCTATATTAAGAAGCAGAACACATGCATGAGGCTTTTATTTTATTTTTTGGTTGACTAATGATTTAATTTGTTATATTTTCTATATTTTTGGATGCATAGAATGCACTTTTTGGTTAAATTCTATTGGCATGTCTAATTTTATTTGTGTTCTTTTTTTAATGCACAAAAAAATGTGGAGAATAATACTTGCCTATGTGATTTACTTCAAATGACAGTTTGGGAGTAGGCAATTACATTTAAAAAAATACAATGTAAAATTAACAAGGGGCACCAACATAGTTGTATCTTTGATCTTGAAAACTACGGGATAATGGTGTTGTGGTAACTTGCACCAAAAATAAACAACAAGTATAATAATATTATTCTTGATGTCAGTAGAAAAAAAAAGCCTTTGAAAATTTGTTTGCCATAACTCCATCAGTATCACCAGCAAAGCAGCTTCATTATTATTGCATTAAAGAAGAAGAGAATGTGTGCTGCATTTCGAGATTTCATAATTTGCTGCATCACGAATGGTAATTCTCCATTACGAATGCTAGTTTACAAGATTGACCGCTTCCGGCTCATCCTTGGTTCCGGGCATGCGTGTTTGTACCTTGTACTTTTGTATGAGGGACTTGTGTACACTCAATAGGAAAATCCGACAACAGACCATTGTCTGCAGAAAATTTATAGTCCTGCCATCCAACATTTGTCCTGTGGAAAATCTGACAACAATTGTCCGATGGAGCATACAAACGGTCGGATTTTAGGCCCACAGTCTGTCATCACACAATTCCCGAGGCTTAAGCATCAGGAACTACCGATATTGCGCATATTATTGTTCATATTGTCCACCTGTACTAAAACCCTATTAAGTCATGGATACCTTCCCTAATGTTTCCCCCTTTATTATTGTTAGACAGAATCTGTTTGCATATTTCTGTTACTTGTGATGAACTTAAAAAAAAAAAAGCTTTTAACAAACAAAAAAAAAAATTGGTTTGGGCATCTAGCCTCTGTTCATGAAAAATTTTTAAAAAAGGGCTCCAGTTAAGCCTAGCACACATGGGCCGGTTGTCTGGCAGCATCAGGCAGTTTAATAGAAACCATCCGAAATTCGGCCCGTGTGTGCTGCAGCCACTCCAACAGAAGCCCGATGCTTGGCCGGCTTCTGTCGAAGAGGCATGACTGAAAAAGGCCTGCTGATCGGCTCCTGATCAGCGCTCTCAGCCAATGCATGAGGGCACTGACTGGGGTGTTCTGCTGAGGGGCGCCCCCCTTTTAGATCACAATGGCACAGCAGAGGAGATCGCTGTACTAACAATGCATAGTTAGTATAGCGGCTCCTCCTGAGCTGTCGTTTTATTTTCGTTAAGCCCTGCTGGGTTGAGTGAAGAAAAAATGAGTAGTGTGTATTAGGCTTTAGGCTTTAAAGTTATCTTAGAATTATTGAGAGTGTTGCACTTCCATCTATTCCAGCATTGTAGTGATCAAAAGTTGGTTGAAAGTAGTTGAAAATTTAAATTCAACAAATTACCCAATATGTATGTTCAGCATTAGGGAAAGGTGAGTGTTTGGGTGACATGAGTGTGAAATTCACATTTCCTTTCAGTGCCAAATCCTGATGTCCACGTTATCATTGTTGAAAAAAATGTACCCAAAATAATATTATTACACAAATGTTTTTGGTGACAACTGCCAACCTGTTTACTCTATCTATACCCTTACAGCTAAGCGCTTTGGCAGTAAACCAGCCTTTCGATCTATATCTGATGACTGCGCTTTGTATAGTTTTCAAAATCCATTGGATATTCATTTCTTCTACTGTAAGTGAAATGTCTACTTTTCTCTATCTTAGCACACTTTCAGCCTTACTCATCAGATAGATCTTATTAACTATTGATGTCAAGTTTATGTTGATGCTTGTGTCTTGATTGGGGATTCACCTTCTTTATTTATCCCGGTTACTATTATTGCCAACACAGAAAATGATGGGAAGTTCAACATTTTGAAGTTCACCAGAACAAATTGTGAATGTAAATCTTCTGGACTGGATCAACTGTTCCGATGACAACTGTCAAGTAGAAGAATGACCTTCACTTAATTCTTGTTGTGTCTCTGGGATGGGAAGTGAAAGGAAATCTCCCCAACAGACAGCAAAAAATTACCTGGCAGAGTTTTTAACCCTTCTGTACTCTATGCTGATGTGGAAATATGAGGCCTACAATTATTTTTACCTCCGAGGACATCATATTTGATAAGACATCAGTATTTATGAATTTTTGTATTCTCCAAAAGCACTATATGGACATTAACTGCAGTTCTTTGAATAGTCAATTTACCATCTGTTTCGCCACCCTAAACCCCCCCCCTCCCCCGAAGGCTCTGAACTCATTGGCTCTGAACTCATTTCTAACACCTCCTAGGGGGTATTGTAATAGATCTTCCTGCGATAATTGAATTAAAAAGGATGTACACTATATTACTAAAAATATTGGAATGCTTGGCTTTACACATGAACTTTAATGGCATCCCAGTCTTAGTCCGAAGGGTTTAATATTGAGTTGGCTCACCCTTTGCAGCTATAACAGCTTCAACTCTTCTGGGAAGTCTGTCCATATTCCATTTACATATGTGGATGCAACCTACGTATGCGATCGCTTCTGCCTGTGAGCACGAGGGGATGGGGGTGCTTTAATTTTTATTTTTTTATTGCTTGTTTTTTTTTTTTATACTTTCCCTTAAAACATTTTTTTATCACTTTTATACCTATTACAAGGAATGTAAATATCTCTTGTAATAGGAATAGCGCATGACAGGCCCTCTTTACAGAGAGATCTGGGGTCTATAAGTCCCCAGATATCTCCTCTAGGCTGGAAAGCCTGAGATTAAAAAGAAAAATGATCTTAGGCATGTCTGCAAAAAAAATGTTCAGTTTTTACATCTGCCACCACCAGAAGTGATGTCATGACGTCACTTCTGGCCTCTGACGGTCATAGAGATGGCTGGGGACCATCTGGTCCACAGTCAGCGCTATGGTAAACCGCCTCTACAGGCGTTTTCATTCTCCGGGTCGCTGTTCACACGGGCGAGCCAGGAGAAGCACCTCTGCCACCTGTAAAAGCAATCAAGCGGCTAAACAGCTGCTATGAGGGTTTTTACTTTGCAGGGAATCGCTTGCTGAAAAAAACGATATCTGAATGATGCCTGCGGCTGCAGGCATCTTTCAGATATCTCCACTCAAAGTCAAGGACGTTATATGATGTCCTGGCTGGAACTGCTTAAGTGAAGGTCTGCTTTAATAACCTGGACAGTACCAGTGTTCTTTGTACCTTCCTATCCTTTGAACACAACAACATAGGATATATGATTGACTTCTATTGGTATTCTACTTTTTTTAAAGTAAATTGAAACTTTACTTTAAAAAAGTTTGTGAACAGACTATTTTTTAATGCAGAAGAGAAACTCTATTTATCCTCTGCATTAAAGCATTTTTTGCTTGTTTGCACATGCACAGCTCATACTTTTTCACATATGCTGAGATGAATGATCTTTCGCACATGTGCGGGATCGACTTTACCCTGGCCTGGCTAGTCAAAACGGGCAAAGATCAGAAACCCAAAGATGTCATCGGTCCGATCAATAGAGTGTAGGTGAGTATAGACCCGCTTTAATCTAATAACATTTTTATTCAAGTCAATAGTTGTAATTACGTCCAGGCAATGGTAAATGTTAAATAATTTGACTGGACAAACCAATACTCATATATTCAGAGAATAAAGCAAAAAAAAATCACAGTTTAACTGCTTTGCAATTTAATTAATTCATTGCAGCATGCTACAGAAGATTTATAGGCAGTATGATCTGGCCTGTTGGGGGTGAAGATGTCCACATTTTCTCTGCTGAATGCTAATTCTCATTGGTCACTTTGTATATATAACAGGTCGCTCCAACCGGCCCTCCATTGATGATTTTAGGAAGATTATCAAATATTCGGATTGTCACAATTACCAGCACATTGTCATCAGGAGAGATTCTGGTAAGCATTCTAATATAAGCTTGGGATAAGAAACAAGTTTATATGGTCACAATAGAAGTAACTATTAAAAAAAAACCTAATGCAGATTTAAAGAGGAACTTAGAATACAAATTTAAAAAAGCTTTTTTTTTACAGAGGAAACATATTATGGGTTACCCTGCGAATGGTTCAGGGTTTATGTAAAAGTACCAAATTATACACGTAATGTTTGTAATATGTGTGAAATTCCAGTTTCTATGTGTTGCCTTTCTCTGGGTAAATTATAATATTCCCTAAGATTTGATCCTAAAAGAAAAAAACGTTAACAAAATTCAACTAGAGCAGTGGTCGCCAAACTTTATAACCAAAGAACCAGTTTACTGTTCTTCAGACTTTAGGGGAGGCAAACAGTGGCCAGTGTGAGTGGAAAACGTCCTGGCGTCAGTGGGAGTAAACTATACCCTATCTTTGGTTTTTTTGATGGAAGGAATAGCGACCCATCAGTGGTGTTGGTAGGAGGAATAGTGCCCCATCATTGGTGTTGGTGGGAGGAAAAGTGCCCCATCATTGGTGTGGGTAGGAGGAATTATGCCCCATTGTTGGAGTCTGGAGGAGGAATAGTGCCCGAAAGATCAGATAAAGGCAAGCAAAGGACCACATGTGGTCTCTGAGCTACAGTTTGGAGACCACCGGAATAGACGAGCCAAAGTAGAAGAAAACCCTAAGTATAACTATTCTTAAAAATATCCCCTCCCCGATCTTCCTACCTATTCTGCCAAATCTGTATAAAAAAAAAGATCTGTGTATTTACCCATTTTTAATCTGCCCCATCCTTGGTGTCAGTTGGAGGAATAGTGTTCCGACGTTGGTGTCAGTGAAAGGAATAGTGACTGATCAGTGGTGTTAGTGGGAGGAATAGTGCCCTATCATTGGTATAAGTGGGAGGAATAATGCCCCATCGTTGGTGTCGGTTGGAGGAATTATGCCCCATTATTGGAGTCAGGAGGAGGAATAGCGCCCCAAAATTTCAGATAAAGGCAAGCAAAGGACCACATCCGGCCCCCAAGCCACAGTTTGGAGACCACTGGAATAGAAGAGTCAAAGTGGAAATATAACTATTCTTAAAAATGTTCTCTTCCCCCTACTTCTACCTTTTCTACCAAACCTGTATATAAAAAAGATCTGTGTACTTATCTATTTTTAATCTTCTCCAGTCTGGGCCCATCATCCTGCAGCTCAGTGTAAGTGCAACGGCTGTAAATTTCAGGAGCCATGACATTACCCATAAGCTTTTGTGGGCCAGCCATTGCTGGAGCTCCCTCCTCCCCCCCGTAGCAGGCGTTTGCTGACACAGGGGAAACAGAGCTGTGGGATCATGTGAATGTCGAAAAAGTTGATTAAAAATTGGTAAGTACACACATCTTTTTTTAAATATGTTAGGCAGGATAGGTAGGAGGAGGTGGGAGGGGACTTTTTTAAGAATAGTTATAATTAGGCTTTTCTTCCACTTTAAAGAATATTCAACCAAAAGAGAAAATGGCCCAACACTATAGACTAAGAACATTTGACCAGAAGAGGAAATATAATGAGGGAGACCTCTGAACTGTGTACAAAGTATATAGAGATTCATCTGCTGTTTAAGAGGTTCAATGAGCAGCTGAACTAATAGGTGTTCAGCCAAGCGAACCTCCAGCTGCAGCTGAAAGTGAATGTAGCAGCGGTATCACTAAATTATATATCTGGCATGCCTCTGTCCGATGACGTCACAAGGGGTTGTGGTCACCTAGTTGCATCACCGGGTGACCCTGCCCTTTAGTTATTTAAGAACTGGCAGGTAGCAGAACTGGCAGACGGTGGGAAGTACACTTTTTTTTTCTTTTTTGGATCGACGGTGGCGGCAGGCATCATGACTGACAATGGATTTACTTCGAGGGACATTTAAAAAAAAAAAAAGGAATTGTCAGAAAACTGCCTACTATAATGAAGGAGTAGGGGTACTATATACTTATTCACATGGTGGGGCCGGGTCTAGGACGCCCCCTTGTTAAAAGGGGGATTCCAGATTCTGATAAGCCCCACACCCACAGACCCCCCACAACCACCAGCCAAGATTGTGGGGAAGAGGCCCTTGTCCCCATCAAAATGGCGACAAGATGCTTTGGGGAGATCACTCCCCCCCTTTCCTGCATGCTTGTATAAGGGCCTGGTATGGATTAAAAAAAAAATTTGGCATGGAGTTCCCTTTCAAAATCTATACCAGACCTGAAGGGCCTGGTATGGAATTGGGTGGGGGACCCCACACCATTTTTTCCCCTATTTTTTCTTTGCCGGCAATTCTTTTTTTTTTTGCATTCAGCTGTCAGAGGGGAACCCTGCTGACAGCTGAAGACTCATCGGTAGTTAAGGACGCACCGGATGCCCGCATGTAAAAACGCATCAAAAACACAACACTTGCATTTTTGGTGCCGGTCGATTGAAGTTTATTACATGCAAAGCGCAATTTGCTAGGGGAAAAAAGTCCCTGACCCTTTCCATAAAATGCACTGACTGAAAAACACATAGATGTGAATGTGTACCATAGAAAACCATGTTAAATGGACTGTAGTGCGTTTCTGCAAACCGCACTAAAAAATGCATAGGTGTAAACCAGGTCTTAAACTATCTGTAGTGAGCTCACAACTCCCCCTTCTTCATCTCCATATTTGTTTGGCACAGCCTTTTTATACAATATAAAAAATTACTATATTCTTTTTTGTTCTAACTGCTAAAAATATTTGACTTTGTAGGACCGTCTTGTATAGATATACCACATGAAATAAAAGATTTTGATTTGGAAAAGGTAAGATTATTTTACTGGCACAAATAATATGATTATTGACATAAAATTACTTGAGTTTGTAGTTATTGCCAAGTTGACACTGGCATCTCTAAATGTATGAAAAAATAAACAGCTTAGAGCAGAACTAAACTCTCCCAATCAACATGAACTATTTTTAATCCTTATGCCCTGTACACATGGTCGGACTTTCCGATGGAATATGTGGTATCGGGGCTTGTTGTCGGAAATTCCGACCGTGTGTGGGCTCCATCGGACTTTTTCCATCGGAATTTCCGACACACAAAGTTTGAGAGCATGCTATAGAATTTTCCGACAACTAAAATCTGATCCTTTAAATTCCGATCGTGCGTAGACAAATCCGACGGACAAAGTGCCACGCATGCTCAGAATAAACGAAGAGATGAACGCCACCGCGTTCAGAACGTTCGGATTTTCAGACAACTTTGTGTGACCGTGTGTATACAAGACAAGTTTGAGCCAACATCCGTCGGAAAAAAACGATGGATTTTGTTGTCGGAATGTCCGATCAATGTCTGACCGTGTGTACAGGGCATTATGCTGCTACACTAGTAAATAAATAGGAAGGTATAACTTATATTATACTTGTGTAGTAAGGTCACGGACCACCAGAAGCCTAATGGTCACCTCCAGGACACACTTTAGTAGTTGCAATGTTAATTGGCAGACTCTGAGACTTCTATAGATAGACAGCCATGCGGGGAAAGGCACTCAGCCGTACACCACATCTGCATGTGTAAACACGCTGTCTCCTATGGCAACAATCTTGAACAGTTTCTAGCAAGGTTGCAATGAACTCTTTCACTTCCTCTACAATCTCCTATTGTAGATCTTCACTCAACCGAGCTCTCAGTCTCTCTCACTAGACTTGCTGATCCACTGCCACTGGATCTCCTGAGCTCTTCCAACCTTCTCTCTCAGTACCTTACTCAAGCGTCACCCCCGGTTCCCTGCTGGGTCCCTAGCTTGGCATCCAAGATACTCCTCAAGCGTCACCCCACTGGCCTGATGGTCTGTGGCATTACACACAAGGCTGCTCTGCAAGCGTCACCTCCGCTGGCTGGGTCCCTGGCTTGACTCCTGCTGAAGCTTCCCAATTCATCACCGTTGGTGAGAATGCTGCTCTGGTACTTGCTTCAGCTACTCACTGTGGTCCTTGGTAATAAGGTGGATGGTCCCTTAGTGGCGACAGCTTCCCCTCTACCTCCGACCATGACAGGTTCTCTAGCTGGCAGAACTGCCACTTCTGGTTGGACTGCAAGCTGCATTCCCAACCCTATACTGCTCTCTGGCTTCTGGATAGGGCCTCAGACAGCCTAGCAGCCAGATGTTCCCAGGATAGGCCTCAGGCTTTGGCCTAGCAGCAAAGGGCAGCACAACACATGTCCAACCAGATGGCTGTCCAGGTGGCGCAGGCCAAAGGACCCAAGAAGATCCCTGCCCATTGGCTGAGATACCACATCAATTCCTAATCTGTCCTTGCAATGCCCTTGTCTTATCTAATGCCACCAGATAGATACTCGGCCATCTAGTGACAGAAGAGAGAAGTGCAGCAATTCCAGAATTAGGGTGGAATCAATTGATCCCCTATCAAATGGCCAAGGCGATTATACCTGGCAGGTAAATTTACTAGTAACCCTGCCTAAAAATCAGAGTGCTACACTTGTTATAAACTTGATTATTTTTTTTACATTTCTTTATATGCTTCCTGATTACTGGCCTAGGCGAAAATGATGTCATACATTAAAGGAGTCACCATGGGCATTTTTTTTTCATCGGGAAGAGGGGCATTTTCAGCTAAGCACACTCTCCTGCCTGCATGCCTGAGCTAGGGAAGCAAGGGCAGATGGATTCTAGGAAGTAATTGCTACATGAATCATCTGCTTCTACTCAAGATGGACAAAATAAAATGTAGAGTCAAAAATGAGTGGGTGAATTTGTTTTAAATATTAAAAAAAAAAAAAAAATGAAATAGTGTTTTCAGTTTGTGGTGCTCAGAAACAGTTTATTTCCAATTTACCATGATTGCAAAATCTTGAACTGAGAATTCAGGTGATGAATGATATATATGCAGCGAATGACAGCTTGGGTTTCTGGGTGCGCTCGGGCATGTGCAAGCAGACTTGGAAGAAAACCCCAATGTACAGGTACATTACAGTGCCTGTACGAGCTGCCCCACTGCAGTATATGTACTGTGGCAGGTCAGCAAGTGCTTAACAGACCAAACTTTCCAATAGAGTTGGGCCGAACACCCCCCGATTCGGTTCGCATCAGAACTCCCGAACATGTAAAAAGTTCTGAGCTGCAAACTCTATTAAAGTCTATGGGACCGAACTTGAAAAATCAAAAGTCCCCATTTTGAAGGCTTATATGCAAGTTATTGGGCAAAAAAAGGGTATAAGGGCCGGGTACTGCCCTAGGGGACATGTATCAATGCAAAAAATGTTTTACAGGAGCAGTGATTCGAATGATGTGTAAAATGAAACAATAAAAATGAAAAATTCCTTTAAATATAGTGCCTGGGGGTCCCCTTAATCTGCCTGTAAAGTTAGCCTTCAGTGCGGGCGGAGCATTCTTTTTTCTTTCGGGTCTGATGGTGGTGGTGGGCATCGTGATTAACGATGGATCTACATTAGGGAACATTGTTTTTTTTTATTTTTAATAAAGGAATTGTCTTTATTTCTTTCTATTTATTTTTGACACTTTTTTGTGTGAATGAGTAGGGGTACTATGTACCCCATACTCATTCACAAAAGGGGAAGCAGGATCTGGCAGAGCCCCCCTGCCCCAAAGCGCCCCCCATGTTTCGGGTATGTGGCCTGGTATGGTTCTGAAGGGAGGGGGCACTTGCTTGTTCCCCCTTTTCCTGACCTGCCAGGCTACATGCTCAGATAAGGGTCTGGTATGGATTTTGGGGGGGGGGGGTCCTACGCTGTTTTTATTTTTTTTCAATTTTGGCGTGGGGTTCCCCTTAAAATCCACACCAGGCCCACAGTGCTTTGTGGGGTGCTCGGCAGGCGAACATCCTACCGAGTGCCCCACAAGTTCGGGTGTTTGCCTAATATTCAGGCCGAACTTATGCCCGTTGCGAGTGCCTGAACTCACAAATGTGTTTCTGGAAGAATGGTCAAACACTCCCATAGACGCACTCCTAAACCTTGTGGACAGCCTTCCCAGAAGAGTAGAAGCTGTTACAGCTGCAAAGGGTGTGGCTGCACTACTGCTGATCTCCTGAGCTCCAGAGAGGCCCACTGATCCAGGGAGCTTGATTACTCCCTATACCCAGAGTGGATGCAGGAATCTGGGGTGGACCCCGGGGAGGATCCCCCAGATGGCCAGAGTACTGGTCCTCCCATACCAGTGTTTGAGGACCTGGGAAATGGCCCAGCTAAAGGTGAAAGCCTGTCAGCCTACAGAAAGAAGGTTTGTGCTAGAATTGCGAGAATTGCCAAGGAGGAGGAAGTACTGGCGAAGTTGAAGTTTGACTTCAAACATAAAAAAATTGCAAATGACCGGCTTCACAGTTCTAAGAGAAGACAGATGCGGCCTGAGTTAATGGCTTTGGAGGCTAAAGTGGAAAAGCAGAGTCTGCTGGTGGCCGCATTGAAAGAAACCAGCGGAGCTTTTAAGGAGAAATATGGCAATGAGGATCGCTTCCGTACAATGCGCAGAGGGACCATAGAGTCCAGTGGAGGAGAAGCATCACCAGAGTGCGGGAAAGAAAGGTCAGTGCAAAGCAAAAAAGTTTCTTCGGGCTTGGACTGTGTTTCTGGCCAGCACGCTGGAAAATCTTTACATTCTGAGCCAAGTATCAGTATGCCTGCAGAAAGTGGAGAAAGCTCTGGCACACAGGCTGCGGGTGATCAGCAGTCAGGTGTTTTGACTGCCAGTATGCCACTGGGCCAAGGAAGTTCTGTGCCCTTGTCACCGCAGCAGGAGGCTATGGAGCAAGATGATCCATCTGAGCCTGTGAAGGGAGCAGGTATGCTTAAGTTAATAACAGAAATGGAATCCCCTTTGCATGGTCGCAAGTTTGCCGTGTCTGGATCATCTGAGGATGAAGAAGAGGATAGTGATGTCCCCCCAAAACCTTTGAAACATCGGTTGGCTGAAAAAGCCGTTTTTGTTAAAGATTTGCCTATAAAACATATGGGAGATGTAGTTCCTATAGATGGTGCTGTAGAGGGCAGTGGAGAGCAAGCTCATCTCCTGGCTGAGACTCCCACCTGTGTACAGAGAGCCAGTGAGGGGTGTGCAGACTCTGCTGTGAAGAGTGCTGATAAAGACATCTCTGCTGTTAATAACCCTTTAGTTACTGGTAATGAAGTAAGAATTACCAAGGGTAATGTAGATGATATTTCTGTGTCAGAAGTCTCTGTTCCATCTGTTGATGATAATGTTGTTTCTAAAGAGGGGTCTGTAACTAAAAGTGATGTGCGGGATGTTGCAAGGAGTGCAGTTATTTCTTATGCTGCAGCGGTGGCTGCACCTGTCCCAAGGGTGAGTAGGGCCAGTTATTCTGAGGTCACTAGGACTGATGTGAGTGAAGGTCAGGCCAATCTGACACCATCTGGTAGCTTTTTTAAACGCCGCAATGTGGTCCAATTGAGGTGGACTGGAGAAGGCCCCCCCCCCAAATAGGAGAGATGTGGTGGACCGTATTCTGGGGATGGGTTTTAAAGCAGAGGAGGTTTTTGCCCTTATCAGCCCAGGTGGGTCATATGAGTATGACCTCTCCTTTGTCAAGGCGGAAGGGTTAGATGTCTTTTGGGAGAGGTATGAGCAGAGGTGGAAGGAGTCCCCAAAATGGGCAGGTTTGTCACCCAAAGTAATCTCTCGCCAGCCATTATATAAGAACGTCACCATTCTAGTACGCAATGAGTCCATTCCTGCTGCAGATCTGGTGGTGTTGTTGGGGAGATATGCTGATGTCCAAGCTCCATTGAGGAAAGTTGTAGATGATAGGGGGATTTGGACAGGAGGATGGACGGTGTTGGTAAAACTGCATGTCACGGGTAATGTTGTTAAGCACATCCCTTCGTCTGCCTTTATAGGTCTTGACAGGATTATTACTTTTTATGCAGGGCAACCAAAGTTGTGTCATCGCTGTGGTGAAAAGGGGCATTTTTCAAGCTCATGTTCTGTGCAGAAATGTTCCCTCTGTCAGGGCTCAGGGCATGTTGCAAAAGACTGCAATAGTATTCGTTGTAATCTTTGTAACAAGTTAGGTCACCCCTATAGTCTTTGCCCTGAAGCCCTCCATAATCAGCCAGAGGTGGTGGAAGAACTTCTGAGGATGGAGGAGGAGGAACGTGGGGGGCAGCAAGGGGTTGGTGGAGCTGTTTCAGCTAGTCCTGAGGACCCCCCCCAGGTGTCAGTTTCCCAGCCTGAAGGTGTGATCCCTACTGTGTCTGCTCCCCAGTCTGTGCTCCCTACTGTGTCTGTGTCTACTTCTGTTGTGTGTTCTTCCCCAGTGTTTCAAGTGCCCAGTGTTCCAAAAGTACATAAGTCATCCAGATTGTCTGAGGCTGCCAAAGGGGCAGATTCGTGCAGATCTGAGGTGGCAGCTTCATCAGGGCCTTCCCTAAGGCAGCGTAAAACCTCTAGTGGAGGTTCTAAGGTGAAGAAGGGGGAAGTTGCCACTGCTAATAATGTAGATGAGGTCTTTCAGGGTAATGTTTCAGGGGAGGAGGGAGAGTGGACCAAGGTGGGGAGAAGGCGGAATAAGGTAGTCCTGACCTCTGCCTCCTCGGTTTCATCCTTAGAGGTAGATGATCTACCGCTGGGAAACAAGTTTGGGTCCTTATCTGAGGGGGAGGAGGAGTCTTCTAATTCCGTGTCTCAGATGGAGGAAGATGAGGTAGAGTGTTCTCTAAAGAGGTCAAGGTCTCCAGTAAGGGGGGAGGGAGCTCAGGCTAAGAAACGCCTACCTCAATCATCCTGATGGCAGTTCCCACTCCGATAAAGTTGGCAACGATTAATGTTGCCAGCATAAAATCTGTAAGTGCTCGTAATATGGCCTTATTTTTGCTCAGCGAGATGGATGCTGATATTTTATTTTTGCAAGAGACCCGGCTAAATAGACTTGCCGATGTCCACCTGGCAAAGAGGGAGTGGAGGCGTGGGCCCTCCTTCTGGTCTCTTGCGGCTGAGCCTTACAGCGGAGTTGCAGTACTTTTTACTGGCATGGTAACGTGTCGGCGGGTTATCGAGGTAGAGATTGGAAGGTGTATGGTCCTGGACGTCTCTGTGAAGGGGCATGATCTGCGTTTAATAAATATTTATGGACCGCAGACTAGATGGGAGAGGAAATGCCTCTTTACAAAGATTAAGCCTTTCCTTTTTACATCTCGGCAAGTTGTCTTTGGAGGTGATTTTAACACCATTACTAGGCCCAAAGACAGGAAAGGCTCCACTGACAGCCTGAGATATGATAGCGTTTTTCTTAATACGATAGCCAGGGAAGCAGGTCTGGAAGATGCGCATATTAAGCGTTGCCCAGACAGCACGGGGTACACATTTAGGCGAGGCAGTTGTGAGAGCAGGATAGATAGGTTTTTTTTAAAAGGGGACTCTGCCTTTTCGGCTCCTGAGTGTCGTATGGTGGAGTTTTCTGATGACCTTTTGCTGTCTGTGATTCTCAATGCTTCAGATATGCCACCTAAAGGAAAGGGTATTTGGAGGATGAATTCGGCTCTGCTGGATGACGAGGAGGTAAGACAATCTTTTGAGGATTTTTTTCAGGCTCAGGTAACCATCCTGGATTTTTGCAGTAGTAAGTCGGAGTGGTGGGAGCTTGCCAAAAGCTGGATTAGTGGGTTTTTCAAAGCCATAGGAAAAAGGAAACCGCTTGGTAAGTACATTGCCTACCAGCAGCTGCGGAGAAAACTTGATCGCCTTGTCTCGAGTGGTGGAGATTCCGGGGCAATCTCTGAGGTGAAACTTCTCCTTAGGAAGTATCAGTATGACCGGCACGCTTCTTTGGTTCTGGAAAGGGACTACGGGAAATATCACTCGCCCGACCCTTATCAGAACTGCAAACAAAGCGCAGCAGTTAAGACGGTTGTTGGGCTAAGGGATAGTACGGGCTCTTTGACGAAATCCAGGTCAGGGATCCTGGAGGTCTCAAGGTCTTTTTATGTGGATCTTCTGGGGGAGAAGTACCTCGATCGGGCAAAGATGTCGAGTTTTCTGGATTCTACACCAGGTCTGGGAAATAACATTCCGCTTGCAAGTTTGACAGGGGGAATCAAAGCAGAAGAGGTAGTCAAAGCTATAGATGGTCTGGCTATTAAGAAAACCCCTGGGCCAGACGGATTGACGGCTGAATTTTATAAGATTTTCAAATCCAGCTTGGTACCTTATCTTGTGGAGGTATTTAACGGCTGTCTGCAGGGGGGTTCGCTCCCTCCCTCCATGAGACAATCTGCTGTGATTCTGTTGTCAAAAGGCAAGGATCCCTCGATGATTGAGAATTGGCGCCCCATTAGCCTTCTCAGTGTCGATAGAAAGATTCTGGCAAAGATAATTTTCTGGCGCTTGTCGTCAGTGGCAGACGGATTGCTTTCTCGTCAGCAGCACTGTTCGGTCCAGGGCAGAAGCACTTTTTCAGCGGTGTTAGCTGTCCGGGAGGCTCTGGAACGTTGCAGGGCTGAAGGCTGGGGAAAGTATTTGCTGGCACTGGATCAGGCGAAGGCTTTTGATCGTGTCAATCATGAGTACCTCTGGCTTCTCCTTGACAAGTATGGCCTGGAGGGTGGGTTTATTGGATGGCTTAAGACTTTATACAGAGAGGCAGAGAGCTTCATGCTTGTTAACGGTTGGGTTGGACGGCCCTTCAGGGTTGGATCGGGGGTGCGCCAAGGGTGTCCACTGAGCCCTTTGCTATACGTGTTCGCAATCGACCCCTTCATCAGAAGGCTAGAGAGTGGACCGTTGTGCGGGGTGCCGGTGGGCATTACTGGTGAGCCGCCCTTGAGGGTTGTAGCCTATGCTGATGACGTTTCTGTCTTTATCTCTGGGACAGAGGAGGCACAGGAGGTGGTTTCAGTTATAGAGCAGTATTCCGAGGCATCAGGCTCCAAGGTCAACCGTGATAAAAGTGAAGTTTTTTGGATGAGCGAGGGAGGTGAGAGCTTTGCACTTCCGGACACCTTCCCGAGGCCTCAGCAGAAAGTCAAAGTATTAGGCATCGTGTTTGGCCCTGATGATTACAGTAAGTCAAATTGGGAAGCCAGGCTGAATGATGCTGATGTCAAGGTGAAATGCTGGAAAGGGTGGCGGCTCTCCTTGAGGGAAAGGGTGGACTTGATTAAGACCTACCTGATTCCTACCTTTTTGTATGTCAGCTTTGTTTGCATCTTGCCAGAGTCTTGCTATACCAGGATTTATAGTTGTTTCTTCCAATTATTATGGGGGAACAGGCTGAATCTTGTGAAGCGGAATGTGACTTACCTATCTAGGTGGAAGGGTGGCCTAGGGATGGTCAACCCGGATGTGTTCTTCTCTCTGATGTTTTTGAAACACAATTTTGGTAACATGCTAGCAGAGAGACCGCCTGGATGGGTAAGTATTTTCCAGATCTGGTTTAGACCTTTTCTGGGCTGTTGGGAGAGTGGCGGGCCAGTGAAAAGCCTAAGGATCAAGCATGGTAAGCTCCCGGCTTATGTTGCCCTGTGCCTGAAAATTCTTAAACGGTGGCATGTGACAGCGGAGGATATCAGGTCCCTTCCTAGGAGACTCCTGGGGGAGAAGATCGTGGGTACTGTCTTTCATGCGCCACTGGCCTTAAGGGATTGCCCAGGTCATATTATGAGGGAGGGTTTACGTTTAATAAATTCTGAGCGGATTCCCTTGAAATTTAGGGACCAGGCCTGGCTCGCTTTCCACGGTAGGCTCTATGTGAGGGGGAACGTGAAGTGCCGCTCTTTGGACAATCCTGGTTGTCCAAGAGTGGAGTGTCAGGGTGAAGTGGAAACCATGGACCACTTCTTGCTTCAGTGCCCTTTCAATATAGAAGTCTATAAAAAGGTGGGGAGGGCTCTGAATATTCCTTTCCTGCCTTGCATGTCTTATGCTGAGTGGGTGTATGGAGCATTTCAGAATCGCAAGGGAATTGATTTGGACACTCTTTTTCTAGTCAGCTTAGTAGTCCGATATTACACCTGGAATGCACAGTGTCAGGTATCCCTTCGGCAGAAAGTCCTTCCTGTTTCGGTGGTGGTGTGTGAGATTCTTGGTGAGGTAGGGAAAATTCGGGGTCTCGAGAAAGACAGATGGCGGCAAAGGGTCTGGATAAAGGCGTGGAGGAATATCAGGCCTGTAGCTGCTGTTTGTTGATCTCTGGGTGTTGGGTTCTTTCCCTGTTTTCTCTCTGGACACTCCTTTAGATTTTCAAGGATAAACATAATTTTGAAGAAAGGCTACATACACATGATAATCTATGTTTCTTGGTCTGAATGTTAATCAAGTTGAGTAATGTGTAGAATTGTTGAAGATGTCTGTGCTATTTAGTGATATATGTATATAGTATAATATAATAGTGATATTCCTCTTGGTTGAAAAAAAAAAAAAACCCTTTTGTTCATATATTATAGGTTGAAGTAAGCCTTTATTATTATGGTTAGTCGTATATACAATATGTTATGCATATTTGAAAAAAAAAGAAAAGAGGAAATATATGTATGTGTGTATATGTATATATGTATGTGTATATATATGTATATATGTATAATATTTATTTTTTTATATTTTTGTATAAAAAAAAAGTTGGAATGTGTTTCTTGTTTGCAAGATTCTCAAATAAGAAAAAATTGCCAACTCAATATTAAACCCTATGGACTAATGCCCATACACACGGTCGGACATTGATCGGACATTGCGACAACAAAATCCTAGGATTTTTTCCGACGGATGTTGGCTCAAACTTGTCTTGCATACACATGGTCACATAAAGTTGTCGGAAAATCCGATCGTTCTGAACGCGGTGACATAAAACACGTACGTTGGGACTATAAACAGGGCAGTAGCCAATGGCTTTCATCTCTTTATTTATTCTGAGCATGCGTGGCACTGTGTGCGTCGGTTTTGTGTACACACGATCGGAAATTCCGACAACGGATTTTGTTGTCGGAAAATTTTATAGCAAGCTCTCAAACTTTGTGTGTCGGAAAATCCGATGGAAAATGTGTGATGGAGCCTACACATGGTCGGAATTTCCGACAACAAGGTCCTATCACACAATTTCCGTCGGAAAATCCGACCGTGTGTACGGAGCATAAGACTGGGATGCCATTAAAGTTCATGTGCGTGTAAAGGCAGGCGTCTCAATACTTTTAGTAATATAGTGTATATACTTTTATATTTGTAATATTTATTGCTTCTACGTTTCAGTTGGAAGGTAAATGGAAGATGGTTGCTGGTGCCTCTGTTGTTCTAAAACAAGATATTGATATTTCAAAAGAGATTCACTTTATGATGGATGGTGACAGGGTGACAGTATCACTGGGAGAAGGGTAAGATGTATCTATATTACTGCCGTTTTATTGTTTAAATCCTAAATGTTGCTTCCTTTTTTTTTAATTTGTAAGGGCACATAAATAGCCTTTTTTTTGGTTTTATAATTTTATTTAATAGCTCTCCAGCACTACCCCAAACCCTCTTTGGCTGGTAGCAAAATAAAGATGAGGACTGCTGAGCTCTGTGGTAAAGCAGCGGTCTATATCCAACAGTCCAACAAGGCTCATGCACAGTCACAACTACTACTATCCAATCAGCAGGGAGTGAGAACATCGATGACCTTAAATCAGGAGTTGTGATTATGCAGGGGACGCATCAGACCACTAGAGAGTCGCTAAAGAGACTCAGATACATCAAAATATTGCTTAGGTGTGGAATTGTTTCCTACCATAAAATGACTGTATAACTGTTGAAAGCCTTATATTTTCATCAATTATTCTTTTTCAAAAAACTATTTTTTTTTTTCACCACCCCACACATCCTTTACTGCTCTCCTCAATAGGCACCCTATTTAGACCTGATAAGGAAAACAACAGCTTCTGCTCACTGTGAATGGTGTGCTTCAAACACATGCATGTCTGTGCATAAGCTGTAGGTCTTGATGTTTAAGAATTGTTGGACGACCTCTTTTATTGTGGGTGCCCTGACAAGCTGGTGACCCGTATATCTACAAATTCTTTTGAACATCTTCTAAACTTTCCTTGGTAGACTAACAACCAATTGAAGACTTGGAATGTTTTCTTTTATGGGAGACCTCAGCAGATGAGCTTCCATGGCCTCTGCCCCCTCTGGCACCATCAGTAATCACCTCTGGTTGTTTTATATGCAGCAATTAATTCTTGTATATATATTTCTTTTGTTGGGCAATGTCCCAGTGCTATGAAAAGAAGAGTTTTTCTCAAAATGCCTCAGTTGTCTTCAACAATATATTATGAGATAGTCTCTGTCCAGCTACTATTAACATGTTGTATTAATAAATGTACTACTTTTTGATGATATTATACTATATATATATATATATATATATATATATATATATATATATATATATATATATATATATATATATATATATATATATATATATATATATACATTTTTTTTGGTACCCTTATAGTTCCACCCCCAGAGGGACTGTTTTTTTCACATGTGCATTTAGGGACGATGGCACTTGGCAATACATGGTCAGTATTCTATATACCTTATCAGAATGACAGCAACCCAGGCTCTGAATTGCCCCATCTGCACATTATTGGTGCATTAACTGTTTCTCTATAGACTGCACAGCAACACATTCCAAGAACATTGTTCTAATTACATCTTTATAAACAAGACACATTCTAACAAGAAAATCTGTTATTATATAAATAACATCACATTAGCATATTATCACTTAATATTGTCGTTTAACTATCAGTAATACTGTACATATAAAAAAAAAATTTATTTGACCCAAACTTCCTGCTAGCCTGACTTAAGAGGTAGTTTAAAGTGTATTTCAAGGCAAAACTAAAGAAAAACAACATATGTAGTACACATCTGCAGTACATGCACATTTTCCAAGTTTCCTGTTTTTTTTTTGGGCTGACAACAGACAGCATTTTTGTGGTGAGAGCCCTGCCTAGTTGTCTTTTGCCAAGCTACTCGACTCCCACCCTATCCTTTTCTCCACAACAAAAAGGCTAATTGTTCTGTAGCCCTAAGATGAGAACTGGAAGGGCTAATTACTCTGTGCACAGGACAACTCTGCATTTCTGACTAGATCAGGGGTCTCCAAACTTTCTAAACAAAGGGCCAGTTTACTTTCCTTCAGACTTAAGGGGGGCCGGACTGTGGCCAGTGGTAGTAGAAGGGGTCCCAATGTCAGTGGCAATAAACAATGCCCCATCTTCGGTGTCAGTGGGAGGAATTGTTCCCCATCGTTGGTGTCATTGCCGTGCTCTTGAATGACTGTGGCGTAAAACCAAATGCCTGCAGGACTTCACCCTATATAAATCTGCCCTTCTAAAATACAATTCCTGCTTCCATGCTGCCAAACAAGCCTACTTTTGTCTCTCTTATTAATACCTTGTCATCCAGTCCCCATCGGCTCTTCTCAACCTTTATTAACACTCTGCTTCGTTCCCCACCCCCTCTACCCACTAACTCACTCACTGCCCCAGAGATTGCCAATCACTTCAAAAACAAGATTGATGCAATTTGTGAGGACACCTCCACTGTGCGTACATCTTCCCCACCCAACATACCTTGCCTAATAGCACATTCAACACTCTCCTCTTTTGAACTAGCTACTACTGAAGAGGTTACAAAACTTTTCTCAGATGCCCACCTAACCAATTGTCCCCTGGATCCTGTTCCCTCACAACTACTACAGTCTTTTCTTCTTCTATCCTATGCTCTTTCACTCACATCTTCAATCTCTCCCTCTCTCTAGTGGCACCTTTCCCTCCCCTCTAAAACATTCACAGATCACTCCCATACTTAAAAAGCCCTCACTGGACCCCACCAACCTAAACAACTTAGGACCCATCTCATTGCTCCCATTCACCTCTAAACTTCTAGAACGCATAGTCTACAACGGTCTTAGCTCCTACCTCAGTGAAAATAACCTTCTTGACCCCTTACAGTCTGGCTTTTGCTCACAGCACCCCACGGAAACTGCCTTACTAAAACTCACTCAACAGTTTACTAACTGCTAAAACCAACGGCCACTACTGCATACTCCTACTACTTGACCTCTCTGCGGCCTTTGATACTATTGACCACCTGCTCCTTCTCAATAAACTCCATTCCCTTGGCCTCCAAGATTCTGCTCTATCCTGGGTCTCTCCCTACCTATCACAGCGCTCCTTCAGTGTTACCTACAACTCAGTCTCCTCCTCTCCATTGCCCCTTTCTGTGGGGGTCCCTCAAGGCTCTGTTCTTGGACCCCTTCTCTTCTCTATCTACACCTCCTCCCTTGGTCACTTGATAACCGTCCACGTCTTCCAATACCACTTATACGCTGATGAATCCCAAATCTATTTGTCTACTCCTCACCTCACTCTTTCAGTCTCCTCTCGCATTACTAACTTACAAACCGACATATCAGCATAGACGTCGCACTACTTCCTTAAACTAAATCTCTCTAAAACTGAGCTATTAATATTCCCCCTTACCCGTGCCCCCCTCCATGACTTTTCCATCAAAATCAACCATCAGTCCCTCCCCTCACGCCAGGGTACTAGGTGTAATCCTAGCCTCTGTCTTGTCCTTTTAGCCTCAAATCCAATCATTGTGAAAAGTTTGTAAAATTCACCTCCGTAACATCTCTAAATTTGCCCCATTTTAACAAATGAAACCACCAAGCTCCTCATTCACTCACTTGTTATCTCTCACCTTGACTATTCCAACTCCCTTCTCATTGGCTTACCTCTCCATAGGCTATCCCCTCTTCAGTCTATCATTAATGCTGCCGCCAGACCTATCTACCTTACCCACCATTCTGGAGGGAATTATTGAATACTATTACCTGTGATTTACCCATGCTGTATACCTTACGGCAGTAAGGTGAGAGGCTTGCAGATACACAGGTGTCATCACTGAAGATTTTTTCCAGCACTTTTTATTTGCCAATATTGGTGGAGGGATTCACTTTGTATGCATATACTGGCACGGACTTATCTGTTGAATCAGATTGTTTGTCACTTTTATTTTCACATGGGCTTTATCATTTTATTTATTTGGAGTTTATATGTTTGATTAATATGTTTGATAATTTTTAGCACACATCTATTGATATTATTTTATTTATTATTATTATTTATTTATCATTATTTATACAGCGCAACATCATTATTTACCCATTCCCCCTTTTTTCTGTATAGGATCAGTTAACTAGGTGTTTGCAGCAGTGTCCCCTAGTTTTAATTTTAGACGGGGCGGAAGTGATCCATTTACACTTTATAAAACACTTGCAATGATATATTTAACAGAGCAAAAGAGAGCAAAGTAAGGTAAGGACTTATGAAAACTTTAAAGAAGAATTCCTGTTGTTTGTAAAACAAATTAAAAGTCAGCAGCTTCAAATACTGTAGCTGCTGACTTTTACTAAACAGAGGCTCACCAGCCCAGGGATCTAGCGCTATCTTCCGAGTTGGTTCCTTGCCAGTCTTCAGGTCCCTGGCGCTGCCATCATGACTATGGGAATCCGGATGTGACTTCCTGCTGTTTTAAAGCTGGCTCCCCACTGTGCAGGTTCAAGGCTCGCTGCATTTTCTCACTGGTCCCGCAGTCTCTTGGGGCCTCTGTCCCAGGAGGTTGTTGGCTGGGGGGGTCAACTTCTGCTCTTCTCGCCTAGACAAGAAGACTGAAAGTGGGAAAGTGTACTTTCTATTTTAAGTAAAGTTGCACTTTAGGGAGAGACCAGACAGGTAAAAAAATAACTGTCCATAGAGTCTTATGCTGCGTACACACGAGCAGACTTTTTGACCTGACTGTTCCGACGGACCGAGTCCGGCGGACAATTTTACCATGTGTGGACTTTATCGGAACTGCAGCGGATTTTTTTGGTAGAAAATCTGACGGACTTTAGATTTGGAACATGTTTCAAATCTTTCCGAAGGACTCGAGTCTGATCAAAAAGTCCAAAAGACCGCTCGTCTGTATGCTAGTCCGACGGACAAAAAACGACGCTAGGGCAGCTATTGGCTACTGGCTATCAACTTCCTTATTTTATTCCGGTTGTACGTCATCACGTACGAATCCGTCAGACTTTGGTGTGATCGTGTGTAGGCAAGTCCGTTCGTTCATTGGGAAAGTCCGTCGGAAGTCCACAGAAAGTCCGTCGGATAGACCGTCGGACCAGTCTGGTCGAAAATTCCGCCCGTGTGTACGCTGCATTAGGCTGCATTTACACTTTTGAGCATTTTTCCGCTGTGTTTATGCACGATTTTGCCGCGTTTTTCTACAGCGTTTTTGAACTTTTGTGTTTTTTTTATTAGCCAATAGAGAAAACTATTATCTGTTGCATAATTTGTTGCTAGGCATTTCAGCTTTTTTAGCTTTTCCATTAGCTTTTATTTATTTTTTTTAATTATCATTATTCATTTATTATTTTTTTCCTTAGGGTAAGGGGTTAGAGTTAAGGTAAGGATTAGGAGTTGGGGTTAGGGTTAGGATTAGGGGTTATAAACTAAAAAGGGGGGTTAGGGTTATTATTTTTTGTTAGGGTGTTTCTACTACTACTAACAATAATAATAATACAAATAATAATAATAAATGAATAAATAAATGTAAAATAAATACACAATCAAATAAAAAATATTCATAAAAAAAATAATAAAAAACTTCAATAAATGCATACTAAGTAATAATAAATAAATAATTAATTAACCTTAACCCCTAACCCTTAAAAAAATAATAATAATAATGGTGTGTTTCTATTAATTTCTATGGGAATAAAAATGTGCCAAAAACCCTCAAATCTGCCTTATTCAAGCTACAAAAAAAGCTCCAGAACTTTTTTGAGCTTCAGGTGTTTGGCTTCAGGCGACTCAGAGTGGGGTTGTGAACCAATTCCATAGAGAATAATTGTTTTTTTTTTCTCTTCCAGCATTTTGGAGCTTCAAGCTTCAGCCTGGGTTCACACTATAGCGATGCAGGAACCAGTTCCCACATCGCATCTCTCCTGCAGGCAGCTCACACTGCCCTCTGCGAACCGCTGCGGGTGTCAATACAATGTTAATGACACTCCCAGAGAGGTTCACAAATCGCAGTACGAACCGTGGATTGGCCTTTTTATGATCATATATAAGAGTTTAACCGTTTCAATTCAGCAAAGCCATAACAACACAAATCAGATAAAAAAAAACTGCACACATTCTATAATATTGATTTTATAGGTATTTTGTACCTAAGGCACGATAAAGAGGACACAGGTGGGTGGATTTACAGTTGCTCCAAAGCTTAGTAAATGATCAGAAGCTCTGCTGACTTTCATAATCCAATCATGTGCAAGCAAAAATGCTGTTTTTTTAATTTTCTTTGCATGTGATTGGGTATTCTTTCCAAAGTGAAGCTTACTCTCATTTACTAAGCTCTGGAGCAACTGCACATGCAAAGAGCACAGTCTACTTGCCTTTAGTAAAGCCACCCCAATATATTATACTTTTGTAAATTGAGCCTGATGTTTATGTTCTTTATCTACTAAATATTATAATGTAAAATCCTCTATAGGAAAAATGAGATCACAGGGCGAAAATCAATGTATGGGTACAACTATGGCAAGGGTAAGAAATATAACAAAATAGAAATGTGTTCTGTTTTTTTTTTTATGTATTTTTTCATTCTATAAGTTTCTGTTTTTATTTACCCTAAAGCAGTGCTTTCTATACTTAACACTGAAGTTAAATTTGCTTATATTGTGCCTTGCCTGGTTACTCCCTCATTAAGGCTCCATTCACACCTGAGCGTTGCGATTCACTGGTGTTTTTTGGGTGTTTTTTTTAAGCGTTTTTGCAGCTTTTTAGAAGCGTATTACAGCTTCAGGTGTTTTTGTTTAGCACTAGGGGAAGGTGAGGAATTTAGGAGTGGCGAGCTGCTGTATAAGCAGAAAATGAGCAACGAAGCGCTCGTAAAAAACGCTCAAGTCAGGCATTTCTGTTGAAGTCTATGGGGCCAAAAACGCTTGTAATCTGCCCAAAAAAGAAGCTCATGTACTTTTTTGAGCGACAGTCGTTTTACTTCAGGTGACAGAACGCTCATATGTGAATAGGGGCCATTGAAATAAATAGGATTTGGGTTGTTGAGCGTTTTAGAGCTAGAAACTTCAAGCAGAAAACCGCTCAGGTGTGAACAGGGCCTTATACTAATTAAAGTTTTAAGTAAAACTTTTCTATTTTTTTCATATCTTATTGACATGACCTCTGGGTCTTTGTGCTTCTCTATGCAATGCAGACAGGTCATGGCTGGTACGCGGGGCTGGCAAAGTGCTGTACACCACAGCAGGATGCTGCAAACATCACAGAACAAAAAAGTGGCCACTGTCCCCACCTATAACTGGTCTTTGTAGCAAGAAGCACTGGAAGGGCAATGCATGTCAAACAAATATAAAGAGATTTAATCATTAAACATCACAGAACCCTTCCTTTGTACACTTTGCCTAATACAAGCAATGACTCTTGGAAGGAGTTACGCAAATATCAAAATGCCTCGATGGTTGAATATCAGTTTGAGGTAATGGGCATTGCTAAGTAGGTTGTATTTGCATACAGACCAGGTGTGATGATTGAAGGAACTGAGATCCAACAAATGAAGGAGATAGGCCAGGGACAATATGGCTGAAGAAAAAAGGGCTTTAGGATGCCGGTTGTCCTTTAGACCAGGGGATCTCCAAACTTTTTAAACAAAGGGCCAGTTTACTGTCCTTCAGGCTTTGAGGGGGCTGGACTGTAGCCAGTGTGAGTAGTGCCCCATTGTTGGTTTTAGCAGGAGAAGTAGTGCACCATGGTTGTTATCAATGGGACAAATAAAGCCCCATGGTTGGTATCAATGGGAGGAATAGTGCCCCATGGTTGGTATCAATGGGAGGAATAGTGCCCCATAGTTGGCATCAATGGGAGGAATAGTGCCCCATAGTTGGTATCAATGGGAGGAATTGTGCGCCATTGGCGGTGTCAGTGGGAGGAATAATGTTCCATTGAAGGTGTCAGTGGAAGGAATGGTGCCCCATGGTTTGTATCAATGGGAGGAATAGTGTCCCATGGTTTGTATCAATGGGAGGAATAGTGTCTCATGGTTGGTATCAATGGGAGGAATAGTGTCCCATGGTTGGTATCAATGGGAGGAATAGTGCCCCATGGTTGGTATCAATGGGAGGAATAGTGTCCCATGGTTGGTATCAATGGGAGGAATAGTGTCCCATGGTTGGTATCAATGGGAGGAATAGTGTCCCATGGTTGGTATCAATGGGAGGAATAGTGGCCCATGGTTGGTATCAATGGGAGGAATAGTGTCCCATGGTTGGTATCAATGGGAGGAATAGTGCCCCATGGTTGGTATCAATGGGAGGAATAGTGGCCCATGGTTGGTATCAATGGGAGGAATAGTGCATCGTAGTTGGTATCAATGGGGGGGAATAGTGCGCCATCGACGGTGTCAGTGGGAGGAATAGTGCCCCATTAAAGGTGTCAGTGTGAGGAATAGTGCCCCATTGCTGGTATAAGCGGGAGGAAATGTGCCTTATCATTGGTGTCAGTTGGAGGAATAGTGTCCCGAAACTGGACAGAGGCAAGCAGTTTGGAGACCACTGTGTTAGCTCGTCAATGAGGCTGTAAAACTGTGAAAGACTAAAGGCAAGGCTGGAGATTAGCTTTTGGTCCATTTTAAAGGTAAAAAATATATATAAATTAAGTACATCATTTTTATATGTTTAGGTTAATAAAATGTTACTTCAATTTCAAAATTGCAGGTACAGCGATTTTCTAAAATAAAAAAAATAAAACAAATGTATAAATTACTTTTAAAAAATGTTGCTACGATATAGCAACCTGGAGGCTTTCTGTATACCACTGGGGTCAAGAGTGATGTGCATAGGTTTCTTTGTACTCTTGTAAGCCCAATCTGCATTCCAGAACATAAAGGGGTCTACAGACATTAACAATCCAGGCATACGCTAGGATTGGCTCTTTTCATTCCTTTTTAAGTACAGGCTGTTGATGTATCCATTTTAATATTTTCTCAGTTTTGATCAGACTTCGCTTTTAAGCTCTCTCAATATTTTTTTAACAGTTGATTTTGGGGGTCAAGCTGTGGCCTTCTATGAACCATCTGAAGATTCTCTGCTTGTCTGGGTTGATGGAGAAATTAAACAACTCATCTTACTAATGCTGTTATGTAAGTGACTAGTCTTACTTTCAAGTAAAAAGTGGAAAATATTTTGATCTATGTATGTTAAACTAGGTAAACCAGCAGAATTTTGTCAATTAATTTTAGTCTAGAGCCCTTAATCACTTCAATACCAGGCACTTTCACCCTCTTCCTGCCCAGGCCAATTTTCAGCTTTCAGCACTGTCGCACTTTGAATGACAATTGCACGGTCATGTACCCAAACAACATTTTTACCATGTTTATTTGAGACAGATGGAGCTTTCTTTCGGTGGTAATTATTCACCACTGGGTTTTTGTTTTTTTTCTAAACAAATGAAAAAAGACCAGCAATTTTGAAAAAAATAAAAAAGTTTTTCTTCATTTCTGCTATAAAATTTTGTAAATAAGTAATTTTTCTCTTTCACTGATGCACTGACGGCACTGATTGGCACTGATGAGGAGGCACTGATAAGGCGACATTGATGGGAACTGATGAGGAGGCACTAATATGCAGCACTGATGGGCACTGATAGGTTGCACTGATGGGCAGCCTTTATGGGCACTGATAGGTGACACTAATGTTCACTGATAGGCAGCACTGATAAGCTGCACTGATGGGCGGCACGGATGAGCACTTAGAGGGCACTGATAGGCAGCACTGACAGGCACTATTGATGGGCAATGAAAGGCATTACTGATGGGCACTGATTGGGATCACTGATGGGAACTGTTTGGCAAAACTCGTGGGCATCACTGGTGGGCATCGCTGATGGGGCTTCACTGATAATCATTGCAATGATTATCAGTGCAGCTCTTCTCTACTCACGCCCTGTTAGTGTGAAAGGAATGCTGACAACTGGCACTTCCTAGTTATTCTGTGATCAGCTGTGATTGGACACAGCTGATCACATGGTAAAGAGCCTACGTCATAGGCTTTTTACCGTGATCGGAGATGCGGTGTGTCGGAGCGACACACCACACTACCGATCGCCATGCTATGTGCCCCTGGGAGCGAGCGGCTTGTTCTGAAGGACATCATATGACGTCCAGTCAGAACAGGAGAGCAAAATGACGGCCGGGCCAGATGTGGTTAAAGAGTATCTCTATTTTATCGAGAAAAAAAACAATCTCTTCTGGGGTATTTAACAAGCTGTTTTGCAGATTGATACCCTTTTCTGCTCTTAAAAAATAAATGTTTAGTTATGTCCATATGCAAAGTGAATCTGAAAGGGAGTGACTTTTCCTTATTAATCAGCTGATACACTTACAGTTTTCTAATAAGCAAATCTGCAGGGACGGCATGCGTTTTTAAGTATTTAACCATTAGGGGTCATTTTACCAAAATTGAAATTCCTATTACAGAAGATTCCTAAAATCTGACTTGTGTCTTAGTGCAGATCCCTGGGAAAATAAGCGAGCCAATCACACAAGCAGGAAAGGACAGTTCTGTGGAAATTCTGTACACTTAAAGCAGCTGTAGATTGTGCTCTGTGCCCTCATGTGCTATGTGCCCTGTGCCCTGATGTGCTATGTGCCCCGTGCCCTGATGTGCCCCCTTCCCTGATGTGCCCCGTGCCCTGATGTGCCCTGATGTGCTCTGATGTGCTATGTGCCCTGATGTGTCCCATTCCCTGATGTGCTATGTGCCCTGATGTGCCCTGTGCCCTGAAGTGCTATGTGCCCTGATGTGCCCTGTACCCTGATGTGCTATGTGCCCCATGCCCTGATGTGCCCTGTGTGCTGATGTGCTATGTGCCCCGTGCCCTGATGTGCTATGTGCCCTGATGTGCTATGTGCCCTGATGTGCCCCGTTCCCTGATGTGCCCTGCGCCCTGATGTGCCCCGTTCCTTTATGTGCTATTTGCCCTGATGTGTCCTGTTCCCTGATGTGCTATGTGCCCTGATGTGCCCCGTGCCCTGATGTGCCCTGATGTGCCATGTGTCCTGATGTGCCATGTGCCCTGATGTGCCCCGTGTCCTGATGTGCCCCCTGCCCTGATGTGCTATGTGCCCTGATGTGCCCCAATGTGCCCTAATGTGCTATGTTCGCTGATGCGCCCCGATGTGCCCTGATGTGCTATGTGCCCTAATGTGCTATGTGCCCTGATGTGCCCCGATGTGCTCTGATGTGCCTCAATGTGCCCTGATGTGCTATGTGCCCTGATGTGCCCTGATGTGCCCCAATGTGCCCTGATGTGCCCCATGCCCTGATGTGCTGTGCCCCGATGTCCTATGCCCTGATGTGTCCCGTTCTCTGATGTGCCTTGTGCCCCAATGTGCTGTGCCTCAATGTCTTGTGCCCTGATGTCCTGTACCCTGATGTGCTATGTCCTGATGTGCTATACCCTGATGTGCTGTGCCCTGATGTACTGTGACCTGTGCCCTGATGTCCTGTACCCTGATGTGCTATGTCCTGATGCGCTATTCCCTGATGTGCTGTGTCCTGTACCCTGATGTACTGTGCCCTGATATGCCCTGTACTCTGATGTGCTGGGCTCTGTACCCTGATGTCCTGTACCCTGATGTGCCGTGTCCTGATGTGCTATACCCTGATGTGCTGTGCCCTGTACCCTGATGTGCTGTGCCCTGATGTGCTGGCCTCTTTACTGTGCCCTGAAGTGCACTGTACCCTGATGTGTTGTGCCCTGGGCCGGTCTGAATGAAAGTCCAGGGCCACATTTTTGTCCCAGTCGAGCCCTGTCCAGGGCTGCTCATATGTAACCAAAGCCACAGGCAATCGCTCCATGTTTTCAGTCATAAAAACGGTACTTTCAGTATATGCTGTTCTTTAGTAATAGATTTGTATTTTACATTTTTACAGCAAGAACTGGCCATCTCCAGGATAAAGAAAATGTAAAATTCAAAAACTTTGCCTCTTGTATATCTGCCACAGTGGTGTTTGTAAATGAGTAGTCAGTAAGTATGCTTTATATTATAACAGGCTTTAATACAAATGCTCTGCACCAATGTAATCAAAAACTTGTAAAAAAAAAAAAAAACACTCTGCCAGCACTACTGCAATGATTTAGATTTATCCAAATTAATAAGGCGCCTTTCATGCTGGGGCGGGAGGTGCATTGGCGGTAAGGCAACGCTATTATTAGCAGCGCTTTATCTTTGTTTTAGCGGCGGTATTCGGACACTAGCGGGGGGGGGGCGGTTTTCCCAGAAGACAACGGGGCTGCTCACCGAGGAGCAGAACACACCGCGGAAGAGGAAGAGGCAGATTAGGAAGACTGCCTAGCAACAAGGGTTTAGGTAAGTTTAAAAAATTTTTTTAATTTTTTTTTAGGATTTTTGGTGATTTTTTTTTTTTCCAGGGTGGCCCTCCACTTTAATTTTGAATCACTTATTCACCTATTTCTTAGTGCAGTTTTATTTCCTTTTTTTCTTGGTATAGCTGTGCTGCCCCATTGATTTCAATGGGCAGGAGCGGTGAAGGAGTGATGTATACACCGCTCCTTCACCGCTCCGAAGATGCTGCTAGCAGGACTTTTTTTCCCGTCCTGCTAGCACACCGCTCCAGTGTGAAAGCCCCCGGGCTTTCACACTGGAGACACAGCAGTGGCTGATTCAGGGCACTTTGCAGATGCTATTTTTGGCGCAATAGCACCTGCAAACTGCCCCAGTGTAAAAGGGGTCTAACTGAAATAAATTGCTTCTCTGTGCTAAAAATAGAAAAATTAAAAATGGCCCACTATTAAACATATAATGTAATAAGAGGTTAATACCAACGAATAATGTCTGTGACGTAAAAAAAAAAATATATTATTAATCTATACATAAAAATGTCTAAATCTATGGGGTTGAATTACTAAAACTGGAGAGTACAAATCTGGTGCAGCTGTTCATGGTTGCTAATCAGCTTCTAACTTCAGCTTGTACAAATAAGCTTTGGCAATATAACCTGTAAGCTGATTGGTTACTATGCACAGCTGCACCAGATTTTGCACTCTCCAGTTTTAGTAAATCAGCCTCAGTGTGCCAAAAATCCATATAAATTACAACATATCAGAAGTGCAATCCATATATATATGTAATGCATGGGATGAACATACACTATATTGTCAAAAGTATTGGGACACCTGCCTTTACACGCACGCAAGTGTTGAAGCTGGTATAGCGGCAAAGGGTGGACCAACTCAATATTAAGCCCCACGGACTAAGACTGGGATGCCATTAAAGTTCATTTGCATGTAAAGGCAGGTATAAAATGCTTATCCTTAATCAGTTTTTGTTCTTAAGGAAGTGACTTTGCGGACAGCTGGAGACTGTATCTATCCTTCCATGCATTCTACAGACACTCGTGTCTTGCGGTGGAGATTCTAATAAAATATTGTGTATACACACCTACAGTAGAACTTTGTTTTGTTTTTTTTTGGTGTGAGTGTTTTTTTTTTAAATGTAACATCTTGAAGTAAGATGGTTTTATGGAAATATTTTAGATAATATATGGGATACAGTATGTGCCAAAGGTAAATTGTGTAAACCAGCCTTTATTAACCTTTTTACCCCAGAGGAACACTTGAAATAATTTTCTTGTGGAACCCGTGTTAAAATCAATTCAGTGGAAAGAATGTCCCTTACATTGGTGGACAAACAGAAGAAGGCCGCTCTTACGATCGTGGTCAGACTGCCACCCCTACAGAAAGCTAAAAAGATGAATGGATGTATTTTTTTCTACATTCAAGAGGAGAAAACGACACAGGGGTGGGCTGTACATTAAATAATCACTGTGATAGCCAATTAGAGATCGGGAGGCCCGGTTCCTGATCATTAATATGAGGCCCGGAGCTCTTGGTGAGAGCTTGGTCTCTGTGCTGAAAGAGTGCTGCCGAGTGCCCCCATAGCAAGCCGCTTGTGCGTGTTGACGGGAACAAGGGCCTCTTCCCCACAACCCTGGGTTGTGGCTGTGGGGGTCTGCGGGTAGGGGGCTTATCAGAATCTGGAAGTCCTCTTTAACAAAGGGGGGGCCCCATGTGAATGAGTATGGGGTACATAGTACCCCAACCCATTCAAACAAAAAGTGTCAAAAAGAAATAAAAATACACACACAGTTTTCAACAATTTCTTTATTAAAAATAAAGAAATGTCCCCAGTTGTGTTGGATCTGAAAAAATAGCTCCGCCAGTGAGAGTTCTTGAAATGTTTAAGGGGCAGATCCAGCTGGCAACATCAACTGGTGGCACCGCCCTTTGTGACATCACTGTTCGGTGCATGCTGGGTCGGTGATGTCACATAGGGGCAGTGCCACCAGGTGATGTCTCCAGGTGGCCCCACCCCTTACCTATTTAAGAACTGTCAAACAGCATGGGGGCAAGATGCTTTGGGGTGGTGGGGCACTCGCTCGTCCCCCCTTTTCCTGGCCTGCCAGGCTGCATGCTCGAATAGAGGTCTTTATGGTTTTTGGGGGGACCACCACGCCATTTTTTTTCACATTTTTCTTATGCTGGCAATGTTTTTTTTTCATTCAGCTGTCAGTGGGAAAGCCAGTTGACCGCTGATGACTCGTCTGTTGTTAAGGACGCCGGCTTCCTGGCCCACTCCTTAACAACCAGCTATTCACTTTGGCCTTGACTTAACAAAGCTTTGCCCAATCGGGACTTAGAATGCACTGTGCAGTTAAAAAAGCTAAAAATAATAAGAAAGGAGCTTTTTTAAAATATATAAATGAAGGAACACTATCATCATTTAAATGTTGCAAAGAATATAACAGAAAATGTAAAAAGGAAATCAAAGGCACAAAAATTGAAAACGACAGATTGAAAAAGATAGTAGGACAAACCCCCTAAAAAATCTTCAAATATATTAATAGTAAAAAGGTCAGGTCTGAGAATGTAGGACCTTTACAAAATAATCTAGAGTGGGTGACTGGGGACAAAGAGAAGGCAAATGTATCAAATACTTTCTTCAGATATGTGTATACAAAGGAGCATTTGGGAGCTCATGGCCATAAAGGGGATGGTATTGACTCAGCCCCAAATGATCCACAATGGCTCAAAAGGGATATGGTCCAGAAATATTTAGACAGAATAAAGGTGAATAAAGCACCTGGACCAGATGGCATTCACCCACAGATCCTAAAATAATTGAGCTCTGTCATTTCAAAGCCAATGTTTCTAATTTTTAGGGAATCGTTAATGACTGGAATAGTACCACTGGATTGGGCCAATGTGGTGTCCATATTTAAAAAAGGATCAAAGTCTTTACCAACTAACTATAGACCTATTAGTTTAACCTCTATATTTGGGAAGATACTGGAGAGTTTATTAAAAGACCAGATAGAGTTGTTGCTGAAAAAAAATATTTTAAGCAATAAACAGCATAGTTACACAGTTACATAGTTGGTGAGGTTGAAAAAAGACACAAGTCCAACCTATGTGTGTGATTACATGTCACTATTACATTGTATATCCCTGTATGTTGTGGTCATTCAGGTGCTTATCTAATAGTTTTTTAAACTATCGATGCTCCCCGCCGATACCACCGCCTGTGGAACGGAATTCCACATCCTTGCCGCTCTTACAGTAAATAACCCTCTATGTAGTTTAAGGTTAAACCTCTTTTCTAAATTTAATGAGTAGCCACGTGTCTTGTTAAACTCCCTTTCGCGAAAAAGTTTTATCCCTATTGTGGGGTCACCAGTATGGTATTTGTAAATTGAAATCATATCCCCTTTCAAGTGTCTCTTCTCCAGAGAGAATAAGTTCAGTGCTTGCAACCTTTCCTCATAACTAATATCCTCCAGACCCTTTATTAGTTTTGTTGCCCTTCTTTGTACTCGCTCCATTTCCAGTACATCCTTCCTGAGGACTGGTGCCCAGAACTGGACAGCATACTCCAGGTGAGGCCGGACCAGAGTCTTGTAGAGCTGGAGAATTATCGTTTTATCTCTGTATTTGATCCCCTTTTTAATGCATGCCAATATTCTGTTTGCTTTGTTAGCAGCAATTTGGCATTGAATGCCATTGCTGAGCCTATCATCTACTAGGACCCCCAGGTCCTTTTCCATCCTAGATTCCCCCAGCGGTTCTCCCCCCAGTGTATAGATTGCATTCATATTGTTGCCACCCAAATGCATTATTTTACATTTTTCTACATTAAACCTCATTTGCCATGTAGTTGCCCACCCCAATAATTTGTTCAGATCTTTTTGCAAGGTTTCCACAACCTGCGGAGAAGTTATTGTCCTGCTTAGCCTAGTATCATCCGCAAATACAGAGATTACCCCATCCTCCAGGTCATTTATGAACAAATTAAATAGGATTGGTCCCAGCACAGAACCCTGGGGGACCCCACTACCCAACCCTTATTTTGTACAGTAAACGTTTATGGGGAACTGTATCAAATGCTTTTGCAAAATCCAGATACACCACGTCTACAGGCCTTCCTTTATCTAGATGGCAACTCACCTTCTTATAGAAGGTTAATAGATTTAGTTTGGCAAGAATGATTCTTCATGAATCCTTGCTGATTACTGCTAACGATACCGTTCTCATTACTAAAATCTTGTATATAGTCCCTTATCATCCCCTCCAAGAGTTTACATACTATTGATGTTAGGCTAACTGGTCTGTAATTCCCAGGGATGTATTTTGGGCCCTTTTTAAATATTGGTGCTACACTGGCTTTTCTCCAATCAGCTGGTACCATTCCAGTCAGACTGTCAGTAAAAATATGAACAATGGTCTGGTTATTACTTGGGTGAGTTCCCTAAGTACCCTCGGGTGAAAGCCATCTGGTCCCGGTGATTTATTAATGTTAAGTTTCCCAAGTCTAATTTTAATTCTGTCCTCTGTTAAACATGGGGGTGCTTGCTGTAATGTGTCATGAGGATAAACACTGCAGTTTTGGTTACTGAAGAGCCCCCCGATTCCCTTGTGAAGACTGAGGAGAAGAATAAATTCAATACCTTCGCCATCTCCCCATTCTTTGTAACCAGATGTCCTTCCTCATTCTTTATGGGGCCAATATGGTCTGTCCTCCCTTTTTTACTGTTTACATACTTAAAGAATTTATTGGGATTTTTTTTGCTCTCCTCCGCTATGTGTCTTTCATGTTCTATCTTAGCCGCCCTAATTGCACCCTTACATTTCTTGTTGCATTCTTTATAAAGTCTGAATGCTGATGAGGATCCCTCAACCCTGTATTTTTTGAAGGCCTTCTCCTTTGCTTTTACATGCATTTTTACATTGACGTTAAGCATCCAGGACTTTTGGATTCATGAAAGACAGAAGTTGTCAATCAGATTTCTTTTTATAAGGAGGTTTTTGCAAAAGCCTTTGACACAGTTCCCCACACACGGCAAGTGTACAGGCTTGGTAAGATCAGTTTGTAAATGGATAGGAAACTGGCTAAAAGACCAAATTCAGAGAGTAGTGGTTAATGATTCTAATAAGGCGTACACACGGTCGGACTTTGTTCGGACATTCCGACAACAAAATCCTAGGATTTTTTCTGACGGATGTTGGCTCAAACTTGTCTTGCATACACACGGTCACACAAAGTTGTCGGAAAATCCGATCGTTCTGAACGCGGTGACGTAAAACACATACGTCGGGACTATAAACGGGGCAGTAGCCAATAGCTTTCATCTCTTTATTTATTCTGAGCATGCGTGGCACTTTGTCCGTCGGATTTGTGTACACACGATAGGAATTTCCGACAACGGATTTTGTTGTCGGAAAATTTTATCTCCTGCTCTCCAACTTTGTGTGTCAGAAAATCCGATGGAAAATGTCCGATGGAGCCCACACACAGTCGGAATTTCCGACAACACGCTCCGATCGGACATTTTCCATCGGAAAATCCGACCGTGTGTACGGGGCATTACTCTGAATGGTCTAAGGTTATCAGTGGTGTACCCTAAGGTTCAGTTTTGGAACCCTTACTTTTTAATATATGATTATAAATGATATAGGGTCTGGGATTAAAAGTGTCATTTCAGTGTTTGCAGATGACACCAGTGGCTTCGCTAGGAGGGGGTGGGGGGTGCGGTCTGCACCCGGGTGACACCTGCTAGAGGGGTGACACCATCCAAAAGCCCTGGCTCCCTTTGGCAGTTTTTTTTTTTTTTTTAGCTGACCCTCCAGCCAGCGCTGTGGCCGTGCCTGTGTCTTTCTCCTCCTATTTTTCGCAGCCTGTCTCTATCTCCGTCTGGGCGGCGCGGCTGCACACTCTCCTCTCCAGCTGCCACCCGGGTGTAACATTTACTTGAGCTGCCCGCCCCACCCTGGCCCCTGAGCTGGTGCGATAAATGGGGGGGTTGTCGGCTTGCAATGAGGGGGTGTATGCCGTTGTCGCCACCCCAAGGTAAGGTGTGATAGGTGAGGGGGTTGCCATGGTGTCAGCCCCCCAGTTACACCTGAGCTGCACAGAGTCAGAGCTGCTGCTGGTGTAATAAAAGGTAGGAGGAGTGTATGTGTCCGACTGGTGCCCTGTGCTGGTCTGATAACCATTGGGGGGGGGGGTTTCTGCTGCTGACAGATATATAGATATATATAGTATAGCAATTGTGTCTAGCCCAGGGTGGGCGGCTCAGTCAGCTACTATACCTTAATAATATAATATAGCTGTGTCCAGCAGCAAACCCCCCCCCCGGTTATCAGATAAAACGACATTATATAGGTATAGTAGCCGACTGAGTCACCCACCCTGAGCTGGTCTGATAAAGGGGGGGGGGTGCTGCTGTGTCCACCGCCCAGGTATAGTAGCTGAGCTGTGCCGCCCCAAGCTGGTCTGATAGGGGGGGGTGGAGTGGGGGGGTGTCCGCACCACAGGGGCAGACAGACAGTGACCCACACCAACATCAGATCTGTCCAGCAAGCAGAAGGTCACAGCAGCATCTTGCCATCTTCCCTGCGGCCAACAGATCCCATCCAACAAGCAACACACCGTGTCAGCAGGTCAGTTCCAAAATCCAAATCAAATCATCAATGCCAATGGTGCCATTGTTTGCTGTTTTCAGGGACAGATCCAATCCAGAGATCACCATACAGTGGGTTCTCTGGCTCGGAACTGTCCCTGAGGGCAGCATATAATGCAAAGTATGGGCAGAGCTGCAATGATGTCATTCCTGCACATGTGTGCAGGAGCCCTCGGTTATGGCACGGTGCTCTGAAGGTCTGGCACAGTATGCCAGACCTTCAGAGTACATGCACCGGCGCTGACGTCACTGGCTGCATCTGGTGTGAATATCCGTTAAAAGGGGCAGGTTTAGGACTCTTTTATCGCTTTTTAAAAATACCTTAATTCTTTAATTCAGTCTCCTGTTTTTGTGATCCAGCGTAAGCCGCTCAGTTACAGCGCTTGGGAACAGCCACCATGCCGTCCTTGTGCCCTCCCCTCAAGTAACTTCAGATCAGGCAAAGATGTATAACAAAGTTTTTTTTACTAGCGGTTATAGAAACCTAAACAAACAGCTTGATTGTTCTTAGACATCCATTCCTATACAGAGTGCTTCTGAGTGCCCCTGCCCATAGAGATAGTCATACCTTTTGTAGGATAGTAAGTCTTTGAAGTTCTTAGAGTTGATGAGACCATCTCCTGGGTTCCCACTAAGGGGTGATCCAGGAGCAAGAAATAATTACATTTTTAGTAGGATTCCTGCTCCTTTCTCCCACATGAAGTGACCCAGAATCAAACCTCCGGACGAAACCCTTTTAGAGATCATTCCCTTCCTTTTATCCTTTTGCCCCAGCAGAGGGCAGTGACACCCAAAACTTACTAAACCCACAACAGTAAAATCTGTCTGTACATGCAGAATAGCATGCTTGTTATACTCACTGTGGAACTTAAGGGGTTAATCCTCTGCATTGTGTAAAAAGACTCTTTGATCCTGTATGCACAGATCCTCCCCTCCTGCAGGGTCACTCTGGGCAAAACCAGATAAGACACAGTTAGATTAGTCCTCCTGCACATGCACACTTTGGTCTCTATTGCTGGATAGAACATTTCCTTGATGAGTTGAGCTTTTCAGGTCACATGACATTGACATCACACATTTTGGCATACAGATCCTAAATGACAGCCCAGTCCCTCCCTCCTCCTTCATGCCCAGTAACTAAAAAAGAACACAGTGGGTGGGATGTCACATCTTGATTAATGGATGATCAGCCTCCCATAAAAGCATGAGGACATAGGCTGTAGTAGTAATCTCCTCCTACCTGAATATTCAGTACTCGAGCGGATCCTGCAGTTTATCACATGACCGTGGTATACAAATCAGCCGAAAAAGTATATAGTGGCAATATTTTAATGTAAACAGAAGATTTATAAGCTGTGGGCACTGCGGGGGGGGGGGGGGGGGGGGGTGATGAACTATTTTCATATTACTGGGATTAGTAACAATTACTGTAGTAACACTTTAACTCTCAAGAGGCACCACCACAGTAGGGCAACATAACTAAACAGTGCAACTGTTATTACACTTTTATGCCGCATACACATGGGCGGACTTTTCGAAGGACTAGGTCCGGCGGACTTTTTCGACGGACTTTCCAACGGACTTTCGAATGAACGGACTTGCCTACACACGATCAACTAAAGTCCGATGGATTCGTACGTGATGACGTACACCGGACTAAAATAAGGACGTTCATAGCCAGTAGCCAATAGCTGCCCGAGCGTCGGTTTTTGTCCGTCGGACTAGCATACAGACGAGCGGACTTTTCGACCGGACTTGAGTCCGTTGGAAAGATTTGAAACATGTTTTATTTCTAGGTCCGTCTGACTTTTGGGGGAAAAAAAGTCCGCTGTAGCCCACACAGGGTCGAATTGTCCGAAGGAGTCCGGTCCGCCGTACCTAGTCCGTCGAAAAGTCCGCTCGTGTGTACGCGGCATTATACCAAAAAACAAACAAAAACACATTAAATATCAATCTTTTTGTAATGAAGCAGCTGCTTACGAGTGACCAGATTGATGAGATGAAATTCCACCTTGTGCTCAAAGTAAGTTGGATATTGTGTTGAGATAAATGTGGCACACATCCCTCTTTTGCAGCAGTTGGATAAACGAATTGTACAGTAACATTCAAAAACTGAACTCCTATCAGCTCAGATATGTATAAACAAGCAAAATAGTACTCCTCATAGGTTAGTTCATGATGTTATAGGCAGCTGCTTTATCATTGGACTTCCATCAGTATTTGAATCTTTGCTAAATGATTCAAAGTAAATCACACGCTGTGACTTATAGATAAAGATATCAATTTATAAGCCAAAATATTAAAGTTCTTTTTGTCATACAGTGCGATGAGACAATCCTATTCTATCGACCTCAAGGTGGACAATTCCAATATGTACTCCATACTGGCATACACACGGAGGCCGCATTCATGCAAATCCCCACAGCTCAGTCCATACTCCATTGGACCCGGAGTTTTGGCAAGAGTGCCAAAACTCAGCCCTATCTAACAAATGTCTAATGGCTGTATAAAAACTCACAGTGCCATAGGTAAACATCCCAGTCACTTTACAAAGGTCCCAGAGGTGAGTTAATAGATGTAACACCGTCATATCTACATCTATCTATTCATATACTATCTGAGTTGATGGAAGTTCAACTTTTGAATGTTATTGTAAATACTGCTGTGTTCCAAGTAAGTCCAACCAAAATGCAATACTAGCAGGGAACTGTATTAGCAATTGGGTGTACAAATGTGCACCAATATTTTACTAGTCCCTACCCTAAGTCATTGAAAAAAGGCATATACTAGTTATGGCATAAATACACACCTTTCTAGTAATAATGTAGGCTCATAGCAATGCAGAGCAATATCTGGCTCAATTGGATTCAGTTTATAAGCTGCATTCTAACATTCATCATTTCCTGAAACTCCCAGTTGCCATGTTAGTATAAGGTATGTTCATATGCCAGGTGTTATTTCTCCATGAGGGAGCCCCAAATTTTTCACTATATCGCCAAGCCCACACTCTGGGGAAACATATCACAGGGTCCATATAGTCATCACTAGTTTGAAAGTGGTGTAATCCCGTTGTGCTTTAGTACTATAGTAGCAGCTGCATAGCTACCATGTCTCACAGGACATGCCAAGCTAAAATGATTCTTGATGCATTTCCTCACTAGAGGGACTTCCTCCATGCCAAGTCAGAAAATGGCATTGTTAGGATCCTGTCACTCACATGATTGGATGACAACTTATCCATGAATGCCATTCCACAAACCTAAAGCTGCCTTTTCATTGTCTCAAGTCCTGAAATCAAAGACATCAAGTCCCGTGTCAGCAGGGTGAACTCCTTCAATACATAAGTAACTCTGATCCCGTGGTAGTAGCTTGTGGTCACCACAAATCCCCCCCTATTCCTCAAAAAACTCAAGACTGCCTGATTGACCACAATCCTTGTCCAACAGACAGCCTTGTTAAATGCATCTTCCTACACAGACTGCAAAACTGTTTTGGACCACACCAAGACCAGAGCCTGGCACAGTTCCAAGATACGAATGGAAACCTTGCTCTCAGCAATCAGGTATCATACAGGGACACTATCCAGTGCGTTCCAGTCTGCATGAAATACTAAAATCCCAGGGGAACCCCTGCTGCATAGCTAGTTAGAAAACTTGGTTGGGACCTAGTCAGGCCTTTCACCCCCACCCAAAGAATTTTCACCTCCTACTCATCTAACCCCAAGGAACTACCCAAGGAGTCCCAAAGCCTGAATGGTTACTCCACCCAAAAAATGTAGTAATGTAATTCAATCCAAGCCACACACTTACCTAACTTCCAAAAACAATAAAAGGAGTCTAACGAAAAAAAAATTCTACTCAACACCACCTTTTCAAAACACCTGTTAAACAAGGTGTGGCTTAATTGAAACACAAAACCACTCCTGAGTAGCCAAGTCAAGCCTTTCAAAGTCCTTGAATACCACCTGATGTACAAATTGAGACAGTGCCAACTCCTCAGCCTGAATAAACTGAAAACAGGCTTCCAGGCAAGCGGTCCAACCTGACCCTGCAATTCAACTAGCCATCCAAACCCCTTTTCACTAGTCTTGGAATGTTGTATTTATAGGTAGGTTGAAATGTACTGGTACTAGTGAGTTAGCAACTAGCCCAGGCTGGGGAAAGGGTTAACTGCTTCAAACTCAGTTCCCAAGCTATTTGGTCCTAGCCTGCCCACCTGTGATATAAAAAAGGGAAAGCCTGTGGTCCAGGGGCTGTTTGGGTTCTGCTTGGATTAATTCTCAGCAAATCAGTTGGTTCTGCTTGTGACACTGGGGCTTTTCTGAGACATCCAAGCTATGGACAATGCCATAATGGACTCTCACCTCATGGCGGTATGCCTGGGCTGCTACACTACAGTAGTTATTCATATTGAACTGTTATGCAGCACTTGTTCAGTAAAGTTATATTAACCACTCCAAGCCTGGTCTGAAGTTACTCAAAGGGGTGTATGATGGGTTTGGTGTATCTAAAGAACCAGGGTCTGTAAAGCACAACAGGGTATGAAGTAACATAGTTACAGAAGGGTTAATTGGGCAAGAAGAATAGTGTAAATGCTATGGGTAACTCAATGAAGGAACAAGCTGCAAGCAACCAGTCGATAGGCATGGTACCTGGTAAGCTGACCGGTCCTCCGGTAGCGAGGGGGGTGTTGTTTGGTTCCCTCCCTAGCGGTCAGTATTCAAGAGCAACCGGTTCCAAACTTGTGTTACAGATATCCATGAGAATGGAGCAGTGACCGGTCTTTACGAAAGGAAGCTCCTGCACAGAGGTAGCATTTCATGCTTGATTACTGCACAGATATGGAAGACATACACATGTCTCTTATATTTAGATAATATTTGCTTATTCAGGAGTACAGCCTTAAGCAAAAGGTGCATGTTATCCTGAGGACTGTTGCAACACACAATACGTGTTATGTACTTACTCTTTTGTCATTGGATATTTCATGTGATAGCTAGTAAATTCTGCCTTTATTTGTGTATTGTGTAGCATTAAACATTAAACAGCCCAGCTTGCAAGGCATGTATCAATATTTAGTTTGCTTGACGTTCCCTCTGTTATCTTGTCCTCTACGGACCTCTGACCCATGACATCTGAAAAAAGCGTGGGGTGGGACAGCGTTCAAACAGTGTTCCTTGTGCAGCGTATTCATACACTGACCCTGGGAATCTGGTCACTTTTGTCGCTGTCACACTGTACCATGGGGACCCTCATACTCTACATTTTCTCAACCTACCTCTTCCATGCCACCTTGGGAAGTCCCTTAAACTGCAGCACAGAGATAAGAGGGATACCGCCAGATGTCAAAAGGGTGAGTGATTTTTTGAAAAGAATGTTAGCTATGTAAAGACAATACTAAAAATAGATGAAAGTTCAACATAGTCAAGCAAAAGAATATTTTTAAACGATATAACTTTATTTTATTCAAGGAAGCCTGCCCTGAAAGAGTATGGAAGGTGTCATTGCCGACCTCCTTCTGTAAACATAAGTTGCCTGGGTGCTAACGGCTTCAATATTTTTGGAGACAATGATCGGGCACAAACATGACTCAGGAAAGTCAGAACTCCAAAGCTCTATACTCATGGTTTGTAGTCCCTGAAGCTATGCAGAGAGCATGACAGTAAGGCAACCCCTCAGAAGAGGGGGTCTGTTATGGAAGCCTCTTTAGTCATAGCTCCCAACTGTCCCTGATTTCAAGGGGATGTCCCTGATTTGGAACAGTCTCTCTGTCCCTCTTTCGTCCTCATTTTTCCCTCATTTTGGTCTGATCTATATAGTCGTATATAAAATGAGCTTTTTATCTTTCAAAAAGTGTTTCCCAGAGCTACACCTTTTATCCAGTTTCTAAATCGCTGCATTTGTATATTTCAAAAGCCAATATAAAGGAATATTAGTGGTAAAAAAAAAGCACTTGTGGGTTTAAGTAATTATTTTTTATGTATAATTCTCCTTTAAGGGTGCGTGGCAAGGGGTGTCCTATGCCTACATACTTTTGCTTATAGGTGTCCCTCGTTCCCATCTCAAAAAGTTGGGAGGTATGCTTTACTGTCCTTTTAAGTTAACCACACACTCATAAGGACAGGATGTAATGCCTAAGCAAACATTCCCCTAGACCAGAGGTCTCCAAACTTACTAAACAAAGGGCCAGTTTACTGTCCTTCATACTTTATGTGGGCCGCACTGTGGCTATTGGGAGTAGAAAAGGTCCCGACGTCAGTGGGGGGAAAAATAATGCCCCATCATTTCTTTCTGTGGGAGTAGTTTAGCCCCATTATTGGCATCAGTGGGAGGAATTGTGCTCCATCATTGGTGTCATTGGACCCCATTGTTGGAGTCATTGGGAGGAATTGTGCATCATTGTTGGCGTCATTGGGAGGAATAGTGCCCCAAGGGCTGGATAAAACAAAGCAAAGGGCCGCAGTTTTGAGACCACTGCCTTAGACTGCAGCTGGCTGGTGTAAGCATTAGCGAGGGCAGGGATGTGGGTAATCTGACAGATCAGCCATTTGTCATCTCTTGACTACAGGTAACTTAAAGCATAACTCCAGAAAGTAGGGAAAAAAATCTACCCTCCCCCCCCCACCCCCACGCTGTAAGGGTTAGAAGTTTGTTATATCTAGGGGGTACAGTAACAGGCATTATTACTTACAATATGCCCCTGCTCCAACCAGATCTGGCACTGCCCTCTTTTCCCTGAAGTGTCTGTCTGTAGGAGGTCCCTTGGTGTCATCTCATACAATTCAGGCCTATTAACCCCGTATTGTACATTGAGGAGGCCATAACATAACTGGCCAGGAGCTGCTTACAGAGGAGGGTAACGTTGAACTGGTCTCACAGCTGGAGGGGGGAGATAGATTAGAATTTCTCCTTATGATGGAACCCCTAGACATACCAAGCAATTTAATTCCTGGAGTTGGGGGCAAAAACCCCCAAAAAACAGAGCATACGTTTGGTAACGCTAGCCGAATGACAACCCCAAGCTGCCATCTGCTCTATAAGGGAAGGGGTAGGGATAGTGGTGAAACCATTGATCAAATATTGACCAGGGCCAAATTCTGGCAGTGATGTCCCCACCCCTTTGCTTATATGAACCAGGGATTCCCCGTGACATCAGTGGTTCATAGGGACACTGTGGTTGTAAGCACCCACAGCTTCTTTAGGAACCAGAGACAGCGGGAAGTTGTCATATATAGAAGCAGTAGAAATACTGCTTCTGTGTTTGAAGCACGGCTCCCAGTGAACAGGTCTTTGTGGGTTGTTTTTTTTTTTAACAAAGAAGCCATCAATGACAGCTGTCAAAATCATTTGCTTGCAAATTTACAACTTTTTTACTTCGGGAGCCTAGGTTCACATTGATGTGATTTCGCATGCGATTTGACATGCCTTTTTTGCGGCCCCACACCGATTCCCAAAAGTAGTTTCTGTACTACTTTTGGTGACTTCCGGTGCGATTTCAATAGACATCTGTGCAGGAACCTGCACAGATGTCTCTGAAATTGCCCCCGAAGTTGGACCGACATGCGGGTATGAAATTGTGTGAGTTCAGCTGAGTGCCGCAGCAGTGTGAACCTGGGCTAATTGTCGGGGCTGCTGCAGCACTTCCTGTACATCACAGAGATGCGCTCCTTTACAGGCAGGATTAGGACACCCTCTAGGCATGTTATTTGAAAGGAATTGGACATTTTATTATTTCACTTTAGGCATTAAAAAAAAATCACTTAATGTGCATAAAACTCTAATATAAATTAATTATAAAAATCTCAATTCATAAAGTGCAAAAATTTGAAATTTCACATTTTTTCACTTTATGAATTGAGATTTTTATAATTAATTTATCTTACAGAGTTTTATGCACATTAAGTACGGTATATTTTCTACCATATACCCTTAAATGAATAATATTAGTAACTGATTTAGTGTATAAAATGAGTCCATAAACACTCCTCAGTCAGGCTAATATCCCAGAGTGAGCCGGAGTTGGTGGAAGGAGCTGGGGGTGTGGCTATATCCTCCACAGACTCCTTCACTATTGCTGATATTGCTGATCCCGCAGTTGAAGGAGATGAGAGGCGAGGACACAGCAGCCCCGCCCATCTGCAGGCATGAAGAATGCTGTAGGTAAATGCAGTGCAGTGTCACTACATAGAGTCCTAACTTGCCCTATACAACCCCAACCCACCCTATACCACCCCAACCTGCCCTGTACCACCCTAATCTGCCCTATATCACCCCAACCTGCCCTATACCACCCCAACCTGCCCTGTACCACCCTAACCTGCCCTATATCACCCCAGCCTGCCCTATACCACCTCAACCTGCCCTGTACCAACCCAACCTGCCCTATACCACCCCAACCTGCCCTGTACCACCCCAACCTGCCCTATACCACCTCAACATGCCCTGTACTACCCTAACCTGCCCTATACCAATCTCCACTAGATGGCTCCCCTCACTGAGCACATATAAGGCTTCTGTGAGCCTCTATCCCCAATGCTTGAGGAAGGCGCACGCCTGTGATATACAGTACACATGCGCCGAAACGTCGCTGCACCATTAGTGACGTCATTACGCCGGAGACCCGCTTTCCATCTTACACACGGGCCAAGCCTCGTTCTCATCCAATGGACATAATACGCACATCCTACAGGACGGGATTGTCTCCCCACTCCCCCCCCGGATTCGAGCTGACTGGCAGGCAAACGTGCAGTGGCAACATTTATAGAGGGATTTGTGCTCCAATCACTTTTCTTTCATGTAAGTGGATTAATTTGTTGTTGTAATACAGTTTTTAAACTGATTCTGACCTGGAGGCGCTTATCTTCTGTTTTTTTTTTGCCCTATACCACCCTAACCTGCCCTATACAACTCCAACCTGCGCTATATTCTACCCAACCTGCCCTATACCACCCCAACCTGCGCTATATTCTACCCAACCTGTCCTATACCACCCCAACCTGCGCTATATCACCCCAACCTGCGCTATATCACCCCAACCTGCCCTATACCACCCCAACCTGGGCTATGCCACCCCAACCTATCCTATACCACCCCAACCTGACCTATACCACCCCAACATGCCCTATACCACCTCAAACTGCCCTATACCACCCAACCTGCCACTATACCACCCTATACTACCCTAACCTGCCACTATACCACCCTATACTATCATTTACAGGGGTTGGTTTGGGTGCACCCGTGACCGTGTGCTGCCTGCAGGATGCTGGGCAGCCTAGACAGGAATGGGGGTTGACACCATGTTTTACCGCACCAGGTGACACCAACCCTAGTGACGCCACTGGGCTGTGTGCTGGAGGTCCATCCCCTGTCACCTTTTTTCTCTTGGTGTCAGGAAAGCTTGTCAGAAGTGACTCATGCTAATAAAAAAGAGACTAGACAGCAGAGAGAAATTACACTCAGTGCTCAGGAGAGAGGCAAGTAAACACTATAGGAATATGTGCTATCTTCAGATTTCATGTCTGAGGTTTACAGCCACTTTAAAGTTTGACAAGCCCTGCTCGAACCGAACACAGAGGCTCATCACTGCAGTTCATGTGTTGTAGCAGTAGTAATACCGATGCACTACTGACACAATCTAATAAGCTTCAGTTATCTAACCCTGTCCATGTGTCCTTTGTTTATGCTTTCAGCTTTAAAAAAAAATCTATACTGGAGTGCATGTATGACTCAAAGTATATATAGGCCCCAAACCTTTTTTTTATTTGGTGGTTAGTAGACATGTGCAATTCGTTTTGTTACGAATTCGTTTTTTAACGAATTTTGACAAATTCGTTAATTCGGAAATATCTGAATTAACGAAAACCTGTTTAGCAGATTTTTCCGAATATTCGTAAATTAGAATATTTGAAAATTCGGAAATTCATAAATTCGCAAATTTGAAATTCAGGAATTCGAAGTTCGATATTCGAAAATCCGAAAACTAGAAAATCTGAAATAATAACTAACTAATAATAATTTAACTATTACTATTAAATTTTAGGTATTGGAATTTCCTTTCAAATTTGGCTGTTAGTGAGCGTAACGAATACGAATTTATCCGAAGTTACAAATTATCCGAAATAACGAATGCCGTATCTAAACTAATGGAATGTAACAAACTAATAATAATAAATAACAATAATAATAATAAAAACGTTTTATTATTATTATTATTTATTATTATTAATTTGTTACGTTCCATTTGTTTAGATGTGCACACTAGAAACTGCGTTTTAATGAGAGTGAGAGGAAATCTAAAACTAGGGATGAGGTTCAGGTACACCACTGTCATGGGTTTGTGGTGAATCCTTTCCCAAGTGTCTCCGAGTGTCTCCAAGTGTCTCATCTCCGAGTGTTTCAGAGTGTCTTCGGTGCCCCCCACCTCTGGCTACATGCGGTACTGCATACACCCGCAAGTGACACTGGAACAAATTATCTGAGTTTCCATTGATTCTTATGGGGAAACTCGCTTTGATATACCAGTGCTTTGGATTACAAGCATGCTTCTGGAATGGATTATGCTCATAATACAAGGTACTACTGTACAACCAAAAGAAAGTTCTAATTGTGGGAAAAAAAAGGACATCAATTTTGTTTGGGTACAACGTCACACGACCGCGCAATTGTCAGTTAAAGTAACACAGTGCCGTATCACAAAAAATGGCCTGGTCACTGAGGGGGAAAATCGTCCGGTCCTTAAGAGGTTAACCCCTTCCCAATGATTGTACACATATGTGCGGCCTCACAGAAGTGGGTCTTTATCCATGGGGTCGCATATATGTACCACTGTGTTTGTGCTGAGCGTGCACAGCACAGCATTCTCCCAGCACAGACACCGAGCTCTCGCCTACAGCCCCGGGTCTCGTATTAACAATCACCTGATCACTGCAATAGCCTCTGATTGGCTATCACAGTGATCAGTTATTGTGAAGCCCACGCCTGTGTTGTTTTCTCCTCTTGAATGGAGAAAAGATACATTGTATCTTTTTCCCCTTGGTAGAGGGGGAAACTGTAAACAAAGAAGTGTGTGTGTAAAAAAAAATAAAATGCTAATACTAAGGCCCCTTTCACACTGGGGTGGTGGGGGCGCCGGCGGTAAAGCGCTGCTATTATTAGTGGCGCTTTACCGTCGTTTTAGCGGCGCTATTCGGTCTCTAGCGGGGCGGTTTTACCCCCGCTAGCAGCCGAGAAAGGGTTAAAAACCACCGCAAAGCCCCTCTGCAGAGGCGCTTTGCCAGCGGTATAGTCGCGCTGTCCCATTGATTTCAATAGGCAGGAGCGGTGAAGGAGCGGTGTATACACCGCTCCTTCACCGCTCCGAAGATGCTGCTAGTAGGACTTTTTTCCCGTCCTGCTATTGGGCTTTCACACTGGAGACACAGCAGCGGCTGTTTCGTGTCAGTTTACAAGCACTATTTTTAGCACAATAGTGCCTGCAAACTGCCCCAGTGTGAAAGGGCCCTAACAGTAATACTACTACTAATATATTACCAATAAAAATAAGTAAAGAAAAAAATAGAACAGGATTTGAGCTAGGTCAGGGTTAGATTTAGGGTCAAGGTTGGGGTCAAAGGTCAGAGGCATCAGTGTCAGTTAGTGTCAGTGTGTTTTAGGTAGTGTAGCACACCCCGTATGAGTTGCAGATGAAAGGGACCCTCCACTCTTGCAGAGCCAGAATCAGAGAACAGTCCATGACTTTGTTTTTGTTATTTGTTAGAGGGAGAGGGTTTATAACTTGTGTAGGGATGGGAGATTATGGGATGCCCATTTGACTTCAACAACTTCAAGGACAACTTCCTATATACATCTATATACGGTCTCTTTCCTCCGGCACAATCTTGCTCCAGCTCAATCCCTGCTGAGATAATCTGACAGGCTCCTGGTCAGATTTAGCAACAGCCCATTACAGTAGACACGTGCACTGACAAAAAAATTGTTAGTTTTCGTTTCATTTGTTTTTTGGCTTTTTTCAGAAATTCGAAAATTGAGAATTTGGAAATTCGGATTTTCAAATTTACGAATTTACAAATTTACGAATTTTAGCATTTTCGAATTTCTGAATTTCTGAATTTCCAAATACCCAAATTTTCACATTTTGAATTTCCGACTTTCGAATTTCCTAATTTACAAATTTCCGAATTTTGAATTTTCAAATTCCGAATTTCCAAGTTCTGAATTTCCAAATTTTCGAATTCCAAATTTTCGAATTTCGGATTTCCGAATTCTCAAATTTCAGAATTCTCAAATTTCAGAATTTCAAATTTCCGAATTTTGAATTTCCAAATGTTCAAATTTACGAATTTTCGCATTCCAAATTTCCAAATTCTGAATTTCCTAATTTTTGAATTCTGAATTTTCGGATTTTCGGAATTCGAAAATTCAGAAATTAGAAAATCCAAAATTCGAAAATCTGAAAAAAAAGAAAGAAAATCAGCAAAATTCGAAATAATAACTAATTAATAATAACTAACTAATAAATTATAGGTATTGGAATTTCCTTTCAAATTTGGCTGTTTGTGAACATAAAAAATACAAATTTATCTGAAGTTATCTGAATTATCCGAAATAACAAATGCTGCATTCGAATTTCCGAATTTCCGAATTTTCGAATTACGAATTGCCGAATTTTCAAATTTCGAATTTCCGAATTTTCAAAATTCCGAATTTCCTTAATTTCTGAAATTCGGAAATTTTAAAATTCGGAAATTCGAAATTACAAAATTGGAAATTCGAAATTTGGAGATTCAAAATTCGGAAATTCGGAATTTCGGAAATTGAAAAATTCGGAAATTCGGAATTTTTGGAAATTGAAAAATTCAGAGATTCGGAAATTCGGAAATAAACAAATTTGTCAAAATTCGTTAAAAAACAAATTCTACATTACAGGAAGGAACTCACAGCCCCTTTTTAGTGTAGCTCAGGTACAGTGAAACAGCATGTAACTTCTCCTCTGTGGCCACTGATCCCAACACCATCTCTTCGGGCACTGCCAACCCACCTGGCTGCAGCTGCCCCTTTCACTAGCCCTCCTGGCTTCCTCTCCACACTAGTCTACCCGACTGACACTTCACTAGCTTACCCGGCTAACACTCAGGAGATCTCTCAGGGAAAGGACTGAAGACTTAAGCACACCGCTGTCTTCAAGGAAGACTGGCTACATGTGGTAGTCTCCCCTCTTTGTTAGCCCCCACAGTGTTGCACTACTCACTCTGTCCTCACTTGCTCCTGCGCCTCCAGGAAAGCTTCCTCCCTTGTGCTTTTGGCAGAATCCTTCCAGCCCTGGATCCCTGGCCAGAGAAAGGACAACCCCCGCTCCAGAATAGAGGGTTTGCCTCAAGGGCCACCGACAGCCTCCTCAACACTGCATCTCCTTCTTCCACCCGACTGCCCCTGCAGGCCTGGCCCATGTCTATTTATGAGCTAGTCTCTGCCCCCTGCCAGCCCATTACTGGGGATTGGCTGAGGCCTCATAGATATGCATGGCAGTACCTCCTAACCCCCGCCCTCTAGTTCTAGAAGATTCTCTAACCTTCTAGACCAGGGGGAGGCACCAGAGAGCTGTCATGACGAGTCATCCAGCCCTGAACTTTAATGAAGCCTGACCCAGATTCCATGGCTCAGGCCTAGCCTTGAGCCCAAACGATATTTTGCCTACACTAACACCTAGCACACACACTAGAGGGCGCTATAGTAGTATTACAAAAAGCAAAATGTGCACTATTGTTTCTGGGCCCTACTACGGTAGAAACAACAAAAAACATACACATATGTGGTAATGCAGCGATCATCAGGAGCAGGAGAGTTGGTGCTAGGTTATGGTATTAGCAAGAAATATACAGCTACATTTTTTTTAAATGTTTTAAACTATTTTGTGCCAGTTTTTACTTGATAATAAAAATCAGGAGAAATCCGTCACCATTTTACCACCAAATGAAGGCCCAATTTGTCCTTAAAAAACAAAAACGCATGAAAAAAACAGTCACTTCCAGCGCTAAAAAGGTCTTTCATTATTTAAACAGCAACAAGAACATTGGTGTTCCAAAACCAGGCTGATGCTGCCCTCCTCAGATGGGGTAATCTGGTAAAAACTATAAAACAGAACAAAAGGAAGGCGTGCACACCTAGTGCATTACCAAACACATTTAATAAGTTTTAAAAGGTTAAAAGTGGATAAGCTTGGCTCTGAGGAAGGGGGTGTTCCTCCCTGAAACGCGTCAGCCTATTCCCTTGCTGTGTTTGCACCCTGTAACATTGTGCAGTTGTATGGCTCATCGTGGATCGCCACTTTTGTGAGTATCTACTTTTAACCACAAAAGTGGCGATCCACGATGAGCCAAACAACTGCACAATGTTACAGGGTGCGGACACAGCAAGGGAATAGGCTGACATGTTTCGGGGGAAGCACCCCTTTCCTCAGAGCCAAGCTTATCCACTTTTAACCTTTTAATACTTATTAAATGTGTTTGGTAATGCATTAGGTGTGAACGCCTTCCTTTTGTTTTGTTTTAAAAAAACGCGGTATAATCCTATTGGATACACGATATAGTTACAATGATACGTGCATTTTTATTAACACGTGTCAAAGTTGCAAAACTGTATTTAGGAATTAGGATTTATTTTAGCTTCCATCATGAAAGGGTTAAATCTGTATTTCTGCGGACAGTTCTGATTATAATGTGAAAAATGCCAGAAATATTAAAATGAATTGTTTGGTTTTGTTCCTTTAACATTTCGGCATCATTTCTCAACAGCTAAATGGTCTGTGGAACCTGAAGGCAGTCATGGGCGTGTCCGACCTACCTAAATTAACGTATTCCTACTCAAACATAAGAGTATCCGAGAACGAAGCTCGTTTATGGGGATTCTTCAGTCCGTAAGTCCACATACTTTTATTGCGCACACAGAAAAATTCATTGCCATTTACTAAAGAACTAGAGCATGTTTCCTTTGCTAAGTAAATGTTTCACATACCTTTGCGAATGCAATGAAAATTCATTTTGCAGAGATTACCCAAATCATAGGCATGGTAAATAAAAAATAAAATTAAAAAAAAAGAACCCATAGTGACAAGCTCTTCCGGGGAACAACAATATGAGGATGATGACCTAAAACCTATCTTTGCTATACTGGCCTCATGTACACTGCTGCTGCGAACGTTCAGAGGTAGTTGGATGCTTTTTTCAGCTGCCTCTGAACTCATCCAATGTTATCTTATGTGTGCATGTACACAGGTTCGTTTAATGTCGTTTTTAGGCAGTTGTGTTTAGAGGTTTTTTTTTTAAGGCAAAAAAATGAGTTCAGACGCCGAAGTTTCTGACGCCAAACGCATCTAAACGCGGTACCAGAGTTTAGCTGCACTTTCATTTAGAAGCGTTTTTAAAGCTGCCCTATTTTTTTTTTACATTACAAAACTTAAAAATGATAGCAAATGATGAAAAACCACTAAAAAAATATTTTAAAAACTTGTAATTGCTTGCAATGCTTCATAGACACCAATACACCACTAGCATTGCTGTTAGCCAAAGTAGAATTGGAATTTGACCTATATGTTAGATTTGAAACAGATGACCCCACCATTGAGCTTCACCCCCGACTTGATCAAACATAGTTGCATGAAATTTTATACCTGGCTTTTTTAATTTTCTCACATATGCTCATTATGGGATCCATAGTAAAAGCAGCAAAATTGAGGTAGATACAAGTACACTGCTGCTCTCTCAGCTGCTGATACTCCCTCTGGTCTCACAGAATGGCTGAAATAGTTAAATAATACTGTTTTTGTGCTTTGGGAGGGTCTTATGATGTTATCTTAAATAAACGCTCCTAGACGCGAACGCGCTAATACGTCGCTAAACGCGGCTAAACGCGGCATGCAAATGCGGCTAAATGGGCGATTTTAAATACCAGTTTCAAGCTGTCAAAAAAAACGTTCAGAAGAGGTTGCCTCAGCGTCCCGTGTACATTAGGCCTTAAGGTCACTTGCTGATAATACCATTGGGTAGCCAAGTTCAATATTTGTTTAACCTCGTTTGTTTCCCTTCCTTTATACATGTAAGCATAAGATACTTTGTTTTATGGCACTTGCTTGTGCATAGAGATACAGTGAATTAGGAAAGTATTCACAGCGCTTCACTTTTTGTTATGTTACAGCCTTATTCCAAAATAGATTCAATTCATTATTTTCCTCAAAATTCTACAAACAACACTCCATAACGACAACGTGAAAGAAGTTCTTTGAAATCTTTGCAAATTTATTAAAAATCAAAATCCCATGTACATAAGTACTCACAGCCATAGGCGTCGCCAGGGGGTGGCTATCGAGGCTGGAGCCCCGAATCTGGAGCCCATAGCCCCGAGTCTCTTGCCTCAGGGTCGTGGCTGTGGCTGCGGCGGGCGGGCTGCATTAAAGGTGGATGAGAGGAGAGAGACGAGTGGGCAGACGAGCAGAGATGACATCATCTCTCTCCGCCCGCTCCACGTCACCATTCTTCTGCCCTCACAGCCGGGCCACTTCAATGTGGGAGTGATGTGCGGCGGGGAGCAGAGAGATGACATCATCTCTCACTGCCCATCACACATCAGCGCTCTTCCACTCTCACAGCGCGGGCCTCTTCAATGTCGGAGGTGCGACGGGGAGCAGAGAGATTACATTATCTCTCACTGGCTGCCCCGCATCTCCGCTCTCCTGTCCTCACTAAATGGACCAGTTCTGCCAGCCTGCCACCAATGCAGCGACAATGCACATTTGGTGGCACTAGCTGGCATGGCTAATGACAATGCACATCAGTTGGCAAGTGACAACCCACATCTAGTGGCAGGTGACGTGGCAAGTGACAATCTGAAAATGGTGGCAGGAGACGTGGCAAGTGACAATCTGCAAATGGTGGCTGGTGACGTGGAAAGTGACAATCCGCATCAGGTGCCAGGTGACATGGCAAGTGACAATCTGCAAATGGTGGCAGGTGACGTGACAAGTGACATGGCAAGTGACAAATTGCAAATGGTGGCAGGTGACGTGGCAATCTGCAAATGGTGTCAGGTGATGTGGCAAGTGACAATCCACATCTGGTGGCAGGCGACATGGCAAGTGACAATCCACATCTAGTGGCAGGTGACGGTGGCAAGTTTAAAAGCTGCATATAGTGACAGGTGACGGTGGCAAGTGACATGATGCATCTAGTGGCAGGAGATGTGGCAAGTGGCACGCCCAGGGCTCCCACTGATTCGGCATTATGGTGAGTTGAACCACTTCATTATATATTAGAATGTAACAATAGAAACAATACGCTTCGATCACCCTGACACCATATCAACCATGGTGCCATGATGATTGAAACGCCAACACCAGCCTTTGCCTGCAAAAATTTTTTTTTTTTTTAGTTTTGGATAGAGTGGAGAGGGATTAGAATCCCATCAGTATTTATTGCGGTCTGTGTCCCTATTAGTGAGAGTCACCCTTTCTATTTGTCCTGTTTACTGAAAGTAAGTAAAAGTAAAAAAGTAAAAGTGAAAGTAAAAGAAAATCCCACATTTTGGTTAGTCCCTAGAAAAGTAATAGAAGGGAACTTTTCCAATGGGGACACTAGTTCTGGTGACCTGGGCATCCCCAAGGGATTCCTGATGAAGGGGAGTAGCCAGGAGTGCCAGCGCGGGGGCCCCAGAAGAGGAGGATAGGCGCTGCTCTGTGCAAAACCCTTGCACAGAGCAGGTAAGTATAACATGTTTATTATTTTTATTTAAAAATTATTGAACCTTTACAACCCCTTTATTATATAGGGGAGCACATATCATTACGTTTTCATATTTTTTGTTTCACATTTATTAAATGTAATAATGTTTGTTTTTGCAAGCCCTATACAGCACAACATTTCTTTGTGTTATTTTGTAATTAAGTTAACTGGTTTGAGATAGTTGCTGCACAGTAGGTGTATTGGCACAAGTGCTTACTTTATACAAAGTTAATTACCTAATTACTAAGATAGGTGAACATTCATTTTGCTTTAGTCCTTTAGTATATGCATATAAAGAGGGACAACTACCATATTTTTCGCTCCAAAAGACGCACCTGACCATAAGACGCACCTAGGTTTTAGAGGAGGAAAACAAGAAAAAAAACAAATGGCGTCCTAAAATATTTACCAGTGCCCATGAAATGTAGCCTGACCAGTGCCAAAGAAATGCAGCCTTACTATTGCCATAAACGCAGCCTGAACATTGCCATAAACGCAGCCTGATCATTCCCATAAACGCAGCCTGACCATTGCCATAAATGCAGCCTGACCATTGCCATAAACACAGCCTTACCTCATGTCATTCCAGCCTCCTGACAGAAGACAGAGCAGTCCGAGGGGCCGAATGCTCTGTCTTCTGTCTCAGCAACAATGTCAGGCCCAGCCAGGAGATCGCCCGGCGCTCACAGGGGATGTCTGTCCTCCGCTCTCCTGCCTCTCTGCCGGTGGTGGCCGCGGGGGGTGTTTCCAGCGGCGTCCAGGGGCGGTGCCTAGCATACATTCGCTCCATACGCAGGGACATTTTCCCCCATATTTCTGGGGGGGAAAAGTGCGTCTTATGGTGCGATAAATACGGTATCTATGATGAGAATTCAACTCACTTCGGAGAGATTTCCACTTATTTTTTGTTGGGTCTCCAGGACAGGAAGTGAAGAGAAACCTCCTGTTCTGAACAGTGACAGCAAAAAATAACATGACAGGAGTTTTAACCTTACCCTAGTCCAGGGTAACCTTGGCACCCCAGATGTTTTGGAACTACATTTCCTATGATGCTCATGCACTCTGTAGTGTAGATAAGCATTATGGGAAATGCAGTTTCAAAACATCTGGGGTGCCAACGTTCGCCATCACTGCCCTAGTCTATTAAAAATGATTTTATATAGACTTTAACCCTAAATACTCCTTAAAACTGGATACTCGCTTTGGTGCTGGAAGTATCCTTCAGTACACTATTGACCAGTGGTGGTCAACTTTCTTGATAGAGGGGGCCTCAAGTGACACCACCATAATAGAGGAGTTATTGTAATTCTACAAAAAGCTGTCTGGCATTGCAGACATGCAACAGGAGATAGTCAGAGGCTGCAAACATGCTATAGGACAGTGGTTCTCAACCCTGCTCTCAAGTACCCCCAACAGGCCATGTTTTGGGAATTTCTCTAATGCCGCGTACACATGATTGGAAATTTGGCCAGCAAAAGACCAATGAGAGCTTTTGGTCGGAAAATGCGACCGTGTGTATGCTCCATCGGACTTTTGCTGGCCAAATTCCAGCCAGCAAAAGATTCAGAGCATGTTCTCATTTTTTTGGTCGGAAAAAGTTCCTATCCGAAAATGCGATCGTCTGTAGCAATTCCGACGCACAAAATTCCTACGCAAGCTCAGAAACAATTCGACGCATGCTCGGAAGCATTGAACTTCATTTTCTCGGCTCGTAGTGTTGTACGTCACCGCGTTCTTGACGTTCGAAAGTTCAGCGAACTTTTGTGTGACCGTGTGTATGCAAGACAAGCTTGAGCGGAATCCAGTTGGAAAAGCCATTGTATCTTTTTCCGACCAAAATCCCAATCGTGTATACGCGGCATTAGATAAAATAGCTGTCCAAAATACCAAGCCATTGACTCTGATTTCATTTAAAGAACCTGTGCAAGATTAAAGGAAAACCTGCAAACATGGCCTTTTGCTGTACTCGAGGAGAGGGTTGAGAACCACTGCTATAAGAGACTGGGGACATGCTTCAGGAGATCACATAGAGTCACAGACTGGAGACATTCTTACATAAGAATGCTAGAGATCTCTGTTTTTACAGCCCCTTTACAAAGACGTTCGAAAGTTCAGCGAACTTTTGTGTGACCGTGTGTATGCAAGGCAAGCTTGAGCGGAATCCAGTTGGAAAAGCCATTGTATCTTTTTCCGACCAAAATCCCAATCGTGTATACGCGGCATTAGATAAAATAGCTGTCCAAAATACCAAGCCATTGACTCTGATTTCATTTAAAGAACCTGTGCAAGATTAAAGGAAAACCTGCAAACATGGCCTGTTGCTGTACTCGAGGAGAGGGTTGAGAACCACTGCTATAAGACACTGGGGACATGCTTCAGGAGATCACACAGAGTCACAGACTGGAAACATTCTTACATAAGAATGCTAGAGATCTCTGTTTTTACAGCCCCTTTACAAATCAACGTTCCAACATTGGTGCTGCCTACAGTCCTTACTTATTACTTACATTTGGTATTTATTTAAGACAAGATCTATTATTAACAAAAAAACATTAAAGGAGAAGAGTGCAGAAAAAAAGTCGATAGTGTACAAGAAATAAACCAAGCAATTTACCTACTAGAATCCATTCTAAAGATATTTTTCCTTTAATGCCCCGAGAAAGAAACTAGGTAAGAAAAACACAGACTTCTGTAATCAAGCGCCTTAGAGTCCCACAATAGGTGCAAAAGGGTTGCATGTGGCCCCCAGGCTGTAGGTTAGGCACTAAGGCAATATGCTGTAAACTATTTTATAGGACCAGTTTTTACCTTGAAGGAACCCTTTGAAATGTTACTAAAGGGTAACAGTAAAATCAGTCTGTATAGTGCCTTGAAAAAGTATTCACCCCCCTTGGCATTTTTCGTGTTTTATTGCCTCACAACCTGGAATTAACATGGATTGTTTGAGGATTTGCATCATTTAATTTACAGAACATGCCCAAAATAACAAATAGGACAAAAAAAACAGAAAAAGTCAATGTGCATAACTATTCACCACCCTAAAGTCAATACTTTGTAGAGCCACCTTTTGCTGCTATCACAGCTCCAAGTGCCTTTGGATAAGTCTCTATGAGCTTGCCACATTTTACCACTGGGATTTTTGCCCATCCCTGCTGGCAAAATTGCTCCAGCTCCTTCAAGTTGGATGGTTTGCGCTTCTGAACAGCAATCTTTAAATCTGACAAAAGATTTTCTATTGGATTGAGGTCTGGGCTTTGACTAGGCAATTCCAACACATTTACATGTCTCCCCTTAAACCACTCAAGTGTTGCTTTAGCAGTGTGTTTGGGGTCATTGTCTTGCTGGAAGGTGAACCTCCATTCTAGCCTCAAAACACACACAGAGTGGTACAGAGTGGTTTTGCTCAAGAAAATCCCTGTATTTAGCACCATCCATATTTCCCTCAACTCTGATCAGTTTCCCAGTCCCGACTGCTGAAAAACATCTCCACAGCATGATGCTGCCACCACCATATTTCACTGTGGGGATGGTGTTCTTTGGGTGATGTGATGTGCTGGGTTTGCGCCAGACATAGCGTTTTCTTTGATGGCCAAAAAGTTCCATTTTAGTCTCATCAGACCAGAGCACCTTCCTCCATACATTTTGGGAGTCTCCCACATGCCTTTTCGCAAACTCAAAACGTGCCATTTTGTTTTTTGCCGAAAGTAATGGCTTTCTTCTGGCCACTCTGCCATAAAGCCCAACTCTATGGAGCGTACGGCTTATTGTTGTCCTATGTACAGATACTCCAGTCTCTGCTGTGGAACTCTGCAGCTCCTCCAGGGTTACTTTAGGTCTCTGTGCTGCCTTTCTGATTAATGCCCTCCTTGCCCGGTCTGTGAGTTTTGGTGTGCGGCCGTCTCTTGGCAGGTTTGCTGTTGTGCCATGTTCTTTCCATTTGGTTATGTTAGATTTGATGGTGCTCCTAGGGATCATCAAAGATTTGGATATTTTTTTATAATCTAACCCTGACTTGTACTTCTTAACAACATTGTCCCTTACTTGTTTGGAGAGTTCCTTGGTCTTCATGGCAGTGTTTGGTTAGTGGTGCCTCTTGCTTAGGTGTGAAGCCTCTGGGTCCTTTCAAAGGGTGTGTATATGTAAGGACAGATCATGTGACACTTAGGTGGCACACAGGTGGACATCATTTCAATAATAATGTGACTTCTGAAGGTAATTGGTTGCACCAGAGCTTTTTATGGGCTTCATAACAAAGGGGGTGAATACATACACACATGCAAATTATAATTTTTTTTATTTCTGAAAAATAGTTTTATGTATATATTTTTCTCATTTTATTTCACCAACTTAGACTGTTGTAATCTGATCCATCACATATAATTCAGATTAAAAAAAACATTGAACTAAAGGCTGTAATGTAACAAAATAGGTAAGAGGCCAAGGGGGGTAAATACTTTTGCAAGGCACTCTATATGTAGTAAAGCATGCTTGTTATATTCACCGTGGAACCTAATGGGTTAATCCTCTGCAGTGTGTAAAAAGGCTGTTTGATCCTGTCTTCTCTGATCCTCCCCTACTTTTACTGTCTCCAATCTATCTGGTGATAGTACAGGACCTTGGAGGCACTCTGCACATGCTCAGTTTGGTGTGTATTGCTAGAGTTTTTTTTTTTTTACTTGGAAGAGTGATCAGCACAGGGCCAATCAGCACTGTCCAGAAAGAGGGTCAGGGGTCATGCAGCCTCATAGGACAGTCAGAGGAGAATGAAAACTCCTCCTACAAGCTTTAACCAGACACTAATAGAAGTCACAAGACTGCTATATACTGCTGATGATAAAAGGTATTTAGCAGTTTATATTTACTAAAATAATTGCATTTCCATGTTCTGTGAACTGTGGGAGACCAGATATAGTGAATGCAGGCTCCTGGGTTTAGTAACACTTTAAATATTTTTTAGGTCCCAGGTAACCCCAAATAAAAAAAAAAAAAAAAAACAGGGGTCATTGGGGAAATGCCTCCTGCATTGATGGTCAGTGAGAAAAATGGCCCTTACTTTGTTATTAGGGATGCCACCCTTACAGACAGCAAAAAGATCATTGCCAGCTTCATGTCGCTGACTCTGATAAATTGTTTTGGTCCTGGAACTATGCAGGCACCATCAGATTGAAGGTTAGTCAGTCATTGCTGAAGAAACCCCCTAACCACTGGAGGAACCCTAGGCTTCTACGAAAGCCTGGTTGAGAATAGATTCTGTAGGAGGTACTTTCCAAATGGAAGTGACCAGATATTTTGCAAGCCTGGGATTGGTTAATATTTTAATTTATGTGTTTAAAAGATAAACTCCAGATGTTTTCAAGTTTTGCTCTAATATTTTCAGCATGACAAGGTTTAATGGTGGAATTGTTGGATCAACAAGAATTCACCCTAAAGAAGGAAGCCTGGCCTACAGCTATGAACCAGTCAAAGGTGAGACAAGATTATCTATACAATAATAAGTCAGTCTGAGTGAAACCGCACAAAAATGGTAGTGTAAATCACCCTCAACAAGCTGCAGCAAGTATATAAATAGGATAACATACATTAAAATTAATCAAGCCGCGGTAAACCATGTAAATATAAATCAATGAAAACATAAAAAAACATGAAAAACTTGAGTGAAACTTGGGAGAAAAGTTAATATAATTGATGTGGACAGTCCACAACCATATGCTGAATCCAGGTGCTTTTGGTCAAAGATTCTGTGTGTCCCAGCTCCGCTTAAAGCAATAGTAAACCCCCGCTTCGTGATTTTTACCTATAGGTAAGCCTATAATAAGGCTTACCTGTGGGTAAAATGAATTTCTCTGCTGGATTGTGGGTTTTGGGGTGGTAACTGGAGGTTGTGACGTCACCACGTTCTATGTTTTGCCCCACTGGATTGTGGATATTGGGGCGGTAACCAGAGGTCGTGATGTCATCCCGTTCTACATTTTGCCCCACTGCATTGTGGGTTTTGGAGTTGTAACCGGATTCCGTAATGTCACCGCGTTCTACATTTTGCCACACTGGATTGTGTGTTTTGGGGTGGTAACCGGAGGTCGTAACTTCACCATGTTCAATTTTTTGCCCCGTTGGATTGTTGGTTTTGGGGTGGTAACTGGAGGTTGTGACATCACCAGGTTCTACGTTTTACCTCACTGGATTGAGGGTATTGGGGCGATAACCAGAGGTGTAATGTTACCCCATTCTACATTTTGTCCCACTGGATTGTGGGTATTGTGGCAGTAACCGGAGGTCGTGACGTCACCACGTTCTATGTTTTGCCCCACTGGATTGTGGGTATTGTGGCAGTAACCGGAGGTCGTGACGTCACCACGTTCTATGTTTTGCCCCACTGGATTGTGGGTATTGAGGCGGTAACCGGAGGTTATGATGTCACCCCGTTCTATGTTTTGCCCTGCTGAATTGTGGGTATTGAAGTCCCTTTGTATGTCGGCTTTTGTACAGCTTTTAACAGTTTGTTATTTTAATAAACATCTGAGAGGATTTTAGACTATGCGAGCCTGGCACTCTTTTCTTCTCATTTCTGTCGGACACTCTGATTGACGGAGGACCTGTGTGGGGAAACTCAAACCATAGTGGAGCAAATTTCCACACAAATGCTTTCAGACTTCTCTTAATAGAGAGTCACACATCTTATGGTAAGGAGACATCTTCACTGGTGTATTCACATGTGGTGTTTTAAACAGTGTGGGGCACACAAAGTACCTGGATTCAGCATATAGTTGTGGACTGTTCACATCAATTATATTAACTTTTCTCCCATGAGTCACTCAAGTTTTTAATGTTTTTTATGTTTTCGTTGATTTATATTTACATGGTTTAGCGTGACATGCTGTTTATACCATAATACGACTGAGCGGCTATGATATAGTCTGTTTATAATCTCTCCGTTTCTCCTCTGTTTTAGGAATTACTGGTATTATGTCATTTACCCAGACTCAGCCAGACAGTGTGATCCTACAGCTGAGAACAAATAACAGGGTGGAAGTATCTGCTTTGTTTAGTAAGTATACTTATCATAACCACAAGAAGCACTACTCAATAACGCAGAGGTTCTCAACCTTTTGTTGCCAGCCGGGCTTATTTTCAGTGGGAACGTGGGGGAACGCAGTTCCGGCACCTCCAGCACTGAATGTACTGTGTGTAATGGCAGGGGGTGCTGGGGCGGGCCGTAGAATCTATTGATGCTGGCGGCATCTGTTGTTGCTGCTGGGGTGATATTTTGTTGTGGGGGTCCGTTGTTACCGGGGGGTCTATTGTTTTTGATCAAATCTATTGTTGCTGGGGGGGGGGTCTATTACTGCTGACTGTGGGGGATCTATTTTACTACTTTTCTTGCTATCATTAACAAATTCCATACAAATTACTTAGCACCACAAAACGATACTTGGCTCCCTATTCTCTAAATGGGGCAGTACTGGGAGGTGGGTGGGGGGGTGAAACCAAGGAACGTTGCTCAGGGGTAGGTAGGGGGTGGAGACAAGAAGTGGCTCAGAAGGGGGGGGAGTTCCTGCACCTATTCTCCGAGAAAAAAAGCCCTGGTTGCCAGCATAATGCAATGAGGGTCATTGCCATACAGGAGAAGACTGGGCTGGGGGCATTTGCCCCTGGGTCACTACTACACATGGTGGGTGTTATACTGTATGCTATATAGCTACCAGCAATCTGTTCCGGGCTGTGATCCAAGCAGAGGGGAGTCTTCCAGCACCAATTTCCTTTGTGGATCAGATAAGTCATGTCAATATATCCCAAGAGCCACAAAATAAGCTGGGAGATGTAAAGATGAGATAGTAAATTATGTTCTTTAGGATGTCCACCTTTCCATGTCCACCAATCACTGTCACACTATAGCACACTTTGCATGGTACACTTGGCTGTATTTGCCCCACTCAACCTTACCCTGCCCAAAGGTTTTCCAGCTCGCTTAAAAATAATCTATGCACAAGCATCTAGAGAGTGATTGTCACTGGGGCAGGTTAACTGAGCAGTTACCCTTTTACACAAAACACACAAAGAATTGTCACTATCCTGTGTTTTTATGTAAGCATGCACCATTCACATCACCATTCATCTGCGCTTGCATTTCTGACCTTTAACCCTTAAAATTACATCACGTGCTACAAGGAGCGAACTTTATGTTAGGAAATGTCACCCTCTCTATTTGTCCTGTCTACCATTATCACTGAAAGTGAACATGAAAGAAAATCCCAAATTTTCAGTTGTCTCCAGAACAAGAATAGAGGGGAAATCTTCCAATGGGGACACTAGATCTGGTGACAACCAGGGTGTCCCTCACTCTGGAGAGATTTCCTCTCATGTCCTGTTTTATTGAACTGGAAGTGAAGGAAAATCTCCCCAATGGGACACAGATGGCAAAAAAAAACTGACAGGGGTTTTAACCCTCCCTTACTCTATCCAAATTTTTTTTAAAAAGCTTTTAGTTCTACTTTAAGCTGCTCTGCTCATTAGGAATCTTTTGCAGACTTATGCCGTGTACACATGGGCGGACTTTTCGGCATCAAAGGTCCGACAGACTTTCCGACGGACTTTTGACGGACTTTCGACGGACTTTCGAACGAACGGACTTGCCTACACACGATCACACCAAAGTCCGACGGATTCGTACATGATGACGTACAATCGGACTAAAATAAGGAAGTCGATCGCCAGTAGCCAATAGCTGCCCTAGCGTCGGTTTTCGGCCGTCGGACTAGCATACAGACGAGCGGACTTTTCGACCGGACTCAAATCCATCGGAAAGATTTGAAACATGTTATTAATCTAAAGTCCTACTGATTTTCGACCGAAAAGGTCCGTCGGAAGTCTGATGAAGCCCACATAAGGCTGGATTGTGCGACGGATTCGTTCCGGCGGACGAGTTCGGTCGAAAAGTCCGGTCGTGTGTACACGGCATTAGTGTAGGTTTATGACAGCTCTGAATTCCATCTAACATACAACATTTGTGTGCTGCAGAACATTGCACTTTTGAAAAGTCCTGCTTTCTTGCGTTTGTAAAAAACGCACCTTCCATTATAGTCAATTGTAGCACACCAAAGCCCAATGCACATTTGTAAGTGTTTTTTTTTCACGTATTCATTTTTCCCAGGTGACCATAGAGGAAAAGAATGCAGAAAGCATGTAAAATATATTATGTGTTGAATTTTAACGTAAAACATTAAAAACTTGCTAAAAGCATATGTGTTTACAAAAAAAAGCATATTGCGTTTTAGAACACACACATGTGAACTGCCTTCTAAAGCTTATGCTTTCCTTTATGAGCATGTTCATTTATCTATGTTGACTACATGGTTTCTTTATGATTAATGCCTTTACCGATATGGAGGTGGTGTTTCTCTGCCATCTTGTGGTACTTTTATTGTACTGCAATTGTCAAAACTATTTTATATGCATCTTTAACACAAACAAAGACCGACCAACTTTACACTAAAAGGTAGAGGTGGTGTTCTTCTGCCATCTTGTGGTAATTTAATTGTACTACAAAATTTACAACTTTTATACAGGCATACCCCACTTTAGGTACACTCACTTGCGAGTACGGACATACCCATGAGATGAGTGTATGTAAAGTGCCTCGCAAGTACTGTACAGGCATTTTGCAGCTGCAGTAGAAGGAGCTGAAGCTCCGAGAGCGTAGCCTGCCCTGTTGCAGTGTGCCCCTGAAACCCCCACTATAGCCCCTGACCCCCCACTACAGCCCCTGACACCCCCTCTACAGCCCCTGACACCCCCACTACAGCCCCTGACCCCCCACTACAGCCCCTGACACCCCCACTACAGCCCCTGACACCCCCACTACAGCCCCTGACCCCCCACTACAGCCCCTGACACCCCCACTACAGCCCCTGACCCCCCACTACAGCCCCTGACACCCCCACTACAGCCCCTGACCCCCCACTACAGCCCCTGACACCCCTATTACACCCTAGAAGTGAAAAAAGGTATTGCTTCACTTTAAGTACTTTTTCATTTTACATACATGCTCTGGTCCCCATTGTGTACTTAAAATTGTGTTATGCCTGTATGCATTTTTAACATAAACGTCATACCTCCCAACTTTTTGAGATGGGAATGAGGGACACTTTTCAGCAAAAGCATGCAGGCATTGGACACACCCCCTGCCATGCCCCCTTAAAGGAGAATTTTACACACAAAAAAAACAAGATTGGTTAAACCATCAAGTGTTTTTTTTATCACTATTATTCCTTTATATTGTCTTTTGGAATTTACAAATGCAGCTATTTAGAAATCAAATTAAAGGTTTAGTGCTGGGAAACACTTTTTGATAGATAAAAAGTGCATTTTAAAAACATCTCTATATATCAGACCAAAATGAGGGAGAAATGAGGAGGAATGAGGGACAGAGGGACATTGCTCCAATTCAGGGACAGTCCCTCGAAATCAGGGACAGTTGGGAGCTATGATAAACGTTGTTGACATAAAAACATAGATCATCTTTTACACAAGATTAGGTCTGAGGACCCCCTGCATGGAGGTAAAAATAAATATGCAACATCTCAGAAAATACAATAATAAAATCAGATTACATTCTTTCTAATGTGCAGATACTTTTGTACCACTCCAGGACTAATGCCCTTGACCCCCCTACCAACACCACCACCACCAACACAAGATCTGACTACCAAGGATTAATAGTCCTGGGACACGAAGTCCAGCTCTGTTTATTATGCCACACCGTAAACATAGGTTTGCACTTTAGATAGGGTACTACTAACTATGACTATGGCTTTGGTTAAAAGGTAGATCCATGTGGATTGTATCGGTAAAATTAGAGGCAGGTGTATGTAGTCTGCACTTTATACTGACCTTTGTGTCTCTGTTCTGCGGATCCATTACTTGCATCTAATCTGCTTTACAATACACCCAACACGTACATATACAAGTAGAACGAGACCTTTGTGTTGGCCCAACAGGTGGGCATATTTATGGACTCAGTGTGGGCATCCAAAATGCCAGCATCTACCTTAAATGCTAAAGCCCGATACTAGGAATTTAAAAGAATCCACCCTTGCAATGAGCCCCCCATCATTGCATGGGTTAAATGCTCATTATGTCTAGGGGTAATTAGAACAGGCAGTATTACCCTATCCCTGCTCTGGCAGGCTTCTGTGGTGTCCTCTTCTCCCCAACACCCAAGGTTGTGGGTGGTCCCTCATTGTCATTATTGGAGGTGGCAGGCATGCAACCTTGGGTAGGAGTGCCTTATGCAGCGTACACACGGTCGGACTTTTGACCGGACTGGTCCGACTGACCAAATCCGGCGGACAATCCGATCGTGTGTGGGCTTCACCGGACCTTCAGCGGACTTTTCCAGTCGCAAATCTGACGGACTTTAGATTTGGATCATGCTTCAAATCTTTACGTCGTAACTCCGCCGGACCCAGAAATCCGCTCGTCTGTATGCTAGGCCGACGGACAAAAAACGACGCTAGGGCAGCTATTGGCTACTGACTATCAACTTCCTTATTTTAGTCCGGTGTACGTCATCACGTACGAATCGGACTTTGCTGTGATCGTGTGTAGGCAAGTCCGTTCGTTAGAAAGTCCGTCGGAAGCCTGTCGGACAAGCGTCGGACTTTTGTTGCTGAAAAGTCCGACCGTGTGTACACGGCATAAGAGGGGAGGCTTTATGAGGCTGGTCACACCGCTGAAGGGATCCTGCTGGAGCAAGGAAAAAGTATTACATGGTATTACGATACATTATTCATACACCCCTAGACTTAACAAGCATTTTACTAATCGGAGGCCCCACTGCACGTGTATGTTTTTTTTTGTGCCTGGAGTTGGGCTTTAAAGTGTAATCCCTAACAAAGAACATCTGTTATTTGCTCCTTTGTGGTCTATTAGATATACCATTGTATAGTTTGTAGTTTGTAATAAATCTAATATTTATGCAGTATAATATTAGGCTGCATTTGCACTATACATCATCATTTCTGAATGTGCATCTGGCTGATGGGGTATAAGGGCATAAGACTGATGGGGCATAAGACTTCCAAGTCTGCCCACTGTCATGAAATAAGGAATAACCCTCTTATTTTTGGGTTTTGTGATGGAATGGGACATTCTTTTTAAGAAAGCTTCTATGTACTGCACATAAATTAATTTGAAGACAGTGGCATCCCTTCCATAGGGGGCGCACAGGCGCCGCCCCCCCATCCATGCGTCCCTAATCTACATGCGGGGCGCCATACACATGAATTTCAATGTTTTTTGGGGGTTTTTTTAAGCACATGATTAGAGCCTGAGGCTTAATGAATTAATTAATATTCACTATTGTCTTCCTGATTCTCCTCCTGGCCAACCAGGAAGCAGTTCCTGAGGACTCCTGGCCAATCCGGTCTCAGTCAGGTCCTACTTTCTGTTTGGCCTGGAGGAGAAGCGATGGCCACATCGCGCCGGGGGGTTGGATTGCCGCATTCCTGTCCATCTGCTGCGTTGGGGGGTCGCTGCATTCCCGTCCCCCCCCCCCCCAAATATTGAGCACCAGCCACTACTGGTTGGAGGGCATTGTAATTCCTTTAGCACAGGCATGTCCAACCCACGGCCCGCATGAAGCCCAAGAGAATTCAGGATGTGGCTCAGGCATGTCTGGAGGGACACCCTGCAAGCATAGAAGCCACACCGCCCAGAAGGGATAAGCTAGGCACCGGCGTGTATGGAAATATGACGGCGATGCCATGCAAGCATAGCAGCCGAGGCGGCCGGCACTTAGAATCCAGGAGCAGGCACAGCTGGAGGGATGCCAGGGCTGGGTTTTTTGTAAAAGCACTAGCACCAGCACTGTGTGGGGAGGCAAAGGGGAGGTTGTGGGTGGGGACTTTTGGGGGAGCAATGGAAATCTGGGGGGGGGGGGTACAGCCAACCTCAGCACCCCCCTAGATACAACCTACGGCTGTAAGGTGTCCTCTTTTACTTTTATAATGAGAAAATATTACAATAAAAATGACATTTTTTACTGAGATAGGTACATTATCTATATCAGTGATCATTAACTTGTGATCTGCTCTACTTTTTCATCAGTTATCCTTATTGTTAGTGTACTTTATTGTGGCCAAGACAATTCCTCTTCTTCCAATGTGGCTCAGGAAGGTCAAAAGGTTGGACACCCCTGCTTTAGCCCTTCTCACTAAAATCTGTATGTTGTCTTATTAAATATACTATTTAAATCATTTTGTTCTATCTGTTTGATAGGTGCAAAAAATGCTTGATTTTATAGGAAATTCGGAGCTGTCTTATGTTCTGTGCACATTTCCTGTGTTATCTTAAGGTGTCTAATTAGCCCTCCTAGCTCTTATTTTGGACTACAGAATAATTTGTAATTATGGTAGGAGAATTGGAGGATTTTAGTAATTTAGCAAAAGAAAACTAGGCAGGGCTGACACCACTTAGTCCACAATAATGTTATTATTATACAGGATTTATACAGGATTTAATGTTATTTGTTATAACAATAAAAAATAGGGAAATGTGCCTGTATTGCAGAGAAGTACTTCATATGTTTTCAATTTCTCCCTGATATACACTTTAAAGTCTTGTTATGCCCTTCCTTTAGCAAAAGGGACTTTTCTTTCCGAAGCTGAGCTGGAAGAATTTAAACAGTGGGGGGAGTGCAACGGACTTCAGGGCTACAGAGAGCTCAACATCAGTATCAACTATGGTATGAAAATGTCTCAGATTGCATGTTCAGCCATTTATTACCCCACTGCATGTCACATGTAATCTAACATTCTTTTCCTGTTTAGCACAGAAATGTTTTGGTATGTTTCACATGTCTAAGCAGTTGGATGAGTTGAAGGTTGGTGTCTTTTTTTGGGGGGGTTTTGGTCATTTAAATGTGTTTATTGCAACTTAACAGAAATTCATTTTTACCTCTCTTTAGACTTGGTTCACATAACAATAATATATTCTGCAATTGCCTCAACAGTGCAGCGCAGTCATCAGTCTGTGGGCTCCCCCTTTCTCCGTTGCCTACTAGGATGCTGGCGGGATCGTGCTGGCTTCCTGCCTGCCAGGATACATGAAGTCTGTCCATGCAGCATCACTGGTTGCTAGGACACTGGCAGCCACTCCACCTCCAGCATCCTAGTAACCAATGATGTGGTACAGCTAACACATAGCCGGCATGGCTCAGTCCAATGCTTGCCCCAGCATTCGCTCAGGTCTGCTATGCCTAACGGCTCCTACCCTCTGCCATGCTGCCAGCCTGCCTGCCATGTTGTAGTGAAGAATTTACTATTCACTTAAGAATATTATTAATTAAGGTATTCCATTTATCCTAGGCCACTTGGGGTGGGGGATATAATTTTACTAACATGTAACTGGAATAGATCCTGGGGCAATATCTACAGTAACACTGCATAGGTCAGGGCTCTATATACAGTTGTGCTCATAAGTTTACATACCCTGGCCGAATTTATGATTTCTTGGCCATGTTTCAGTGTATATGAATGATAACACAAAAACTTTTCTTTCACTCATGGTTATGCCGCGTACACACGACCGGACTTTCCGGCAAACTAGGTCCGATGGTCTTCCCGACGGACTTTCGGCGGAATTCTTTCAAACGGACTTGCCCACAAACAAACGGACTAAGTCCGTTTGAAAGTCCGTTCGTTTTGAACGTGATGACGTAAACGGGACTAAACAAGTAAGTTTAATAGCCAATAGCTTCCCTTGCGTCGTATTTGGTCCGTCGGACCAGCACACAGACGAACGTATTTCCTGATTTAAGACCGTCGGAATTGAGTCAGTCGGATAGATTTGAAACATGTTCTATTTCTAGGTCCGTTGGATTTTTTCCCCCCAAAAAGGAACGGATTATCCCACATACGATCGGATTGTCCGACGGACTAATCCCGTCGGACCTAGTCTGCCGGAAAGTCCGGTCGTGTGTACGCGGCATTATGCCCCGTACACACGGTCGGATTCTCCGATGGAAAATGTCCGATCGGAGCGTGTTGTTGGAAATTCCGACCGTGTGTGGGCGCCATCGGACATTTTCCATTGGATTTTCCGACACACAAAGTTGGACAGCAGGAGATAAAATTTTCCGACAACAAAATCCGATTGCGTCAATTCCGACCGCGTGTGGCCTGTTCCGACGCACAAAGTGCCACGCATGCTCAGAAGAAATTCCGACACGGGACAGCTCGTTCTGGTAAACTTAGCATTCGCAATGGATACAGCACTTTCGTCACGCTGCAATGTTCAAAATGGTTTAATACAGCGCATTCTCTTCTTCTTTATAATGTGACAAGAATTAAGTAGTTTTGCTGCTCATATTCACACACACTTCTCACAAAGTTTTATTTGTGTTTTTTTAGTGGGATTCCCTGAATATATTGTTGTTAGTTGTCACATCTGACAGTTTTTTATTTTTTTTTTTTTTTTTTTTTTTTTTGGATTTTCAGCCTTTTTTTTTCTTTAATGTTTGGATTTTTTCCAAGGCTGATCTTTGTTCAATGTTATTTTTATTTTTACTCCTGAATATTTTTGGGTGTGTTTTGTGTGTCAAGTTACCCCAACACCATTGATATCTTATATTATTTAATCTCCAGGAGATTGTTTGTTGTTGGTGTCCCTTGTTAATTTCACATTGTATATTTGAAATGTACCTGAATCCTCACAAAAAAACTGTCATTTTTGAAGTAAAACACATAGGAGAGTATAATTCCAAACAAAAATCCTTTAATAAGGGATCAGAACCAAACAAAGAGGAAGGCAACACTGGATTAACATGAGAAATCAGCGAAGCCTGGGACCCCCACGGCAGACATCAATTCTTCAACATCAAAATTGGTGGCCTGAGGAGTCCATATCTAAGGGAGGGCAGTCTGGTCCAGAATTCGCAGAGATCCGGATAGCAGCAGATGACATGTATGTCCCCAGGCTGTGGTACCACAAGAGGCTGCATTTTTTGGCCGACCAGACTGAACCCAGGGCAATCACTGTCTGGTCTTCCTTCCACGCTTCCTTCCGGGCTGTGGCTGTGAATTTGGAGATGTGGCAGGAGGAGGAGTAGGACCTGGAGGAGGAGGAGGAGGACCTGCAGGAGGAGGAGGACTGGGAGGACCTGGAGGAGGACTGGGAGGACCTGGAGGAGGACTGGGAGGACCTGGAGGAGAGGGAGGAGGAGGAGGAGGACCTGCAGGAGGAGGAGGAGGACCATCGCGAAGGTGTGTCTGAGGTGTAATTTGGCCCCTCATACCTTTCTCCAGAGCCTCCGATATGAGGGCCTCACACATTACTTTTTGGCCCTTCTCCATTGTCTGCATTTTATATGCAATGAAGGCAGCAATGTTCTCCTCCATGGTGTGGGGTGCTCCCAAGACCTCTGTAGCCCTCCAAAAGAATCCTATAGCAGCCTCCTCTAGGGCACTCCTCCTACTGCCACTTTCTCTTTTCAGGGGGGGTGGAGGGACCTGCAGATCAGCCAGCCGGCTCGGCCCGGCCACCTCCTGGCTGAGACTTTCCTGTGTATGAAAAAGGGACATGGTTTTAGTTTTTGCTTCATCAATCACAATCATAAATTAGTACTCCCAACTAACATCTAGTTAACATCATTGATTGGACAAGCAGAAATATTTAGAGGAATGCTATACCTGGCTCAATCTGGGCTCCTCCATGTGTTGCCTGGAAGGCCCAGGTTGGGCGTCAGAAGCCTCAGCCGGGGGGGAAGGAAGCGTGGAAGGAGGACTGGAGAGGGATGGCCTGGGTTCAGTCTGGCCTGCCAGAAAGTGCAGCCTGTCATAGTACAACATCCTGGTAACATAGATGTCATCTGCTGCTCCGGATCTCTGTGAATCCAGGACTTTCTTGCGCTCCCTCAGATATGTGCTCCTCAGGCAACCAATTAATATCTTTAAATAAGTGATGTCTGCCGTGGGGATCACCTGCTTCACAATTTCACACAATTGCTCCAGTGCTGCCTTCCTCTTTGCTTGGTTCTTGAAATGGGGGTGGTTAATCTCCCACAGACATGGCAGCTCCCTTAGCATCTCTATGGATACTGACATGAAGTCATTATCTTCGAGTACCATATCCATGTTCACTGCAAGACACAACACAAGACAAAGCCTAATGTCAGACAAAACTCTCCTAATCTTGTTACAATATAGACCTCAATCTAGAAGCAGTATAGGCACAAGTTTGTCTCTTACCTTCGTTCTTACGATCGGCGCGTCCAATGCTCCTTCCTCCGCTCACAGATCATACGTAATACGCACGCGTGTTACGCTTTATACACACTGCGCATGCGTGTAACTCCGCCCGCCCCTGACGTTCTTTCTAGTCTATTCCCCGCCCCTTTTCGTTCGGCACAGTGGGTGAAGAGCATGATGGCGGATTTAGAGCAGGTGTGTGCTAATTATAGCAACGAGGAGGAGGAGGAGGAAAGCCCGGATCCAGGCACGTCCCGATCCAGAAGGAGACGTTTTAAGGCCACAAATATGTCCTTTGGGTAGATGTTGGAGATGGTCGACATCATGAGGAAGTCCGACTATGACGGAAAATATGGGCCTTACCCCCACCCCAACATCCGAAAGGCCAAAATCATTGCTAAAGTGGTCAAAAGCCTTCACAGGAATTTCGGGGTACGAAGATCTAATGATCAGTTCAGGAAGCGGTGGTCGGACCTGAAGTTGAGAGAGCCAGAGCAGTACCGAAAGATCCGGAGAGTGCTGCAAAAAAGTAAGTAGTTGTGCTGTGTTCCTATTCTTTCTGTCTTTATTCCGTTTGTTCTGCTCCATATGCTTTTATTAATAATTGTAACGTTTAAAAGGGCAACTTTAATGTTCATGGGCCCATTATTCGTTCGTATCAAACATTTTTCTTTCGGCCTCTAGAACACCATTGTTTAGGCCATATGCATTTTCACACATTTTTTTGGGGCCTACTTGGATGCCAAATATTTGTTTGTGTAGATGGGTTTGTTACTAGAATGAAATGCCAACTAGATTGTGTGTAAGGAGAGGACACTGAGCAGCTGTTTTCACATCTGGACACTGGAGCACTAGTGTGGGACACAAGAACCCCATTTTTATTAGGGGGCCACACAGGTGCTTCAGTGTATACTATAGGGGGGGCTACATCTGTGAAGCTTGTACTAAACAGGTCAAGTATTGCAGCTTGACAAAGGGCAATAAAAAATATACATCTTGGAACTCTGCTAAAATAGACAATTTTACCCCACTTCCAAGCAATGTTTCCTATTTCTAGTTCTGCCATCAAATATCTGTGTGCTAATTATACCATTTTTGTTTTACATAGGGGAGAAAAGACTCGGAGGACACCCCTCATCCGAGGAGACCACAGACCCCCCACCTATGGAAGAAGGTGAAATACCCCCAAACGAAGCTGAGCAGGAGGAAGAAGAAGATGTGGTGGAGATTGGCACCACAACAGGTGAGTGTCTGCGACCACAGACTCAGGTAAACGAGATGGATGGTGGCAGATTTTTGAGACCTATTTTTTTTTATTTATCTCTTTTTAGGTGATCGTGAGGTTGTGGATCCCCAACGCTTTACTTTTGAAAGTGCCCAGATCCTGATCGGGGAGATCATGGGGTGTAATGCCAAACTGCAAAACATCCAGCAAAAAATCCATGATGTTATTAAAAAAAATAATTAACATCATTGATGTTTTGGGGCGAATTTAAACCCCACAAAATCACTTTTTGTATTGTGGTTAAATCTTTTAAATTTTTTTGCAATGTTTTGAAAAGCCAAATTTGGAGGATGTACACAGTGTGCCAACATGTGCTATCTGCCATCACGGGAGATCAATGGACGCGTTTTGGGGGTGCAACCCCTTCTTCAATTATAAAGTAGCGTTGAGGAAGGGCTTGCTCCCCCAAAACACGTCCCTTGATCCCCCTGATGGCAGATAGCACATGTTGACATTCGTAAATTGGTGTGCATCTTCCAAATTTGGCTTTTCCAGGGGTGATTTCCCTCCATCTGAACGCTATATCAAACCCAGTTCCTAAATACTGATGTCTGATATAGCCTTCAGGTTTTACCATATGTGAACTTTGTAAGTTCAAGTTTTTTGGCTTTCTTGTTGGTTTTACACAGGCCTGTTTTATCTGAAATGGATATTTCGATTTTTGATAATGCTACTTCAAAAATTGTTATACAACAAACATGTTGGTTTGTTTTAAAAACCTTTGGTAAATGCACATGTGATTGTGCAGGTATAAAAAAGTGGCTTACTCAAGAATGTGTGGATTATTGTCTCAACACTACAACACTTTTGGGGTGATGTACTAGCTGTTTTATGCAAAAATGGGGGTTATTTCCTAAGGGCAAATCCACTTTGCACTACAAGTGCAGGTTCAGTGCAGTTGCAAGTGCACTTGTAGTGAAATGTGTTTTTGCATTAATGAAATACCAGCCAACAGTGCATTGTATAAGGTTACCCAATCACGACATTTTCTGCACTCAAAACATTTCTGTCAGGGTCAGCTAAAACAAACACAAGTAGTAAATGTCCACAAAGAATTTCTTTTTTTTTTTTATTTGAAAACGGCTTCACATATTGTCTGGCATATTGATAGCCCCCCTACCCACAAAGAACTCCAGGTATCGTAACCGGACATCACGGGCACTCAGGGAGGGCAAGCCAGGACGGCCGCTTTCAAGCGCCGTCAGTGTTGTTGAAAGTAGGATTCCGGCCTCAGGCCCAACTGAGCCAGCATAGTTGGCAGAATGTTTTCTTAAAAAATTATGGAGAACACAGCACGCCAGTATTATATGGTTCAGTTTATACTCCGCCATATGTATGGGTATCAGAAATAGTCGGAACCGGCTGGCCAGGATTCCAAATGTGTTCTCCACCACTCTTCGGGTTCTGGCCAGCCGGTAATTAAAAACCCTCTGTTCCGGGGTGAGGGTCCTCATCGGGAATGGCCGCATCAGGTGGTCCCCCAGTGCAAACGCTTCATCAGCACCGAACACAAATGGGAGACCTTCCACATTGTCCTCTGGAGCTGGCAAGTCCAAGCTGCCATTCTGGAGACGCCTGTAGAACTCCGTCTGGGCGACGACTCCACCATCGGACATCCGGCCATTCTTCCCCGCGTCCACATACAAGAAGTCGTAATTAGCTGACACCACCGCCAACATCACTATACTATTAAACCCCTTGTAATTATAATAGTATGACCCCGAGTTGGGTGGTGGGACGATGTGGACGTGTTTCCCATCAATTGCCCCTCCACAGTTAGGAAAGTCCCACCGCTGGGCAAAGTGGGAGGCCACAGTCTGCCATTCCTGTGGCGTGGAAGGCAACTGTTGAGGAAAAAACAATAAACATTACTATTTTTTCACAGAAACATGGCAAGCAGATTAGACACAAACATTCTGGGGCAACCTCCAGATAGCATTTATTAAGGGGAATTTAACAAGGCCAAAGTATAAGGTACACCTATCATATTCCCCCTCCCCCCCCCTCTCATGGGCCATTTCTAACATTATAGGGGGGGGAACTCTTGGACAGGTAATCCTCTTCACTTCATTGAGAGATGAATGCCTAAATAATGGGTATTACTTGGAACAGCCCCTCCTTAGTTACACTATTGGCAGACCACTGGACAGGTAAGAAGTGTCATAATACAAAGATATAAATACACATTGTACACATTTGAGGACATTTGGACATTCTGCTATTACCTATCAAGATAATAATAGGATACAAAAACTTTAAACAGTACCATTGGAAAGTATACATGCAGGCCCTTGCACTACATGCTTTGGGGAATTCATCCATAAATCTGACCAGTAAAGAGGTGGGTATAGTGTGTATGGGTTTGGCAAAGTCAGCAGATAGATGATTGAGGATAGAGAATTGGGATCAGCTGACTTAGCAGTTGGGGGAGGGAGAGTTACTAAAAATTATTTGGGGACACCACCAAAAAAAAGCCTCTGGCACTCTGCCTGAATTTAAATCAAAAATAACATTACCAAACATTTTAGGGGGTGTTTGGGGTAAAGCACTACTATGGAGCTGATAAAATACATTGTTAAGTGACTACATGAGGTGAATATAGGGCAGGAGACACCATGCTGGGGAGTTTATTGAAGGGCAAATATGTATGAAGGACCTAAAATAATAACTACATAAAAATCCAGCATGCATGAGAACAAAGGGGACATTCACAGCATATTACAATCATGGTAATTAGGGAATGAGGAAAGAAATACAATATACTAGCAAACATTCAATACAATAAAATGTGATATTAAAGGATAAAAATCTTACCTTCATATACTCCTTCTGTAGGACCTGGATGATGGCAGACCAGGTCTCTGGGATAATGATACCCAGAGCCTGGGGGGAGATGCCTGTCGAGAACTTCAAGTCCTGCAGACTTCTCCCTGTGGCCAAATACCGCAAGGTAGCGACCAACCTCTGCTCCGGAGTGATGGCTTGCCTCATGCAGGTATCCTGCCTGCTGATATAGGGGGTCAGCGAAGCCAACAGACGGTGAAACACGGGGTCCATCATTCTGAGAAAGTTCCTGAAATCATCAGGATTATTCTCACGGATCTCACGGAGCAAAGGCATATGACAGAACTGGTCACGCTGAAGCAACCAATTCTTGGTCCATGAACTCCTCCTCACCCTGTTCATGGACTGGACTTGTGTCAAGGTCAGGACCCCAACACCAAGCCCCCGCACAGCACAAACTCTACGAGGAGTACGCATACGAAACATGGCTAGAAAACGGTCGGCTGCTCAGAACGAAGTAACAGAACGCACTGAAGAACAGCAAGGCCTGTGAAGAGCGACCTGAAAAACAGCAACGAGCAGGCAAGATCACACAGAAAACTCTGATACGAACTGACTGCACACACTGAAGAGCAGATACAAACCCACAAGCACAAACTGAACGGCAGAAAACGATCTGAAAGCCACGAGTCTGAAAAAGCGCGAATCGTCTCTCACCAAACTTTTACTAACACGAGATTAGCAAAAGGAGCCCAAAGGGTGCCGCGCTTGGTTCTGAACCGGCCTTTTCTAGTCTCGTCGTACGTGGTTTACGTGACCGTGTGGTTGGCGATCGGAAATTCCGACAACTTTGTGCGACCGTGTGTAGGCAAAACAAGTTTGAGCCAACATCCGTCTGAAAAAATCCTAGGATTTTGTTGTCGGAATGTCCGAACAAAGTCCGACCGTGTGTACGCCCTATTAGTGTTTGGCTGAAGCCATTTATTATCAATCAACTGTGTTTACTCTTTTTATATCATAATGACAACAGAAACTACTCAAATTACCCTGAGTTTACATACCCTGGTGATTTCGGGCTGATAACATGCACACAAGTTGGCACAAAGGGGTTTGAATGGCTATTAAAGGTAACCATCCTTACCTGTGATCTGTTTGCTTGTAATTAGTGTGTGTGTGTGTGTATAAAAGGTCAATGCGTTTCTGGACTCCTGACAGACCCTTGCATCTTTCATCCAATGCTACACTGACGTTTCTGGATTCTGAGTCATGGGGAAAGTAAAAGTATTGTCAAAGGATCTGCAGGAAAAGGTAGTTGAACTGTATAAAACAGGAAAGGGATATAAAGAGATAGCCAAGGAAATGAGAATACCAATCAGCAGTGTTCAAACTCTAATCAAGAAATCGAAAATGAGGGGTTCTGTTGAAACCAAACCACGGTCAGGTAGACCAACTAACATTTTAAATAACTTCAGGTGAAATACAGGACTCTCTGAAAACATTTGGTGTGGCTGTTTCAAGATGCACAATAAGGAGGCATTTGAAGAAAGATGCGCCAGAAGAAAGCTATTACTATGAAAATGTCACAAAGTATCCCGCTTACAATATGCCAAACATCACAGAGACAAGCCTCAAACCTTCTGGCACAAAGACTTTTTGGAGTGATGAGACCAAAATTGAGCTTTTTGTTCACAACCAGGTGGATCGCTGATGTTTTGGGATGTGTGAGCTACAAAGGCACAGGAAATTTGGTCAAAATTGTTGGCAAGATGAATGCAGTATGTTATCAAAAAATACTGGAGAAACATTTGCATTCATCAGCCAGGAAGCTGCGCATGAGACGTACTTGAACATTTCAACATGACAGTGATCCAAAGCGCAAGGCCAAGTCGACCTGTCATTGGCTACAGCAGAATAGGTGAAGGTTCTGGAGTGGCCATCTCAGTTTCCTGACCTCAATATCATTGAGCCCCTCTGGGGAGATCTCAAACGTGCAGTTCATGCAAGACCGCCCAAGAATTTACAGGAACTGGGGGCTTTTTGCCAAGAGGAATGGGCAGCTTTACCATCTGAGAAGATAAAGTGCCTCATCCACAAATACCACAAATTACTTCGAGCTGTCATTGATGTTAAAGGGGGTAATACACGGCAGTGACGGCTGGTGCTGAAAAATACTGAAAAAAAAACTCACCACCATTGATACCCGGTATTAAGAACTGGGGTATGTTTGTAAACTGTTGATCAGGGTCATTTGCTTCGTTTCTGTTGCCATTATGATTCAAAAAGAGTAAACACAGTTGATTGATAATAAATGGCTTCAGCCAAACACTAACCATGAGTGAAAGAAATTTTTTTTGTGTTATCATTAATATTCTCTGAAAAATGGCCAAGAAAGTATAAATTTTGCCAGGGTTTGTAAACTTATGAGCACAACTGTAGTTAGTTCCATACCTCCCAATTTTTCTGATATGAGAAGTAGAAACACCTGGAGTCAGCCTGAGCTTGATTGATAGTTCAGTTTCCTTGGGTCTCTTCAGAACTCTGGTTATTGTTTGCTTCTGTCTTCTGCTGGGTATTGTCCCTGGCAATAGTGTGGAAGGATGCACTAATCAGAAATATTTATCTCTATGGACAACCATTAGGAAGTTCACTGCCAGTGGTGCAGGCAGGGAGAAGGTATAGATATTCAGGAGTGACCTTGAAAAATAAGTCTTTTCCTGGCCTCCTGTCTGGGAGAGGAGTGTAGATGGCTGTCAGATCCTCTCAGACCTGCTGCCTGAGGAGTGTGACCTTGTACTAGGACAGAAGCCTAGGTCGGATGCCTAGTATGCTGAGCAAGGGTACCTGAGAAGTTGGCGAAAGCTTGGTCCCCAACTGAAGTGTGGTGGATTCTCCCCAAGGAGTCAGTAACTGAATCATTTAGTGTCTTGCAGTCAGGAGCTGCTTTCACAGAATGCCGGGTTGGCTTGAAGGTAATTTATCTATGAAAGCAGTAAGTACTTTAGTCCCTTATCTCTAATCTGAGTTAGGAATATATATCTTCTTTGCCTACCACTAGGGGGCTTATTGCCAGTGGTGCAGGTTGGGAGAGGGTATAACTATTGTACAAATGTTCAAGAGTGACCTTGGTAAGTCAGTCTTCTCTCGGGCCTCCTGACTGAGGAGGGTGGCTGCCACATCCACTCAGGCCTGCTGCGTGAGGAGGGTGATCGGTTCCTGGAGAGGGGCCTAGGTTGGAGAGCTAGTGTACTGAACAAGATGATTGAGGCCTCATGGAGAAACTTCAGCCTAACTGGGGTAAATCTAAGAATCTTGGTGAAGCTTGGTCCTAGACTAATGTATGTGGATTCTCCCCAAGGAGGAGTAGCTTAACTATTTAGTGTCTTGCAGTTGGGAGCTGATTTCACAGAATGTTTGGTTGGCTTTTATGGTCCTTTGACTGTGAAGCAAGTAAGTACTTTTATCCCTCCATCTGGAGTCTGCCAAGTCCATGGCTGTCCTGTGCCCTAAACCTCTCTCCATGGAGTGTTGAGTGGAAGTCAATAAATTCAGTTTCTTGCATCGAAAAGTCACTGTTGCCCATCAGTCCACCTTGTTCCATTATTGCCGAGGACTAGAACCTGAGGTAAAATGCTAGCTCATCTCACCTCTGAAGTACCTCATATGCTTTTGGGGTCAGGGGAGTGCTACAGTAGTGTAACACTTTTTGCTAAACTAAATATTTTTAAAAAGGTCTGTACAATCGACCAAAAAGAGGGACAATTGAAGAAGACAGAGGCGCTTCATTCTAAAGGATCAACAGTCCCTCCAAATGAGAAATAGTTAGTAGATATGTATTTTTATGAGTATTTTAGTGTACCTTCAAATTGATTTTTTTTTACTCCCTTTTTATGACTTGACTGAACCTTGTTTCTTTCTATTCCTTGCGTTTCCATGCTGTAGGACAATGTTACTTCCTGGCATCTTATAGCTAAATCTTCCAGCACCTTTGATCGAAATTATGAGCTCAGAATCCTCTATAAAGCGAGGCTGGAGATCTCAAAAAAGGGGGAAGAATATATATTGCGGGAGATCTTTACAGCGTGAGTATCTGTAATTTTATCAGTTGCTTCAGCAATCAATGCTACAATTCCCATTGAAACTCTGCAAAAATTTCAGCAAATTCTTACCTTCTTTGGCTCTGTAGACACCCAGACAGAAAACTCTGCTAACTTTACTTTACTTTACTGCTAAAGTAAGTGGGAACTCGAAGCAGGAGAGCCTGCCAGCTACAATACATTACCTAGTCCCAGGATTGTAATAAGATAGAAATGCAGGGAAAAGCAATGACTCAATTAAACAAATGTGAAACAGGTGCAGCGCTCAGAACAGTGGAACGAGTATGCAAGCTTGTAGTAGGATCCACAAACAGATGTTCTGGCTCAGATTTTCTCCGACTATCAGTTACAAGTGATACTTGAATGAAATGATAGAGCCAGCAACTCCAAAGTCCATGCGAGTTACTTTATTTGTACATGATAGTGAGTATAAAACAGGGGCTTGCACGTTTCGTCAGGAAGCCTTGATCACAGCTGTGTTCAAGGCTTCCTGCCGAAATGCGTAAAGTAAAATAAAGTAACTCGCATGAACTTTTAAATAGCAGGCTCTATAATTTCAAGTATCACAACTAAACAAATAGGAGATAATATATAAGGAACACCTTAAAGTGGTTATAAAGGAAACATATTTTTTACCTTAATTCATTCTTTGCATTAAAGTAAAAAAAAAACCCTCTGTAGCCCCCCTCTCTCTCTCATCACAGGCGATGCAACAGCAGTGGGATCCATTGGCTCCTGCTGCTGTCAGTCAAATACAGTAAGGTGGGAGCAGGTGGCAAGGCCAAAGCCGCGCTGTGTGTGTCAATAGATGCACACAGCCCGACTCTGGATCAAGCCCACACGTGGCACACATAGAAGAGGAGGAGCAGAGAGTGCCAGCAGGAGACCCCAGAAGAGGAGGTTTAGGGCCGCTCTGTGCAAAACCATTGCACAGACCAGGTAAGTATGACATATTTATTATTTTAATAAAAAAGAAACTTTACAACCTGCATATGGGGAACATGCATACTACCTGCAGATAGTGTCATGCCTGAGATTTGTACCAGGGGCCCTAGCGCTAACCACCAGGCCACTGTAAATATATTTGTCAGAGATGTTGGAAATCTTGTTTAAGATCTTTGCGCCGAGTTTCCAGGTTTACACACAGGCTGTGGCAATTATGAGGGGGTCCCAACATCCCTGTTGGATGTTTATTTAACTTATATTATGGAGAATGTAATAGGAGGAATTGGAACAAAGGTGGGTTGGAAGACCCCAAACTTCTAGATGTGGACAGGAACAAAGTGTGTATGGCTCTGGACCAATAGAAGTGAGAACTGAATCTGATGGATATACAATAAATAGTTTTTTTTCTTCAAAAATGTAGATCCATGGTAAACTAGTGTAGGTGGACCTTGCTCTGGTCCTAGGCTGCTACCTCTGATTACGACAAAGGAAGCACTTAACAAAGAAGCACTTAACAGATAGTAAATTCTGGGATGTGTATGAAGGAATGCCTGGTATTTTATCTCAATTAAAGGTATTTGAAAAGACTCAGCCGGCTGCTCTTAGTGCCATCAGGAGATGCTAGTCTTCTTCAAGCCCTAACATTTCCCTTCTTCAAGTGCATTCTGTTGTGATTCAATTACCATTGAATTCTTAAGCCTTGAAGGATGGGGGAACTGTTTTCCCTTGAAATGTGTTGACTGTATTTTTATCCATTAAACATTTCAAAAAGGCCTTTAAGCAAAATAAATTTTTGTATCAGGTGGTCCTCCATACGCATCCAAGGATCAGAGCCAGGAATGAGACCTCGCTGTCTGTGTTTTTCATACAGTATACAAAGCCAGGGGGTAAATCAGCCCAGTGTACTCCTCCTATTCCAAAAATACTTTATTTTATAATACAAAACATCTCTGTGCTCCTACTTTTACTTTTTTCCAATTTCCTCGCCTATTCTCTTCCTCAGGCCAACTGACAACACCCTACTAGAGCTGACGTTTACCAACAGAGGAGGCCCAGGTACAGAAAAGCAAAATTTTCAAGAATTTGGAAAGGATCACATTACAAAACAGACCCAAAAGGTCTATATCATAAGGATTGGTCAAAAATGAACAGAGATTATAACACTAATGGACAAAAGCATGCATGGATTTTATCAGTAATAATGTGGTGTGTGGATAACCATCTTTATGAATGGCTATCCAACTGCCTCTATTGTACCCCTATTGTGTACACTTTGCATCACTATTGAAGGCCACATTTAGCTATTATAGAAATGTTTTTTGTGCATCAAAGGCCTTTTTCACACAGACGGTTCAATCAGGTTCACCTATTAAGAAGCTCCATGTTAGTCAATGGGTGGCCGGATATCTGATTACCCTTTCAGATTCCCGCCCCCATCAAAAAAAAGGTAAAGGTTTTCATATTTTCAGACCTAAAAATGAGGGATCTGAGGTAGTCTTATGTAAATGGGCGCAAGTCCATTTACATCTGGTCGCCCAAAGATGTAACATGTCACATAAGTCTCCTTTTATCCTGCTCCTTCAGGAAAGGACCAAAATGTGAGACACTGTATATGTGGCTTTTAAAGGGTTAGTTTATCGTTTTAGAAAAAAATGAAAAGTGTAGCACAGGGAGGACATGACGATATGAAGCATCTAGACCAATTTTTCTCAACCTTTTTACCCCAGGGGACCTTTAAAATCATTTTCAGGTCTTGGGGATCCCTTCTAAAAATGATTCAATGGTGGCCAGTGGAATAATGCTCCATATATTGGTGGTTAGTTGTCAGAATGCCTCCTGTACAGACAGCTAAAAAGATCATAGCCTCTGCCAGGAGATGATGTCATACTCTCTACCATTCCCATTGCCCATTACATGGGTGGTCAGCAGGAAGAATATCAATTACATTGCTGATCAATAGCCCCCCTTACACTGGTGGTCAGAATGCCACCCTTACAGAATCCTTAAAAAAAAAAAATCACTGGTATCATAATGCTAGCACTGCCAAGTGGTATTGACCTTGGAACTATGTAGGCACCATTAAATGGGAGGTCAATCAGCCACAGCTCAAGATACCCCTAGTAACCTCTGGAGGAACCCTGGGGTTCCACTGAACCTTGGCAGGTCCACTTCATGCTCTTCCTCCAGCTGCCCAGCATCCCATCCTATAACACGTAGCTCAATAACACTGAACATTTGCATAATGACACGTTTTAAAAGGTGCAAACGTTTGATAACTAAATGGTGTTTTTTAGATGGATATAAGGTCCTAGACTTCCAGACTGGGGAAGGTTTGCTGTTGCTGGGAGTCCAGACAGAAGCGGGGAAAACCTTGTACTTGGCATGTGAGTATATGCTTTGGACTCTAAATGGATCACGTGGTGCATGGACTATATTGCCTGAAAGTTCTTTATTGGAGACATTTGACTCTAAAAAAATAAGAGGTAAATACATAGCTGTAAATATATTAACGTAGCACAGAAACCAAGGGAGTTGAGTAAATCTTGACTAGGCAGCCTGGAGATAAAGTAACCCTTGTAGTGAGGCCCCTTCCGCACCGCAAGGGTTAAATTCTATTTTCTAGTCTAGGGATTCATGAACAATTTGAATTACTTACCTTGTTCCTCACTCCCTTGGCAGCCAGCGATCTTCAATGCTCCCAGGATGTGAAAGGGGCCTCTGCGTCCTTACGTTTAGTGCAGAAACGCTGGTCTTGCATTGTAAGTGACAATTTCAGGTCGCAGAAAGAAACAGCGTAGAAGGACCAGTCATAAGTCTGTGGGAGCAAGGAATAAATTAAGTATTTTGCCTTATTCCTATCCACCTAGACAAAATTGGAATTTAACTCTAGCAATGCAGAGCCCCATTGCAAGGGTTTCTTTTTGTCCAGCCCAGTTCAGCTTTCAAGAAAATGTATTATGTTCTGGATTAAACAATACATATTTCATCTTTATTTAGGTAAATATGAAACAATGTATATTATGTAGTCTACTATTTAGCCACCAGATGGAGTGGTAGGCTCCTTTTTCACATGTTGACATTCTCCGATCAACAATGCTGCTCAGAAAGTGTAAGTGTTGTTCATTGGAGCACTGTGTGGGGGAGTGTCTGACCCCAGGGGATCTGCAGGATGTTTCCAGCACTAGGCAATTTAACAGAGGTTTTCAGCAATAATCCAAGTATCCAACACTATAAAAAAAGAGATCCCCATCCCAATGATTAAGCTCAAAGAGGCAGAGCGAAACCTGTTGAGGGAGTGGCCTGGCTGGAGTCCGTGCTGAGGATGCCATTCATCTCACTCCATGCACATGGTTCATAGGAGTGTGCAGGGGGTGTGCCAGGTGTGCCTGGGCACAGCCTAATCAGTATGTGCAGTGCCAATTCCCCCTACTGTTTTTGCTTCCCCCCCCCCCCCGTGATGCTCCCCCTAACCCCGCAGTGCTACTGGCTTCCCACCTCTCCTCTCCCCTGGCTGCTGCAGGGGATGTTTGAGGATGGACAGCGGGGAAGGTGCTAGAAAATATGTAATTTACCGGCCCCTTCCTTTTCTAAATGAACACAGTGAACACACTCGCTCACTGTGTTAATTGAAAACTGAAGCATAATGAACACTGCATTCAGTTTGTGAATGAACAGGAAGCTGTTCAGCACAGAGTACTTCCCATTCATTCACTGTCCCTTGCAAATGAGGCTGAATGTGTTTAAACTTTGGGGTGCAAACCTATGGTCTGGTTCATGATGTGCGGCTTATGGACCTTCTCCTTTGACATTGCTGCAGCTTGGAGCTGGGAGCTAGCAGTTCACTGTCACTGCCTGCACTCACAGCGGTCTAGACTTTACCTCTCTACCTGAGCGTCACCTAAATTTAGTTTTTCTCGGGTCACATAAAAGAAAGAGACCTATACATAGTTATTTTTTATCCAGCCGGATTGCATTAGAGGTATAACATAAACCTTGAATGATCTGTTCAGGTGATTACCAGTAGTTTCAGTCAGAGAGAAACCTTCTGAAAGGAAACAGCTTCTGCAGTAACCTCTCTTTAAAAAAGACTATAACACTCTGTAAAGACTGTCATCAGTACAAGTGCTCTGTGCTCTGGGCAGAGAGGGCAGAGATAGCTCTGCCCTCTACATTCTCAGATCCTGTGTTATTCATAGAATCTGTAGTATGGCTTCTATGAATGGTGGATCTTGCAGGAAAGGATGGGCATTGTCAAGCTAAAAGTAGAAGAAACAGTGCAAGGGACATATTATACTAACTGTATGTTATGTCCCTTGTACTGATTTGTATGTTTTTTGAGTTTAGCTAAACTAAGGCCCCTTTCACACTTGTACGACTTGTCGTGCAACTTGGGACTGCAATTGAGAATCTGTGGCAAATTGCATCTCTCCATCCAATCTGACAGCGCTTGAGCTATTTAGCTATTAAGAACGGGTAAAAATTTCACTCTCTAGATGTGCAAAGCTGGTAGAGACATCCCCAATTAGACTTGCAGCTGTAATTACAGTGAAAGGCGGTTCTACAAAGTATTGACTCAGGGGGGCTGAATACAAATGCACCCCACACTTTCCACATATTTTATTTGTAAAAAAATTTGAAAACCATTTATCATTTTCCTTCCACTTCACAATTATGTGCCACTTTGTGTTGGTCTATCACATAAAATCCCAATAAAATACATTTTTGGTTGTAACATGACAAAATGTGGAAAATTTCAATCTGTATGAATACTTTTTCAAGGCACTGTAAATGCTCTCAGTCAACATTAAAGGAGGAGTATGGCCAAAGCTATACTTCTCCTGTGGATCACAGGAGTGCAGTTACTCCTCTGAACCGTTTTCTGCTAAAGCTCGCTGTCGGTTGACATCACAGAGCCGCTCCAGGCTCTGAAAAGATCCCGACCATATGGTTGGGATCCGTCCAGAAGCCTGGAGCGGCAGCTGGCTAAGCCTCTCAGTGAGCTGCTGGGAGACTGAGCCAGCCATTTCCACCCCCTCCAAAGCCCAGTGCTCCGGTGAGCACTGGAGGGGCAGAGCAGAGAGCCGGTGACTGACAGTCACCGGCTCTCTGCAGGCTGAGGACCCAGAGCTGAGCGATCAGTGGTGTTTGATCGCTCAGTTCTCCATCTTAGAGGCAGTGAGGGACAGCTGCAGCTGGGATCTGTGCTGCAGTCATCTAGGTGAATATATTATTTTTATTTTCTTTGCGATTTCCATACTTCTCTTTTAACTCTTTTTAATCCTTATGCTGCTAGCATTAGTAAATAGATAGGAAGGTATGTTAATTGTACATTTTTTTACATTTCTTCAGTTGCTTCCTGTTTTTTTGGCCTAGGCCACAATTATGTCATACATGCCAATAGTCTTGATGGGCATTTTTATTCCTTTCATCTGGAGGAGGGCTTTCTCAGCATAGCACACCCTCCAGTCTGCATGCCTGAGCTAAGGGCATATAGATTCCATGCAGTAAATACTACATGAATCATCTTGTGGCTAGAAATGCTAGTGGGGGGGTATTTTTAACAAAATAAAGCATGTAGACATGGATGGGTGGGTGAGTTAGCTTTGAAAATAAAAAATGAGTTAAATTGTGTTTTTAGTTTGTGGTGCTCAGAAACAGTTCATCTCTGCTTTAATTACTGTTACTCAGGGGTGTTGCTAGGTCTACAAAAGATCTGGGGCTAGAGCCCATAGCAACGTAGAAAAGAAAGTCATACGCTTGGGCGGGCATACACATGTATATACATACCTTACAACAGGGTCCCCAGAGAGCCCCCCCCTTACATTAGGATCCCCAGAGAGCCCCTCTTACAGTAGAATCCCTAGAGAACCTCCCCCTTGAATCAGGGTTCCCAGAGAGCCTCCCCCTTAAATCAGGGTCCCCAGAGAGCCTCCCCCTTAAATCAGGGTCCCCAGAGAGTCTCCCCCTTAAATCAGGGTCCCCAGAGAGCCTCCCCCTTAAATCAGGGTCCCCAGAGAGTCTCCCCCTTAAATCAGGGTCCCCAGAGAGCCTCCCCCTTAAATCAGGGTCCCCAGAGAGTCTCCCCCTTAAATCAGGGTCCCCAGAGAGTCTCCCCCTTAAATCAGGGTCCCCAGAGAGTCTCCCCCTTAAATCAGGGTCCCCAGAGAGTCTCCCCCTTAAATCAGGGTCCCCAGAGAGTCCCCCACTTAAATCAGGGTCCCCAGAGAGCCTCCCCTCCCCTTGGGGACTCCTGCAGAGACTCGGGGCTATGATTCGGGGCTGTAGCCCCAAAAGCCACCCCCTAGCGACGCCACTGCTGTTACTGCAAGTGTTTGTAGAATTGAATATCTATGGAAACAGCACAAAGTCAAATCACAGAAAGGCTGTTGGTATATATGGCATCCCCAGTAATGTCCTGAGGTATGTTGCACTGGGAAAATATAGTATAGTTTGAACTTTCACTTAACACTTATGTTGAAGGATTTCAGCAAGAGACTAGGTTGCTCCAGTTGCCTCCTGAAAAGCTGCTAAGATAAATATGGCTTTAGTTTGAGTATTCTGTGTCTTGCCAACAAACCCAAATGATAGGCACAATAGGACAACCATTGGTGTAAGCGACAGGTACTTTATATTAGCTCAAGCAAAGCTCATTTCTTTTGTCTTGCAGCAAGGAACCCTACAGCAAAGCAGTCCGCCATTAATAGATTTAAGACACAGGCTTTGTGCTTTGAAACAAAATATCATTACTTTATACCGGGAGGCATTGATGAAGATGATGACGGTAAGTGAGATAAACGTGCATTGTGGTAGAGTCGGCCAATAATGGTCTCTCTGTCCTTCATGAAGCACAAAAGTCAGTTGTACCTCCAAGGGAACCCTTATGTCTTATTCAAACTACTATTGCAAAGGGGGTGCTTAGCAAACAGTTCTGACTTCCACCTAGAGACCCCCAAATAATGGATGTACACATTCCCACCAAGTCGAAGGGCTCTAAGTATTACAAGTAGCTTACCTGCTGCCTATTCAAGGATGGACATCACATTTGCACCTCTAAAACTTAAAGTGGATGTAAACCCAATGTCATCCTTTCTAAAATACTGCCATAGGGGTTATCTATAAGGATATACATGCCTCCTGCATGTATCTTTACCTGTCAAATGTCTCCCCTCTGTCTGTTATGAGACCAGAAAATTTGCAGATTCTGTGGGTGGGTCTGCTGTCTGGAGCTCGGTGGGTGGAGTCGTGATGTCAGTAGACTCCCCGCCCACCTCTACACTCCCCTTGTCAATATTCATTTTCTCCTGTGTATTTCAAGAAAAAAGAAAAATTATTTTCCCCATGGGGCTTTAAAACAGCAATGCACATAATGAAAGGAAGTTCTTAATGGATGTATAAAAATTTTTTATCCAATATCATGGTTAGAAGTACAGTATAGAGAATCATCTGGTACAGTAACACACATCTTATTCCCCAGTGCAGTAACAAACACATATTAATACACATAGTTAAGTTACATAATGTTACATAAATAGCAAGCCCCGACGCGTTTCGACCTGTATATGGTCTCTTCAGGGGGACAGTTGGATCTAAAAAAGAATTACATAAATTAAATTCAAATAGATAAATATATATATTGTTGTGCATCACTTGGATTAAACCAAGATAATGAGTCTTTACCGCTAAGTGGTGGAATGGGTGTTCTCTAGTCCAGGATATGTGCTGAGGGCCAATGGAAACACCGGAGGGCTCGGGGGGGCACCCTCACTCTCCCAGGAGAGCCAGCCTCAGGGGGCTTACAAGGAGCCACACTTAGCGCACCCCCCGGGAAGGGGGGGGGGAGGGGAGATGAGGGGGAGGAGCCCACACCTGCAACAGAAACCCAAGAATAGCCATATATTAGTTAGAGGAAGTTTAATAATTAACTTGGTAATGTACTGAATGTTTCCAATTTGTCTATATGGAGACTGGCGTTGGATAGGATTTTTACTATGTAAATATATTGAGATGTTAATTCCATCCCATAAATGTAATTGACAAAATTCAATGATCGTGTGATCCAGCAATGCAGTGGTATAGCAGGTCTGTTATAATGGATAGCTTTTTCACATTTCAATTTTGGGTGGTTAAACACCCCTCCCCACCTTTCTTCCTTTTTTCCACATTTCTCCTGTGTATTTCTTACACTGAACTTCTGCTATGATCTTTAACATCCAGTGAAAAGACAGGAAAGTAACCACATGACTTCAGCATGCCCAATCATACTGAGGTGTGGAACAGCCAATCCTTGCAGAGCTGCTGAAGAAAGGAGTGGGGGAGGGAATTAAAAAATAATGCATGTCTTAGGCTAGTGCACGAGATGTAAATCACCTGTCACTCACAGCAAGGGGGAGGATTTGACAAAGTTTTTCTCTGTTTGTCAAGTTTTATCTCACTGAACAATAAAAGAGGATTGCTCAGAGCTGGATTAACTCTTTGTGGCAAGACTGGGCTCAAATGATAGGAAATCTTATACTCTACAGTATGATATATATATATAAAAAAAAAATTCGGGTTTACATCCACTTTAAGGCTCTTACACACGGATTCCTAAAAATACCACGTTTTTAGGCATTCAGATGTTTTTTTTTGTTACCTAATGTAATGTGCCTGTACACACAGATGTATGCAAACTTGCACTGCATTTAATCATTAAAAAAGAAATTACAAAAATCTGTGTTTCTCATTAGTATTTTACATGCATACGCAGTAAAGGCACAAATACACACATATACTCATGTACACCACAACCCCTTGATTAGTAAAAAAAAGCTAGAAGAATTTTTACGTGCATGGACGCACATGCACAGATGCTATATTGTCAAAAGTATTGGCACACCTGCCTTTACACGCACATGAACTTTCATGGCATCCCAGACTTAGTCTGTAGGGTTTAATTTTGAGTCGGCCCACCCTTTGCAGCTATAACAGCTTCAACGCTTCTGGGAAGGCTGTCCACAATGTTTCGGAGTGTGTCCATGGGAATGTTTGACCATTCTTTGAGAAGCGCATTTGAGGTCAGGCTCTAATGTTGGACAAGAAGGCCTGGCTCGCCGTCTCCGCTCTAATTCATCCCAAAGGTGTTCTATTGAGTTGAGGTCAGTAGTCTGTGCAGGCCAGTCAAGTACCTCCACCCCAAACTCGCTCATCCATGTCTTTATGGACCTTGCTTTGTTCACTGGTCCAAATCATTTGGTTGGGGGAGGATTATGATGTGGGGTTGTTTTTCAGGGATTGGGCTTGGCCCCTTAGTTCCAGTAAAGGGAACTCTTAAGGCGTCAGCATACCAAGACATTTTGGACAATTTCATGCTCCTAACTTTGCGGGAACAGTTTGGGGATGGCCCCGTCCTGTTCCAACATGACTGCGCACCAGTGCACAAAGCAAGGTCCATAAAGACATGGATGAGTGAGTTTGGGGTGGAGGAACTTGACTGGCCTGCACAGAGTCCTGTCCTCAACCCGCTAGAACACCTTTGGGACTGCGAGCCAGGCCTTCTCATCCAACATCAGTGCCTAACCTCACAAATGCGCTTTTGGAAGAATGGTCAAACATTCCCATAGACACACTCCTAAACCCTTTGAACAGCCTTCCCAGAAGGGTTGAAGCTGTTATAGCTGCAAAGGATGGGCCAACTCAATATTGAACCCTACGGACTAAGACTGGGATGCCAGTAAAGTTTATGTGCGTGTAAAGGCAGGTGTCCCAATACTTTTGACTATATAGTGTATATGCATGTACTATACAGCCCATTCTCACATTTTTATGCAGGAACTTTCTGCCAGGAATATCTAATGCTCCCTCTTCAGTATAGTGTGCAAAAACCCTTAGGGGCCCATTTATACTAGATATGGGTTTGGCGATTGGGGGTGCTGGGTCTTACCTTATTGGCTATTGGTGGTGCAGGAAGAGCCATTATAATATATCTAAACCCAAGAAAAAAAATGTAATACATTGCAGCTTATCAGTCATTAGATGTGGTGACTGCATAAAGGTGGTCATACACTGGCAGATTTTGGTACGATTGTTTGTACCAAACATCTCATCAGTACATTCAGTAATGCCATCAGACATTTGACAAATTTCATTTGACAGTACTTTAAAGTTTAGTTTGCTTTTAACATTCAATTTTAGATTGAGTGGAATTTTTCAAATGAAAAGCATTAGTAGAATTTTGTTCATCCGAGAAATATTTTATCAAAAATAATTGTTGATTTGACCCTGTTAACTATTAGAACATTTTTTTAAAAGTTTCAATTCTACTTGTATAATGTCGAGCTTTAGTTTTCTTTTTTTAGACTTTTTTTTTTTACATTATTTTCACTTGTTGATCCTGCCAGTAACCCTTTTTGTCCAAGAGTGACAACATTGTGTACTGTATCTATGGTGGAGCGACATTGTCACCCTAGGGCAATGTTCTCCAAATTGCGGCCTAGGGACCAGATGCCGCCTTTTGCTATTCTTTCCACTGACACCAACAATGGAGTATAAATTCCTGTTACTGACTCCAAAGATGGGGCACTATTCCTCCCACTGACACCAACAATGGGGTACTATTCCTCTCACTGACACTGATAATGGGGCACTATTCCTCCCAATGTTACCAATGATGGGGCACTATTCCTCCCACTAACACCAATGATGGGACACTATTCCTCCCACTGACACCAACAATGAGGCACTAATCCTCCCATTGACACCAACAATGGGGTATAATTCCTGTTACTGACAGTAAAGATGAGGCACTATTCCTCCCACTGACACCAATGATGGGGCACTATTCCTCCCACTGACACCAACAATGGGGTACTATTCCTCCCAATGTTACCAATGATGGGGCACTATTCCTCCCACTAACACCAATGACGGATGCACTATTTCTCCCACTGACACCAACAATGAGGCACTAATCCTCCTACTGATACCAACAATGAAGCACTATTCGTCCACTGACACAATGGGGCACTAATCCTCCCACTAACACCAACGATGGGGCACTATAATCCTCCCACTGACACCAACGATGGGGCACTAATCCTCCCACTGACACCAACGATGGGGCACTAATCCTCCTACTGACACCAACAATGAGGCACTAATCCTCCTCCTGATACCAACAATGAAGCACTATTCGTCCACTGACACAATGGGGCACTAATCCTCCCACTGACACTAACGATGGGGCACTAATCCTCCCACTGACACCAATGATGGGGCACTATTTCTCCCCCAATGCCAAAGTTGCACTGTTTACTCCCACTGTCGCCAAGATAACTTCCCCCTCAAGTTTAAAGGACAGTAAACTAGCCCTTGGTTTAGAAAGTTTGGAGACCCCCTGTCCTAGGGCAAGAAACGTATGAAGCCTACAGAACACCTCCCCCTTTCCTCTTCTCCATAACATAAGGGAAGGTATACACTTATGAGTGAACAATGTTCCAAGTTCACCTCTGTGAATTAGAGAACACCTCCCCCCAATGTCAATGAGAAAAGAAGAGGGGGAGATGTCCTACAATTTACAGAGGAAAAACGTGAAACAATAACTAACTGATAAGAGTGTAGAAGGGGCAGAGAGTACTGAGAGTTATCAGCTCACTGCATTTCTGGCAGGATCAACAGGTCTTTTTTGCACTTATTAACCAACTATAAAAAAATTCCTTTAATCATATATTTAACAGACCAAAAAGTCCAAATAATAGAAGTTCATTCTAGGCATTTAGTTCAAATTTAAAGCGGGGGTCCACCTATCTATCGTTTTTTTTTTTTTGAGTTCATTCACAAACTTTTCTTCTCAGCATTACATACTCACATATTGTGTGTAATATGTCCGCCTGTGTCAGATTTCGTCGGAAAGAATAACTTATATTATTCACTGCAGGCGGTTTCCATCTTCATTGTGGGCATTTGAAGCCCACAAGCATTTATTTCCTGGATGTGGTGAATGCTGTGCTCCCAGCATTCACCGCTCGTTCCCGCACATGCTCAGTGGCATCCTGGGAAGCCTGAGACTAGCTCCCAGGAGTCTGGGAGAGGCTAGAAACACACCTACTCCCACGGGAGGAGAACCAGGAAGTGCAAAGAAGAATAGAAAAATAAAAGGTAATTACGGCGATTTCAATTTTTTTAAACAGCATGTCAGCATCTATGGAAGGAAAAGAATACATACAGATATTGTTCAAAATTTGGGTGGAACCCCGCTTTAAAATGACATTTTGACAATTTTTTTAACACATATTTTAAACGTGTACTTGCTTTTAAATGTTATTTCTGATATTTCAACAGTTGAGAGCTGTGCTGATAAGCTGGAGCAAATGGTCCCCATTAACTTCCGAGAAGTAAGTGTGAGCGCGTCGTGGATGATCACAAGCACCAACACCACAGCAGACAGCAGCCTCCAAAGTCACTGTTACTGTGAATCACATTACTGGTAGCCTTATACACTTTAAAGGGTCTAATTATAAATCTTTTCATCCAAGACTCACACAACTTTTACCCACGACTCAAGCATTTTCCCAATCTAATCCAATCAGAAAACTGTGTACATTTTGGGTGAAAATTGTGTGAAGTGTGTGTTAAAGTTTATAAACAGATCCTTAAGGATTCGGAAAGGGTTGGTCCATCAAAACAGGAAATTATGGTGTTTAGTTATATGCCTACATCTATCTCTCTAGGACATTATTGGTGATATGTCTACACACATACCATGCCCACTATGAGGGGTTCCTACTCTCCCTGCTAGAATATTTATTTTATATTATGGGGAATGTAACAGGGCCCAGAATTACGGTAGGAAGATCTTACTGTTGGGGTGTCTAGTTTATCTGGAGTTGATTCAGTCCACCAAGATCTCCTTATAAATAAACGATCACCTTCAGGTAGCTTTAGGTACACACTGTGCAGAGGACGCACTACACTAACTTGTAAATACTGCAGCTGCCTGCGGTACTGTACTAATAGGACCAGAAGAACACCACAAATTTTCTTCAGGTAGCTTTAGGTGCACACTGTGCAGAGGACACAGTACACTAACTGTAAATAATGTAGCTGCCTGCCTGTGGTATTAATAGGATCAGAACAACAGCAATTTTCTTCAGGTAGCTTTAGGTGCACACCGTGCAGAGGACGCACTACACTAACTTGTAAATACTACAGCTGCCTGCAATACTAATAGAATCAGAACAACAACACAAATTTTCTTCAGGTAGCTTTAGGTGCACACTGTGCAGAGGACGCACTACACTGACTTGTAAATACTGCAGCTGCCTGCGGTACTGTACTAATAGGACCAGAAGAACACCACTAATTTTCTTCAGGTAGCTTTAGGTGCACACTGTGCAGAGGACGCACTACACTAACTTGTAAATACTGCAGCTGCCTGCGGTACTGTACTAATAGGACCAGAAGAACACCACTAACTTTCTTCAGGTAGCTTTAGGTGCACACTGTGCAGAGGACACAGTACACTAACTGTAAATACTGTAGCTGCCTGCCTGTGGTATTAATAGGATCAGAACAACAGCAATTGTCTTCAGGTAGCTTTAGGTGCACACTGTGCAGAGGACGCACTACACTAACTGTAAATACTGCAGCTGCCTGCCTTTGGTACTAATAGGATCAGAAGAACACCACCAATTTTCTTCAGGTAGCTGTAAATACTGTAAAAACACCTGCCTGTCTGTCAGTAGGAAGAGAATAACAGGAATGGATCTAGCTAAACTGAATACAGTGTATATATATATATATATATATATATATATATATACACACACACACACACACACACACACACACACACCACCTAGGATGTATATATATATATATATATATATATACACACAATATACTGTAAGTGCAGCTAACTGACTCGCCTGCCTACTCTAACTTAAATCAAATGACACTGTGTCTCTGTCCATCTATCTCTCTCTCAACGCCGGAACACACTACACAGGGCCGCCGTGCAGGCGGCCTTATATAATGTGGGGCGTGTACTAAACCCCCTGAGCCATAATTGGCCAATGCCACCCAATGGTGCTGTGATTGGCCAAGCATGCGGGTCATAGTGCATGCTTGGCCAACCATCAGCCAGCAATGCACTGCGATGCCGCAGTGAATTATGGGTCGTGACGCGCCACTCGATTTTGGTGCGAACGGCCCATATCGTAATTCGGCAAACGGCCGAACATACGATGTTCGAGTCAAACATGGGTTCTCGAACACGAAGCTCATCCCTAGTGTTCAGAGAGAAGAACCTTCTTTCATTGGTGGTCAGTTGGAAGGATGCCCATTACATTGGTGGTGAGCGGTAAGAATGCCCCTTACATTGGTATCCGGTACTCTACAAAGAATGCCCATTACATTGGTGTTCAGTGGGAAGTATGCCCTTTACATTGTTGTTCAGAGAGAGGAACCTTCTTTCATTGGTGGTCAGTGGAAAGAATGCCCATTACATTGGTGGTCGTAGAGAAGAATGCCCCTTACATAGGAGGTCAGTAGGTAGACTGTCCACCTTACAGTGGTGGTCAGAATCCCTCCCTTACAGACAGCTAAAAAGATCATTGGCGTCATGCTGATATAGAGATAGATATAGAGATATAGAGATATAGATATATATATATAGAGACATATAGATATAGATAGATAGATAGATAGATAGATAGATAGATAGATAGATAGATAGATAGATAGATAGATAGATAGATAGATAGATAGATAGATAGATAGATAGATAGATAGATAGATAGATAGATAGATAGATAGATAGATAGATATCATATACAGTATTTGCACTCACTTTTATTGTTTTTAGTCTGTAGGTAAATGGATATTGACAGTTTCAGCACATGAGAAGGCGGAAATGGCTCTGCGAGATACCACAGCTCTCCATGGCTTTACTGAAATTAGTATTGCCAATAATAAAGTGCACCTGTCTCACACCTCCATCCAGTGAGTATAACAAAGATAAGTGACTTTACCCTTTCATCTCTCAGGAATATCCAAAGGTTAAAGAGAACCTGTCACTGGGCCAAACACTTCTGGAGCAGGATGGCCAACTGTTTATTTGTAAATTAAAAAAAATGCACATTTAGCCTATCGAGTCAATTAAAAATAAATAATAGATTTTGAAATGTGATTTTAATTCCACTTTAATGATAGCAGAACAAATCAGGTCCACTCCCTGCTAGGCTGGCTTGCTGTGCTGTGTGGCAAGACTGTGTAAGGACTGGATGGATAGCGATACTAAAACTTCAACAGGCAAAATAGCGCCAATATACTGAATGTACAGTGTTTTACCATTTACCTATATATTTAGCTTATATATTCCCTGTTTAGCTTTACCATAGTGGACTATAACTGATTCATGTATGTATATAGATCGGGATCCTTCCAGAGCCTGGAGAGCAGTGGCAACCCGTCCATAAAGGGAGCATAGGCGCTGCCCCCTTAATCCATATGCCCAGCCCCTAATCTACATGCAGGGCACCGGATACATGGATTTCAATGTTTTTTTTGTTTTTTTTTAAGCACTTGATTAGAGCCGGGAGCTCTCATTGGCTTCAAAAAAGGGTGGGCTCGGGGCGCAGAGCACTGTGCCCCGAGCCCACCCAGTTGTGTGAAAATAGGGAATTAATATTCGCTAGTGTCTTCACGGTTCTCCTCCCGGACAATCAGGAAGCGGGTCCTGAAACCCGAATGGCCAGGGAGTCTTAGGCAATCTTAGCCAATCGGGTCTCAGGACCCACTTCCTGTTTGGCCGGGAGGAGAAGCACCCAGATCCCGAGCAGTACAAAGCCTTACATGTCTACAGATCGGCCCCGGCTCTTCCCTTGTCATCTGCCTCCTAAGTAGGCCTCTGATTGTCCGTCTCTCGCAGGGTAGGGGTGGGAGATCACAGCCTTCCCGTCCTTCTGCCGCGCGCAGGGGGGGGAATCACCTCCTGCATGTCCATCTCCAGTGGGGGGGTTCGCTGCCTTCCTGACCGTCTCTGTCGAGGGGAATAGTGGCGTTAGTTTGCGCCCCCCCCAAAATATTGAACACCAGCCGTCAGTGCTGGAGAGGCTCTGTAACTTCAGCTGGCACCAGACTTTACCTCGATGTTGGCTGATTCTGGGTCACGGGAGTGCAAATAGTAAGTGCACTAATATGACACAAAAGAGAAGTATGGTCAAAAAAGCTTTGGCCGTACTTCTCTTTTTAAGTGGTGCAACTTTTAGTTAAATGTAATTAACCTTAACCACCTATTGTTCTTGTGTATGCAGTCCATCCTTGTTTGGTCTTTCCAGTGTCTGTTCTTTTGTGGCAAACCAGAATTCTGTCTAAGCACCCCCGTTCACACACCGGAGCGACTTGTCATGCAATTTGACTTGTCAAATTGCATGACTAGTCGCATCCTGTTTGTCGGCAATGTCAGTGTTCAAATCGGTGCAACGCTGACTTTGCGGCGCCGCATCGATTTGAAAAACTAGTTAATTCACTACAAGTCGCACCAGAAGTCGCACTGATATGCGGCTTTAAAATCTTGCGATTTCACATGAAGTGGCACGATTTCAAAGCCGCATTTAATGCGAACGAGGGCTAAATGATGCCAGTGTCTGTGTGTATATGGTACGGCTATATCACAAAGAAGACACTGCAAATAAAGACCCTATTTTATAAACACATGTGTGTCCAATCAGAATGCAGACATAGCGGTGGCAACCAATCAAACTCCAGCTGTCAATCATTTGGATGGGAACAGTAATAAATCCGCAGGATTTATGATTCATTAAATGAATTTTGCATTTTCCTTTCAGCCCCGGAATCCTCTACTTACTGGACAAGAGTGACATTGACGTGGATGAGAGTTCAGGACATATTTTATACAAAGGTAACATCTGAATATAAATATTCTGGAAGCAGAGTGTTTGCTGTGCAGTGGCCTCATTGGGTTGGGACATTTGGATCATTTTAGTGGATTTTATTTCTCTAATTTATTCATTCTAAACATTTTTTAAAGGAGGATTCCTGATTGATTTTGGTTGTTGTCAAACTAGAGCATGCCTACAGCCAGTCCATGCAGTGTAACAGCTGATGGGTTGAGAGGTGGTTTCAGTAACGATTCCCTGACCAGACCTTAAAGTGAACCTTCCTTCACTTTTTAATGTTCTTTACCTAATGCCCCCCACCACTTCCCTTTAGCAAATTGAAAATAAACATTTTTGCAGGGGGGATACCTATTTTTGACGAAGCACACGCAACGCTTCCAAATTCTTCACCTAGGTGAGAATGATATGTCCCCTCCAAGCCCAAAGCCTCTTGGAATAGCCATATCAGGAGGCTTGATACCCTCCCTGTACAACAGAGCTCACGCTGGGAGAGGGAGAAGCAGTACAAGAAGCCAATGAATTTTGCTACAGTGCTCACATGCTAACAAGAGACATGGCTAATAGGAGAGAGCAGAGTGACAGAGAGATGAGCACTTTAGTCTGCTGCTTCTCCTTTACTGTTCAATCACAGGCCGGAGGAGGGAGAGACCTGTAAGGCCTCGTTCACACCATTGTGCAGAGACGTCAGTTTTTCTACACGCATTCTGCAGGGGCACAAAAAAAAACAATTGTTCTCTATGTGCCCTGTTTACACCACTACACTGGTAACATTGGTGTGAGTTGGGCACATAACTGACGTGCATGAAAACTGATGTCAAGGTGCAAAAAAACTCACTGAAACAAGCATGAAAACTGATAGGAAACTGATGTAAACTCATGTCTCTGCAAGTGAAATCTGTGCAGTTTTTCCATCAGTTTACATCAGTTTTGATAATACAGTATGGCGTGAATGATCCCTGAATGTAGAGGATAAAAATCTGCCAGATAGGGATGGGCTGTGTGGCATGGCTGGATAGAATTACGAATCCCTTCCATATATGTGTAATTACACTATATTACTAAAACTATTGGGATGCTTGCCTTTACACGCACATGAACTTTAATGGCATCCCAGTCTTAGTCAGTGGCGGCTGGTGCTCAAAATTTTTGGGGGGCCGCAAACTAACTGAAAAATACTGAAAAAAAAACCTCATCAATTGCAGCCCCACTGTGCCCATCAAATGCAGCCACTATGCCATTATTGCAGCCACTGTGCCCCATCAAATGCAGCCACTGTGCCCATCAAATGCAGCCACTGTGCCCATCAAATGCATCCACTTGGGCCCATCATTTGTAGCCACTTGTGCCTCATCAAATGCAGCCACTTGTGCCTCATCAAATGCAGCCACTTGTGCCTCATCAAATGCAGCCACTTGTGCCCATCATATGCAGCCACTTGGGCCCATCATATGCAGCCACTTGGGCCCATCATTTGTAGCCACTTGTGCCCCATCAAATGCAGCCACTTGTGCCCCATCAAATGCAGCCACTTGTGCCCCATCAAATGCAGCCACTGTGCCCCATCAAATGCAGCCACTGTGCCCATCAAATGCAGCTACTGTGACCCCCACCAGCCTGCTGTCTGCCTGGCACTTACCCCATCTTGGTGGCGGGTCAGGCAGCGGGTGACGGCGGCAAGCTGTGGGACAGCTCCTGTGTCCTCAATGCTTCCCCCTTCTCTCTTCTTCCGTTCTGCTAGGCGTCCAATAGCGGCACGCGTGCCATCAGCCAATCAGGTGATGGGTATTAGACCCGCACTTCCTGATTGGCAGAGAGGCGGTTCAGTGTTAGAAAAGCAAATATTAATGTGCTTTTCTAACACATCTGGGTGGCTCTGCACTCCGAGTCCACCTTTTTTTAAGCCTATTAGAGCATATGGCTCTAATCAGGTGCTTAAAAAAAACACCCTCGCCACTGTAATTCAAGAGCCCGGCGTCCGAAAAGGGACCGGACTCCTGAATAGGGGTGGCAGCGGCAGCCATGGATAGATTCATGCAATGCATGAGTCTATCCATTAGTCATATAGAGGGGTGGCGTGATGGAGGTGGCAGTGCCCATGCGCCCTTAATGGACCGTCCGCCCCTGGTCTTAGTCCGTAGGGTTCAATATTGAGTTGGCCCACCCTTTGCAGCTATAGCAGCTTCAACTCTTCTGGGAAGACTGTCCACAAGGTTTAGGAGTGTGTCTATGGGAATGTTTGACCATTCTTCCAGAAGCACATTTGTGAGGTCAGGCACTGATGTTGGACGAGAAGGCCTGGCTTGCAGTCTCCCCTCTAATTCATTACCAAGGAGTTATATCGGGTTGAGGTAAGGACTCTTTGCAGGCCAGTCAAGTTCCTCCAATCCAAACTCACCCATTCATGTCTTTATGGACCTTGGGATGAATTAGAGCGGAGGCTGCGAGTCAGGCCTTCTTGTCCAACATCAGAGCCTGACCTCACAAATGTGCTTCTGGAAGAATGGTGAAAAATTCCAATAGACACACTCCTAAACCTTGTGGACAGCCTTCCAAGAAGAGTTGAAGCTGTTATAGCTGCAAAGGGTGGGCCAACTCAATATTGGACCCTACGGACTAAGACTGGGATGCCATTAAAGTTCATGTGTGTGTAAAGGGCAGGCGTCACAATTCTTTTGGTAATATAGTGTATCTGTTTGCCTTTCAGGTTTAATTAATGACTACAATTTCACACATGACTACAATGTCTATATAATGTTGAGCAATCTGAAGGCTGAAACAATGGAAATTAAGCTACCATATATGATGTTCATGTGAGCCCCATGGCACTGACCTACACATGTTCTTTGCCCCTTTACAGATACCGCCGAAGGCACCAGGTCCCCCATCTACAGAGTGAGCCCCAACTGTATCATGTTCTTACCTGAACTTCTCCCGGGCAAAATGTACCTGAATTGTACGTATCTGTCCTATCTCCGACTAGGGGCACAATGGTGTCCTTGCCTGACCTCTACCTAAAATTTGCATTTTTCACTTGCTTTTTTCAATGAATGACCTATATAACTTCATATTACAGGTCACCCAAACCATAACTCTTTATCAGACGACATCACAAAATTCGTACAGTACGCAAACTGTCGCAAATATAACACTATAGTAATAAAGGAGCATTCGTGTAAGTAGACCAAAGTTCAATAACAAGATACTGTGTGTGTTGGCCTTGTTTGATTTGTAAAGTATAAAAAAGTTGAGTTAATTCTCTACCAACACAATCCATTGCAAAGTTAAAAACAATACACCAGAATTGATACTGAGTCTGTGGTTTAAATTATAACTCTGCTTTTGTTGAAAAAAAGTAATTCTCAGTTACATAAATTGCAAGGATTTTAGAAAAACTCAATGTAAGGGAGTATATTTAACAAAAAAAAATGTAGTAAGAATTCCTCAAGCATTCACACAGCTGTCACAAATAATGGCAGTGTTGTAATAGGTTTATTTTCTTTGATAGTCAGCTCCATCTTGTGACCATAATGTGGCATTTTTCTGAAATACCTTAATTATTAAAATACTGCAAAATGGCCACTAGATGGACCTGATGATGCCAGAAAATAAATGTATTAAACATACTGGGGTACATTTACTAAAACTGGAGCAGTCAGAATCTGGTACAGCTGTGCATGGTAGCCAATCAGCTTTTAACTTCAGCTTGTTCAATGAACCTTTGATAATAAAACCTGGAAGCTGATTGGTTTCTATGCAGAGTTGCACCAGATGTTGCACTCTCCAGTTTTAGTAAATAACCCCCAATATTTGTGATGGCTGTGAGAAACACTTGAGGCAGTCACACAAGCAAATTTCTTAAAAGCTGACCCCAAAGTCTTACCTCTTGCCCTGTCAAAACACTTCAGAACAATGATCAAACAAATATAAATTACAAACTTTTCTGTTAAAAAAAAAAAAGTGTAGTACGAATGCCTCAAGCATTCACAAAGAGGTCACAAATAATTGCAGTGTTGTAGAATTTTCAAATTTCCGAATTTAGGATTTTCAAATTTCCAAATTTCCGAATTTAGAATTTTCGGATTTCCGAATTTCCGAATTTAGAATTTTCAGATTTCCGAATTTCAAATTTTTGAATTTTCAGAATTCAAAAATTCGGAAATTCAAAAATCCTAAAATTAGAAAATCTGGAAAAAAGAAAGAAATTTGGTAAAATTTGAAATAATAACTAATAATAACTAACTATTACATTATAGGTATTGGAATTTCCTTTCAAATTTGGCTGTTTGTGAAAGTAACGAATACAAATTTATCTGAAGTTACGAATTATCCGAAATAATGAATGCCTCATCTAAACAAATGGAATGGAACAAATTAATTATAAACAATAGTAATAAAAAGGTTTTATTATTATTGTTATTTATTATTTTTAGATTGTTACATTCTATTCGTTTAGATACGGCATTCGTTATTTCAGATAATTCGTAACTTCGGATAAATTCGTACTTGTTACGTTCACTAAAAGCCAGATTTGAAAGGAAATTCCAATACTTATTACTAATTTAATATTTATTATTAGTTAGTTATTTCAGATTTTCGGGTTTTCGAATTTTCAGATTTTCATTCTTTTGAATTTTCAGATTTTTATCCTTATTTTTGGATTTTCAAATTTCCAAATTTTTGAATTTTCAAATTTATTAAATTTCTAATATTCAAATTTCTTATTTTCGAATTTTCAAATTTCCTAATTCAAATTTTTGAATTTCTGAACTTCCGAATTTCCGGAATTTGGATTTTTGAATTTTCGAATTTCCGAAATGTTCCAATTTCAGAAATTTTGAATTTTCGAATTTTGGAAATTTAGAATTTCTGAAATTTTGAATTTCTGAAATTTTGAATTCCCGAATTTCCAATTTCTGAAATTCCAATTTCCGAATTTTGAAATTTTGAATTTCCGAAATTCCGAATTTTTGAAAATTCAGAAATTCGAAATTTTGGAAATTTCGACTTTCTGAAATTTTGAATTTTGCAATTTCCGAAATTTCGAATTTCCAAAATTTTGAATTTTCAAAAATTCGAAATTCGGAAATTTCGGAATTAACAAGTATGTCAAAATTTATTAAGAAGTGAATTCGGATCTAAATGATTTGCACATGTCTACTTGAGGCAGCCACACAGAACATTTCTTAAAAATTGATCCCAAAGTCTTACCTCTTGCCTTGTCAAAACACTTCAGCCTCTGAGCTGCAAAGAACAATGATAAAACAAATATAAATTGGGCACATTTCTGTAAAGAAAAAAAAAATTGGGCAAGCTGAAAGTTTATTCTTGATATGGTAAAAAAAAAAAAAAAGGTGTGTGTGTACATAAGAAAAACTGTATTTTTTTTGTATTTTTTTAAGCTTCTTGCTCAGCTTTGCCTGATGAAGTTACAGTTCTAGATATGGATAAGGTAGGTATTATCATTATTATGTAAAATCAATATGTTGTACATTAACTATTCACAAAAAAGTGAATAAAAACCAATCAATGTCATCATTAAGGACCCACTCCAGGAAATCTGAAAATTACCTGTGGCTCGGATCCTCCTCTTCTCGGGGTCCCTCTTTGGCGCTCCTGGCCTCTCCCTCCTGTTGAGTGCCCCCACAGCAAGCGGCTTACTATGGGGGCACCTGAGCCGAGTTACAGCTCCCTGTGTCTATTCGCGACCCGGCCCTGCCCCCTCTCTCTCCTGATTGGCTGACTGATTTTGATTTGACAGCAGCGGGAGCCAATCATGCCACACTGCTGTCTTAGCCATTGAGGAGGGGAGTCCCGGGCAGCTGAGACACTCCTGCAACACCGCTCAAGTAAGTATTAGGGGGGCTGCTCCACACAGAAGGCTTTTTTATCTTAATGCATAGAACATAGAACAACCACTTTAAGGTCTAGAGTGCATGGAAAAGAAGATTTACGTACAGGGGTGGCCCGTCCATTTAGGGGAGCATGGGCACCGCCCCCTCTATCCACACCCCCCCCACCCTCCATATGGTTAATGGGTAGATTCATGCATAGCCATGGCCACCTCCTATTCATGCATCCGGCCCCTTTTAGGACACCGGGCACCTGAATTACAGAGGCGGCGGGGGTGTTTTTTGAAGCACCTGATTAGAGCTATAGGCTCTAGTAGGCTTGAAAATAAGGTGGTCTCGGAGCGCAGAGCATTGTGCTCGGAGCCCACCCAGGTGTGTTAGAAAAGCAAATGAATATTCGCTTTTCTGACACTGAACCGCCTCTCGGCCATTCAGGAAGCGCAGGTCTGATACCCGTTTCCCGATTGGCTGAAAGGTCAGGCGTTCCTATTGGATTTCCAAATATCAAGCCACGCTGTAGGTTAAAGAAATGACAAATATGGTACTAAAACCTTAACTCAATCAAACAGTAAAGGGAAAAACTAGTCAAATAGTGTATAATTGATAGTCCATTCAGATTGATAGTTGTTCTCCACTGTGCAAGTATCACACAAAACACCCAGGAATGGTGATAAAAAAAAAAGTCTGCCTTCCACCTCCACGCAAACTGCCACTTACCAGCTCCTGTGGATTTCTTAATTATGGGAGATCATACACGCCTGTGGCTTGATACCCAGCTTGGGCCTTTGGTTGCACACAGCCGAGATCCCAGCGTCACAGGGGTTTACGGCTCATACAGGAAGGTTAGAGCAGATGTTTCCCAGAAAAGAGTAATAAAGAGCTTCCATAGTGTAAACTCATGAATAATTTATGTTACAAAAAATAACAGGAGGTATTGCACTTACATTTATATAAAAGCACCATATGCAAAGTAAAAACCAAGCCGGCCGGCTCTCGGTAACAGCCTGTGGTCCAGGACTTTCATGCATCGCGGTGACGTCAGCACATTGCTCCTCCCTATGCGTTTCATCACACCTGACATCGTCCTGAAGCATCCTATTGAATGCCTATGAGGAGGGGAGGAAGCAGTCGTGATCTCAGAAGAGAAAAGGACACAGGAGACGCTGCCTGATCCCCTGCCCGATGTGCACGCTGATCCCTGATGATCCCCGCTGCAGATGGGGTAAGTGCTGGTAGACCGGCAGACAGCAGGGGGGGTTTTGAGGTGCCACGGGGATGGTTGTTTGCCACCCCCTCCAAACAAAAAAACCACCAGCCACCACTGTTTACGTACCTGATCCTCCGCTCCTCCAAATCTGCTAGACTTCTTAGGCCGCAATCCAAGTGGATTAGTCTGCTCAGCGAGGGATCTGCTCACTGATCCCTGTAGAGCAGGCAGATGACAGGTCTGTGTTTGCTCCGCTATGTAGAGCGGACATGGACACACCCGCTGTCCTCTATGGGGCTGTTGGATGAAACAGACCACCTGTCCATTTCTATCCAACTGTCATTCAATCCAATTCATGGATGGGGGGATCCCCATCCTTCTGTTCTTAGCAGACCGGATCGGATGCCAGCGGGTGTCAGCAGAGGGCTATGGATGATCCGATCGGGTCCGCCTGAAGAACTGACAGGTGGACCCCATCGGTCCGTCAGTATGAAAGGGACCTAAGTGTCTTCTCCCCCACGCTCCAGTGCTCTAAGGTCTTGATGTCATCAAAACAAAAGCAGGGTCTATAGTCCTGCATTGGAGGTGATGTTGCAGAATGACAGTCCACCGCCAAAGCATGGGGAAGCACCATCTGCCAGGGGGGTGGAGGATTGGGTAGGTAAAAGTGCTTTTACTCTCCACTAAACGAGGAATTTTTAGATTTCCCAGAGTTGTGGTTAAAATCCTATATAAACCTAAAACCAAAAATGTCATTTATTGCAGCTCACCAGCCCTTAGATGTGGTGGCTGCATGGGTTCTTCCTTTTTTTTGGTAAGAACATTTTCAGCAAGCACAGAAAATACCTGCTGAGCCTACCAGAATTGCCATGCCCCGAATAGGAAAGCACAAAGAACCTTATTCGTATTGAGTAACCTACTAGTTCCATCAATCCACCATGTAATAGAGATGGACAAGGGCAGCCTTTGTGACAACCATGGTTGCCCCCATATACTGCATACATTGTAGACACTAGGGGGCAAGAAGGGTGTTATTCACATTATCACCAGGTGATTATAAAGGAATAAAAGCCAGAAAAAAGTGAAGCAGCCTCTGGACTGGTTAGCTGCAATATATTAGATTGTTTTTTTGTGTTTTGATATACTTCATCTAAGATAAAGAAGAAGAAATGTAATTGGTCGGTATCCAATGACATGCCTTCACTCGTTATAACTCCACCTTGCATTGGCTTATTCAATCACCTGGCTTGGGTCTCTATTATTATTATAATTTTTATTAAATTTTACATCACAATTAACAAAATTGTTCATCATTTTCTAAACCAATATTCTATTGACAGTTCCCTACGTGACCTGCATTAATGCTTTTATATCCCAAATATTAATACAATTTTACTAAGATCACTCACACAGCATCAAACAAGCAAAATAAAAAAATAAAAAAAATGGTCTCTCTCTCCCTCCTCCCATTGCCCATAATTTTTCAAAAGATGTAGGGAGTCTATGTATAGAACCACTTTTGGAAAGATTAATATAAACATTTCTAAGCTGGAAATACTCCAACCAATGTCCCGGCTTCTGTTCTGTATTCTCAATCAAGTCCGTTAATGGTTTTAAATTATCCTCAGAGAGTGCATTTACTATTGGTAAAATCAGGGCTTTTTTTCTCAGAGAATAGGTGCAGGAACTCAACCACGCTGCGCCCCCCCCTCATCACAGGGGGAAGAGCATCCAATAGTGGGTGTGGCCAAACTACATTAACAGTGGGAGGGACATAAAAAGGGATTGTTATATACCAGTAGTGTGCTACATACAGAGTGCCGGGTTTAGGAATGCGTTACTTACATAGTAATTTAGTTAGTCAGGTTGAAAAAAGACAGTCCATCTAGTTCAACCAATAGAAAAAAAATACAATACAATATACACAATCCTATACCCACAGTTGATCCAGAGGAAGGTGAAAAACCCCAGCAGAGCATGCTCCAATTTGCTATAGCAGGGGGAATAATTCCTTCCTGATCCCCCGAGAGGTAATCGGATTTTTCCTGGATCAATTTTACCTATAAATGTTAGCATCCAGTTATATTATGTATATTTAGGAAAGAATCCAAGCCTTTTTTAAAGCAATCTACTGAGCTGGCCAGAACCACCTCTGGAGGGAGTCTATTCCACGTTTTTTACAGCTCTTACTGTAAAGAAACCTTTCCGTATTTGGAGAAGAAATCTTTTTTCCTCTAGGCGTAAAGAGTGCCTCCTTGTCTTTTGTGATGACCTTAAAGTGAATAACTCAATACCAAGTTCACTATATGGACCACTTATGTATTTGTACATGTTGATCATATCCTCCCTTATTCTCCTCTTCTCAAGAGAGACTAGATTCAGTTACTCTAGTTTTTCCTCATAGCTGAGCTCCTCCATGCCTCTTATCAGTTTGGTTGCCCTTCTCTGCACTTTCTCCAGTTTCCCGATATCCTTTTTTGAGAACTGGTGCCCAAAACTGAACTACTTATTCCAGATGAATTATTACTAATGATTTGTACAGGGGCAAAATTATACTGCAGAGATTCTTTCATTTAACAAGTGGAGAGACTAATCTGTTCACTCAACTGTCAAAAGAAAACATCCAGGCAGTCTGCCAAGTTTTTAACATGAAACATTGTAACTAACTCTTCCTTCTTAGATCAAAGGGATAAACTTCTGTGTGAAAAAAAAATCCAGGCAGTCTGCCAAGTTTTTAAACAACGTGTAAATGCAGGAAGTTTAATCATTTAAAGTCTAAATCTTTTTCTGACACTTGTTTCTTAAGTTAAAATCAATATTTTTTCCTAGAAAATTACTCGGAACCCCCAAACATTATATATATTCTAGCAGTGACCCTAGGGAATAAAGGGGGTTATTTACGAAAGGCAAATCCACTATGCACTGCAAGTGCACTTGGAAGTGCAGTCGCTCTAAATCTAAGGGGTAGATCTGAAATGAGTGGAAGCTCTGCTGATTTTATCATCCAATCATGTGCAAGCTAAAATGCTCTTTTTTATTGTCCTTGCATGTGCCCCTCAGATTTACAGCGACTTTACTTCCAAGTGCACTTTCAAGTGCATTTGCTGTGCAAAGTGGATTTTCCTTTAGTAAATAACCCCCATTATGTCAATTGCTGCAATATTTTATGTCACACTGTATTTGCCCAGTGGTCTTTCAAACGCAATTTTTTGGGAAAAAATACACTTCAATTTAAAAAAAAAAAAAAAATGAAAAAGTAAAGTTAGCCCAATTTTTTTGTTTTAATGTGAAAGATGATGTTACGCAGCGAGAATCGTGATCTATCTTCTAAGCAAAAAAATTGTGATTCTCATTTTAGCCAGAATCGTGCAGCTCTAGTACAGAGTGCAGAGTTCAGAAGCATGCTACATACAGAGTGCAGAGTTCAGGAGTGCATTGTGTACAGAGTGAGTGCAGGGTTCAGGAGTGTGCTACATAAAGAGTGCAGGGTTCAGGAGTGCATTGTGTACAGAGTGAGTGCAGGGTTCAGGAGTGCATTGTGTACAGAGTGAGTGCAGGGTTCAGGAGTGCATTGTGTACAGAGTGAGTGCAGGGTTCAGGAGTGTGCTACATAAAGAGTGCAGGGTTCAGGAGTGCATTGTGTACAGAGTGAGTGCAGGGTTCAGGAGTGCATTGTGTACAGAGTGAGTGCAGGGTTCAGGAGTGCACTATGTACAGAGTGTAGGCTTCAGGGGTGTGCTACATACAAAGTGAAGGGTACAGAGTGCAGAGTACATCGTATTTTAATCTTGGCTTGAAACCACCCCAAATAGATAGATAATAGATAATAAAAGGCTTGGGTCTCAATGTTTATGGTTTCTCTATGCCGCAGATCGTAGGGAACTGGAAGCTAGCTGCCGTTGCCTCTAATGTGCCCAAAGAGAATGTGAACTTTCCAACTGCAATACAGTTTGTCATTAATGATGGGGAGCTGGTCATCACAGATGGTAGATGGTAAGAGACATCCTTTATAAATTTACTATAATTGTTGTGCATTGTCTGTAGATATTACATATATCAAGCAATTTCATAAGAACATTTGTTGGGAGAAGCTGATTGCCACAGTAAGTGATGGGAAATCCTGACAAAGACATTTGTGGCCGAATAGGGAAGGGTAGAATAATGCAATAAGTTCACCTTAAATCAAGCCCCATCATAGATGTTATAATTGCCTCATAGTTACCTTTCATCCCTCCCACTGTCAGGAGCAGTAGTTCCAGGTTATGCTTGGTGATTGGTCCAGTGCAGTCAAATTGGAGTGGTCACCTAGATGGGGATCCTCAGATCCAGATCAGCTTGAAACTTACACAGGGTTTTTATCTCTTGCTTCCAGTGCCAAATAGGATGTCAGGGCAGTGAATGAAAGGTAAATATACAATGCTACGGGGGGCTGATATTAAAGTAAACCTGTTGCTTTGCCTTACCTAGGAAAAGCACAGGTTCACTTTAGCCTGGTTTCTAACATTTAAAAGGAACCCTTGATACCTAACCTCTCACTAAACCCCTAGAGGCTCATTTAAAAAGAGTGCTGCACTGCAGTGCGAGAGGAGAGCCTGGTCATGTGATTAATAAAAGTCACATGACCTGCTCTCCTTGAGTCACAGCACTCTCTCTGCTTCATTATGCAGATAGGACTTTGTCGGGATGAGTATGGGGGGTGCGCCAGCCAGTGGCGTAGCGTGGGTTGTCAGCACCCGGGGCAAGGTAATTTGCGCCCCCTAACATGCAGACTTTTAGCACTCCCCGAGTCCCTTCAAATACAATAGTACTGACCTACCTGATTCCTATACTGACCACTACACTAACCTACTTGATTTCAACACTGACCAACCTGATTCCTTTACTGACCATTACACACTACACTGATCAGTATACTACACTGTCCACCATACTACACTACATTGACCACCATACTCACATAATCACACACATAGGTTGAACTTGATGGACTTGTGTCTTTTTTCAACCTCACCTACTATGTAACTATGTAACTATGTACTATACTACACTGACCACCATACTATACTACACTGACCACTACACTGACCACCATACTATACTACACTGACCACTACACTGACCACTATACTACACTACACTGACCACCATACTACACTACACTGACCACTACACTGACCACCATACTACACTACACTGACCACTATACTATACTACACTGACCACCGTACTACACTACACTGACCACCATACTACACTACACTGACCACCATACTACACTTCACTGACCACTACACTGACCATCATACTACACTACACTGACCACTATACTATACTACACTGACCACCATGCTACACTACACTGACCACTATACTACACTACACTACACTACACTGACCACTATACTACACTACACTGACCACCATACTACACTACACTGACCACCATACTACACTTCACTGACCACTACACTGACCACCATACTACACTACACTGACCACTATACTACAGTACACTACACTGACCACTATACTACACTACACTGACCACCATACTACACTACACTGACCACTACACTACACTGACCACTATACTATACTACACTGACCACCATACTACACTGTCCACTATACTACACTACACTGAACACTATACTACACTACACTGACCACCATACTACACTACACTGGCCACCATACTACACTACACTGACTACCATACTACACTACACTGACCACTACACTACACTGACCACTATACTACACTGACCACTATACTACACTACACTGACCACTATACTATACTATACTACACTGACCACTATACTACACTATACTACACTACACTGACCACCATACTATACTACACTGACCACCATACTATACTACACTGACCACTACACTGACCACCATAATACACTACACTGACCACTACACTACACTGGCCACTATACTACACTACACTGACCACCATACTATACTACACTGACCACTATACTACACTACACTGACCACCATACTACACTACACTGACCACCATACTACACTACACTGACCACTACACTGACCACCATACTGCACTACACTGACCACCATACTACACTACACTGACCACTACACTGACCACCATACTACACTACACTGACCACTATACTACACTACACTACACTGACCACTATACTACACTACACTGACCACTATACTACACTACACTACACTGACCACTATACTACACTACACTGACCGCCATACTATACGACACTGACCACTACACTACACTACACTGACCACTATACTATACTACACTGACCACCATACTACACTACACTGACCACTATACTACACTACACTACACTGACCACTATACTATACTACACTACACTGACCACTATACTATACTGCACTGACCACTATACTATACTACACTGTCCACTATACTACACTACACTGAACACTATACTACACTACACTGACCACCATACTACACTACACTGACCACCATACTACACTACACTGACTACCATACTACACTACACTGACCACTACACTACACTGACCACTATACTACACTGACCACTATACTACACTACACTGACCACTATACTATACTATACTACACTGACCACTATACTACACTATACTACACTACACTGACCACCATACTATACTACACTGACCACCATACTATACTACACTGACCACTACACTGACCACCATAATACACTACACTGACCACTACACTACACTGGCCACTATACTACACTACACTGACCACCATACTATACTACACTGACCACTATACTACACTACACTGACCACCATACTACACTACACTGACCACCATACTACACTACACTGACCACTACACTGACCACCATACTGCACTACACTGACCACCATACTACACTACACTGACCACTACACTGACCACCATACTACACTACACTGACCACTATACTACACTACACTACACTGACCACTATACTACACTACACTGACCACTATACTACACTACACTACACTGACCACTATACTACACTACACTGACCGCCATACTATACTACACTGACCACTACACTACACTACACTGACCACTATACTATACTACACTGACCACCATACTACACTACACTGACCACTATACTACACTACACTACACTGACCACTATACTATACTACACTACACTGACCACTATACTATACTGCACTGACCACTATACTATACTACACTGACCACTATACTATACTACACTGACCACCATACTACACTACACTGACCACCATACTACACTGACCACCATACTACACTGACCACCATACTACACTGACCACTACACTACACTGACCACTATACTACACTACACTACACTGACCACTATACTACACTACACTGACCACAATACTACACTACACTGACCACTACACTACAATGACCACTATACTACACTACACTGACCACTATACTACACTACACTGACCACCATACTATACTACACTGACCACTACACTGACCACTAGGGGTGCAACGGATCAAAAATCTCACGGATCGGATCGATCCTCGGATCAGAGTCACGGATCGGATCGATCCTCGGATCAGCATAAAAAAAAAACAAAAAAAAAAACCAAAAAAAAACAAAACACACAAATGTTGTTACACCCACCGGAGTTTTAGATTTAAAAGCCATTTTCAACACAAAACCGAGCTTATATGCATAAATACAGTATTTGTGCATATAAGCTCAGTTTTGTGTTGAAAATGGCTTTTAAATTTAAAACTCCGGTGGGTGTAACAAGATGTCCGCTTGCCCCCTTCTCACTCTATCATTATTGTAGTGTGCAGGAGTGTGGGGTGTAGCAAGATGGCGGCGACGAAATGTCACTTCCTGTCGAGACAGCGGCCACTTCCGGGTGTACCAAGATGGCCGCCGCTCCGGAGCTAGGCCGAAGCCGGGGACTTTCCTATGGCTGAGGCCCGAAAAGTGCTCCGCGGATCGCGGGTGTGCCGATCCGCGGAGGGTGATCCGTACGGATCACGGATCGGCAACGATCCGTTGCACCCCTACTGACCACCATACTACACTACACTGACAACTACACTACACTGACCACTATACTACACTGACCACCATACTATACTACACTGACCACTATATTACACTACACTGACCACCATACTATACTACACTAACCACTATACTGACCACCATACTACACTAACCACCATACTGACCACTACACTACACTGACCTCCATACTAAACTACACTATACTGACCACTATACTACACTACACTGTCCACTATACTACACAGACTACACTATACTGTCCTGCCTACAGTCTCTCTCTCTCTCGCCCGCCCCCCCCCCCCCCCAGGCTAGTAACAAGACTCTCATGAGGGAGTCTCACTCACCTACTTGTCCTGGCCTGCATCGGTCTGGAGGAGGAGGAGAAGACAGCTGAGGCTCACGTTTTTGCTTCTCTCCCCCGCGCTCTGGCTGCTGCCATGTTTAGTGTCCATCGCACTGTGATTGGGCGTATAGGGGTCATGTGTGGAGGTGGGACTTCAGGAGCAATCGAGGACAGGCCAGACCTACGCCTCACATGATCCCCATACACCCAATCACAGGGTGCCGGACACTTAACATGGCGGCCGGAGCGCGGGGGACACAGGAACTTGAAGTTAGGAGGAGGCAGCCAGTAGTGACACATACTGACGCCCCCCTAAATGTCGTGCCCGGGGTCACGGCACCCCCTGCACCCCCCACGCTACGCCACTGGCACCAGCTACATACCGTGGCCTGATTTTTAAAAGTGAGATGGGCCATTGTGAGTGTAGCTCAGTGGTGCAAAATGGATAGCAAAATCTTTTGTTTTCATTTTTAGCTAGTGTAAACGATTTTGCTATACATACACTTTAGGTGTCTCATTTATATCCATTTTTCACCACTGAGCTACACACACCATGACCCATCACACTTCCCAATTAGGGAAGCTTTAAACCAACTGCAACAGGAAGTTAAAGGAAATCTCTCAAAGTGAGGGAAATTCCCATCAAAGACAATTATCTCCAGATCAGTTTCCCTATTGGCAATTTTCTCTTATTTCTTGTTCTGGGGACATCTCCAAAATGTCAGATTTACCATTACTTTCTTGCCCCCCAATGGAGACAAAGACAGCATTAAAAATTATCAGAAGATATAACCCTTCCTCGCATTTTTCAAAACAAAAAAAAAGGTTTTACCTAGAGCAGCCTTTCTCAGTGGTTTACCCTAAAGCAAGGCTGCTCATCCTGTGGCCCTCCAGCTGTTGCGGAACTGCAAGTCCCATCATGCCTCAGCCCTTGGGAGTCATGCTTATAACTGTCAGCCTTGCAATACCTCATGGGACTTGTAGTTTTGCAACAGCTGGAGGGCCACAGGTTGAGCACCCATGTCCGAGGAACCGCTGAAGTAATTTTCAGGTCTTGGGGAAACCACTGCTGAAATCATTGGTGGTCAGTAGAAAGAATTCTCCCCTTAGAGTGGTGGTCACAGTGCCCTTACAGCTGGCTAAAAAGATCCTTGATGTCTTGCTACTGACTCTGCCTAGTGGTTTTGACCCTGGAGTTTTGCAGTTTTATCAAAAGATAGTTCAATCAGTCACATCTCAAGGAACCACTAGCAACTGCTGGAGGAACCCTAGGGTTGGGAATGGCTGGCCTAGAGATAAACTTTAGGCTGAACACTGAAATCAATGATTATTAGATCCCAGAACCAGAAGAAATGCTTTGATTTACAAAATCCATCTCCAGCACTACCAGCACAGTGATCTCTATATGAAAATCCCTGAGGACTAACAAGATCAATCTAACTACAGAATGGTAGTTTAACATACCTGGTGGTGAAGCCCAAAGTGTAGAAGAAGGCCTCTCTTACAGCTCTGGCTCAAGAGCCCTGGTAGAGTAACAGGGAACACCAGAGCACAGAGGACTTCTGCTGGAGAATGCTGCTGTACATTGGGATACGCAGGAGAAACAGGCTGGTAGCATGCTGGCAGAAGAGCAAGGCCTGATGACAGGCACAACTACAGCTGGATCAGGTGCAAGATCAGACAGTCCAGGTCAGCAACTAGCAGGCGGATCAGACACAGATAGCAAGCACAAGAGTAGTCAGAAGTCAGGCTGCGGTCGGTAACAACAAGACAGATGAGCAGAAAAATAAGGCTGAAGCATAGTCCAGTGGCAAGCCAGGGGTCAGTGCAGGCAGAGTTCAGGCAAAGTCAGGAGCAGATTCGGTCGGCAACAGGTGGCCAATACAGAAACAGATACACAGATGCTTCAGGAACGTAATAAACCAAACGGCACTAACACAAGACACTAGCACAGTTTAAATGCGCACTCGCGCAAACCTGTGTGCGGGATCGTGCACCTACTAAGTGCGCGATCGCGAACAGGGCTTACAGGAACCATGCGCCTGTGCACATGCATGTGTCTTCCCTGACAGGTGGAACAGTTCTGGAATTTGGCCTTTTATTTTTACCTGTGCACACTCATAACTTGATTTATCCTACCCAACTAAGCTCAATAGGGCACGTATTGAAGTGCAACAATTTATAACTAATGAGGAATCATATGACTGCTGTAAACTAAATTTAAAATTCTGAATGTTTGCAGTGGATTGCTGCATGTTAGTGGTCTCTGTGCTTCCCTATTAACGCCTGATTTGTGTCTGTAATCGAGCAAAATATAAAATGATTTCAGTTTTGTGTGACTGCAGGAAGAGTAAGGTGGTGAAGATACAAGAGAGACGGCTACAGTATGCAAAAGGTACAATGAGATTACAGGTTAGACAGATGATATGTTAATATTAAATGTCCAGCTTTTCATTCAAGATGTTGTATCTGTCCAGGAGAGGAGACCATGATGGAGATGAGAATTTATGATCCTGTAGAAGATTCCCTGCTGGCCTGGGTTGGAAATGCACAACACAACATTTTTCTTGTCCTATTTTGTAAGTATTTTGTAATCACGTTCTCGTTATGTTTGTTAACCATATATTAAATGGTAATAAAAAAATAGAGCAATAATATACATGTCTCATCTTACCACCTCCTGAATCTGGTGTATGCTGAGAGCACTGGAGGGCTTCTCCAACACTCTCAGTTTACATCAGATAGCAAGTGGTAATAAAGGGCAAAACCATCAGTCACTGCCTTTTGTGTTGGATAATGAAAAAGATAGGAAACATTTTTGTTTCATCTCAGAAAAAGAAGAGTTGAGAGCTGCTGTAAAATAAGGTGACAATTAAGCTAGGCATTCTATTCCTCTTGTCTACAATTTATTATTTATATTAAACTAAGTACACACAACCACATTTGTGACTACTACAGAGAGAGACCAATAAATATAGCGGGTAAAATAAGTATTAAACAGGTCACCATTTTTCTAGGTAAATATATTTCTAAAGGTGCTATTGACTTGGTACAAAATGCTTTGTTGGTAATGACGCCTCCTTTATGGAGATACTAGTCGCATGCATTGCTCAGGTGTAAATTTGGCCCATTCTTCCACACAAACAGTCCTTAAATCTTGAAAGTTTTGCGGGCCTCTGCTATGAACTCTGATCTTTAGTTCTTTCCATAGATTTTCTGCTGGATTCAAGTCAGGTTATTGGCTGGGCCATTCTAGCAGCTTTATTTTATTGAGAGTTTCCTTGGCTTTGTGTTTGGCATCATTGTCTTGCTGAAATGTCCACCCTTGTTTAATCTTCATCACCCTGGTAGATGGCAGGAGATTTTTATCAAGAATGTCTTGGTACATTTTTCCAATCATCCAGGGTTACTCGCCACCAGTTGCGCAGTCCAACCCCTACCTTGCCCCGCCCCTAATTCTGCCCCTAATTAGGCCCTCATAAATTATCTCATGAAATGACACTTAAATGTTTTATGCAGAATTAAGTTACAAAAATAAATATTAACAACAACTTTATCAGTTCCTCTCAGCACAGCCTCACCAGTGACCATCAATGCAGCGTGACCTGTGGCCATCATTGCAGCCTCACCGTGCCCATCATTGCAGCCTCACCGTGCCCACCATTGCAGTCTCAATGTGTCCCCATTGCAGCCTCACCATGCCCTCATTGCAGCTTCACTGTGCCCAACATTGCAGTCTCACTGTGCTCAACATTAAAGCCTCACTGTGCCCCCATTGCAGCCTCACCGTGCCCAACATTGCAGCCTCACTGTGCCCAACATTGTAGCATCACTGTACCCCCATTGCAGCCTCACTGTGCCCCACATTGCAATCTCACTGTGCCCCCATTGCAGACTCATTGTGCCCACCATTGCAGCCTCACTGTGCTCCCATTGCAGACTCACTGTGCCCAACATTGCAGGGCAGAGGAAGAGAAAGGGTGGCCGGATCATGACTGGAGGAAGAGGAGAGCCACGGGGTCACCGAGCGGTATAGCACGCTGGTACAGCTTACATTGAAATTGCCTCCGCTCTGCTCACCGTCACACACAGCCCCACCTCCTCCTAACCCCATGCCTGTGATAGACAGAACACATCCCAGCATTGGACCTGCATTCTGTCTATCACAGGCATGGGGTTAGGAGGATGTGGGGCTGTGTGTGACGGCGAGCAGAGTGGAGGCAATTTCAATGTAAGCTGTAACAGCGTGCTATACTGCTCGGTGACCCTGTGGCTCTCCTCTTCCTACATGCTCTCTTCCACCGGGGCGATCACAGGGAGAACATCTCCCGATCAACCCCACCTGCCGGCGGTGCTCACCCTCCCACTCCCAGGCAGCCCAGCTCGCAAGCCCTCATTTTCCACTCACAAAATGCGAGTAGGCGAGTGGAAAATTTGAGGGCTGCCATATGCTGAAAAACAGCCCAGCACCTTGATGTTCCCACCTCCAAACTTCACTGTTGGTATTGGGGTGTTTTTGGGGTGATGTGTAGTGCCATATGACCTTCAAACATGGTGTGTGTTATGGCATCCAAAGAGTTAAATTTTGGTCTCATCTGACTAGACTATATTCTTCCAGTATTTCGCAGGCTTGTCTAAATGTTGAGCAGCAAACTTTAAACAAGCTTCAACACGCTTTTTTTTAGGCAATGGAGTCTTGTGTGGTAAGCGTGCATACAGACCATGGCAGTTGAATGCATTACTTATTGTTTTCATTGAAACATTTGTACGTTCTAATTCCGGGCCTTTCTGAAGTTCTCCACAAGTGGTCCTTGGCTCTTGGACGGTTCTTCTGATAATTCTTTTCACTCCTTAGTTGCATAGTTATATAGTAGGTGAGGTAGAAAAAAGACACAAGTCCATCAATTCCAACCTATGTGTGTGATTATATGTCAGTATTACCTTGTATATCCCTGTATGTTTTGGTCGTTCAGGTACGTATCTTATAGTTTCTTGGAACTATCAATGCCCCTCGCTGAGACCCCTGCCGGTGGAAGGGAATTCCACATCCTTGCCTCTCTTACAGTAAAGAACCCTCTACGTAGTTTAAGATTAAACCTCTTTTCTTCTAATTTTAATGAGTGGCCACGTGTCTTGTTAAACTCCCTTCCGCAAAAAAGTTTTATCCATATTGTGGGGTCACCAGTCCGGTATTTGTATATTGAAATCATATCCCCTCTCAAGCGTCTCTTCTCCAGAGAGAATAAGTTCAGTGCTCGCAACTTTTCCCCATAACTAATATCCTCCAGACCCTTTATTAGCTTTGTTGCCCTTCTTTGTACTCGCTCCATTTCCAGTACATCCTTCCTGAGGACTGGAGCCCAGAACTGGACAGCATACTTAGGTGCGGCCGGACCAGAGTCTTGTAGAGCGGGAGAATTATCGTTTTATCTCTGGAATTGAAGAAAAGGACGAAAGACTAACCTATGTTAAGAAGAGTGCCACATCCAATATTCAAGACAGAGATAAAGAGGGTTCCCCTAAGTGGACTTTTAAGGCACTTAAATTATATCATATGTGAAAAATGTAGCAAAGTATACAGAAAATTGTAATAATAAACAAATTTTATTTATAGAGAGACAACATTTTAAAAAAATGTTTTAAATGTTGTCTCTCTATAAATAAAATTTGTTTATTATTACAATTTTCTGTATACTTTGCTACATTTTTCACATATGATATAATTGAAGTGCCTTAAAAGTCCACTTAGGGGAACCCTCTTTATTTCTATCTCTGGAATTAATCACCTTTTTAATGCATGCCAATATTCTGTTTGCTTTGTTAGCAGCAGCTTGGCATTCCATGCCATTGCTGAGCCTATCATCTACTAGGACCCCCAGGTCCTTTTCCATCCTAGATTCCCCCAGAGGTTCTCCCCCCAGTGTATAGATTACATTCATATTTTTGCCACCCAAATGCATTATTTTACATTTTTCTACTTTGAACCTCATTTGCCATGTAGTTGCCCACCCCATTAAATTGTTCATATCTTTTTGCAAGGTTTCCACATCCTGTGGAGAAGTTATTGCCCTGCTTAGCTTAGTATTGTCCCCAAATACATAGATTGAACTGTTTACCCCATTCTCCAAGTCGCTTATGAACAAATTAAACAGGATTGGTCCCAGCACAGAACCCTGGGGGACCCCACTACCCACCCCTGACCATTCCAAATACTCCCCATTTATCACCACCCTCTGAACTTGTAGCCAGTTTTCAATCCATGTACCCACCCTATGGTCCATGCCAACGGACCTTATTTTGTACAGTAAACGTTTATGGGGAACTGTGTCAAATGCTTTTGCAAAATCCAGATACACCACGTCTACGGGCCTTCCTTTATCTAGATAGCAACTCACCTCCTCATAGAAGGTTAATAGATTGGTTTGGCAAGAACGATTCTTCATGAATCCATGCTGATTACTGCTAATGATACCGTTCTCGTTACTAAAATCTTGTATATAGTCCCTTATCATCCCCTCCAAGAGTTTACATACTATTGATGTTAGGCTAACTGGTCTGTAATTCCCAGGGATGTATTTTGGGCCCTTTTTAAATATTAGTGCTACGTTGGCTTTTCTCCAATCAGCTGGTACTAGGGTTGTCCCGATACCGATACTAGTATCGGTATCGGCACCGATACCGAGCATTTGCCCAAGTACTTGTACTCGGGCAAATGCTCCCGATGCTTCCCCCGATACCTGGAAGACAGCTGTGATCGGCGCGTGGGGGAGTTACAAGATTCTCCCCCAGCGGCTTTCAGCTACTTTAGTGACATACAGCGGTGATCGCTCACCGCTGACTGTCACTGCATCCTCCTCCGTGCCCCCTCCGTTCCTCTGTGCCTCTCCGCTGTCCTCTTCGTTCCTCTCTCCTTATCTGTCCCCCTCCGTTCTGCTCTCCTTATCTGTCCCCCTCCGTTCTGCTCTCCTTATGTGTCCCCCTCCGTTCTGCTCTCCTTATCTCTCCCCTGCATTCCTCTCTCCTTATCTGTCCCCTCCGTTCCTCCGTCCCCCTCCTCCTTCCTTTGTGTATGGAGAGAGTCAGCTGACTCTGTCCATTCACGTAACTGAAACATTGTAATCTCCTGTGATTACGATGTGTCAGTTTATGAATGGAGAGAAGCCGCTGTCTTCTCTCCATTGATTCTCAGTGCAGCTGACGCTGCAGAGAAAGGGACTGGGGAATCTCTATCCTCTGTCTCTTTCTCTGTCTCAAGGGGGAGATATCAGAGGTCTGTTAAGACCCCTGATATCTCACCAAAGCCCCCCAAAAGGGCTGATTAAAAAAAAAAAAAAAAAAAAAAAAAAAACAAAGAATAAAAAAATATTATTGGAAAAAATAAAAATTGTAAAAAAAAAAACAAAAAAAAAAAACACACACACATACAACGTTCACCCCCCCCCCCCCAAAAATAGCAAAAAAAAACCACTGTCACGTGACATTAAAAAAAAGTATCGGTAATCGGTATCGGCGAGTACTTGAAAAAAAGTATCGGTACTTGTACTCGGTCCTAAATAAGTGGTATCGGGACAACCCTAGCTGGTACCATTCCAGTCAGTAGTGTGTCAGTCAAAATTAAGAACAATGGTCTGGCAATTACTTGACTGAGTTCCCTAAGTACCCTCCGGTGCAAGCCATCTGGTCCCGGTGATTTACCAATGTTAAGTTTCCCAAGTCTAATTTTAATTCTCCTCTGTCACAAATCTTGCAAGGAGCACCTGGTCGTGGCCACTTTATGGGGAAACAATGTTCTTTCCACTTCAGAATTATGGCCCCAACAGTGCTCATTGGAACATTGAGAAGTTTATGTAACCAATGTCATCAGTATGTTTTGGAACAATAAGGTTTGGTAGGTCTTGAGAGAGCGCTTTGCTTTTACCTATCATGAGATGTTTCTTGTATGACACCTTGGTAATGAGACACCTTTTTTATAAGCAATCGGTTGAAACTGAACTAGCTGATATTAATTTGCACTGACAAGGGGTAGGATTGCTTTCTAATGACTCAGCTGGTGTCTTGGCTTTCCATGCCTTTTTGCACCTCCCTTTCTTCATGTGTCATTCCATTATTATTACACATAACTTAATTTCGGAACTTATTTGTTTTGGTTTCTTTGTATTTATGGATTGCATGGCTTGTTACCAACATGTGGTGAAAATGTAATGTCAATAGCACCTTTAGAAAAATAATTACCTAGAAAAATGGTGACATGTTCAATACTTATTTTATGGAATTGGATAGATAGCAACCCAAATAGTACCTAATAACTGTATAAATATATTGAAATTCTTAATTGTTTAATATACCAATGACTCACTATATAAAACATACAATAGTTCATGTAAATCCAATAAAGAGCTCAATTGTACCTCCCGGAGGGATTGGAACATACAGATTTATAAATATAATAGATCTATCCTTTATCAACCACATATTGTCAATCTGACATTAATATTCAACACATATTGTTAGATCCTTGGATTCAGGCAGTATTCACGACTGAACATGAACATTTACTGGCAGCTTTGGAGCATCTTTTTTTCTGGGCGTGTTTTTATGCATGTTCAGGATTGAGCATTTCATTTTTAGCCAATAGAAACCTAGTTACTAGGAGGAGGAGATGGTTGTTTAAACTTAAAAAAAACATATATTTTCACACTATCTTGCATCACTTTTAGGCCTGAAGATTAGTTAAAGTCCCTAAACATTATATATTTTCTCAAAGCACAGAGACCTTAGGGAATAAAATGGCGTTACTTTCTATTTTTTACATCACATGACAATAGCGCAGCTGTTATCAAGCACAAATTTTCAGTAAATAATACACTAAGGTTAATTTTAGTAAAAAAAATACATCATATTGTATAAAAAGAAGGAGGGGAAAAGGGTTGGGACTTTATATGAGGCCTGGGCATCCGCCGTAGAATGCCTCCATCCCTGTTAAATTGAAAAAGGAAGAGAGGTTTGGGACTTTATATGAAGTATGCGGCCGAGATGAACAACATGAACAGAGATTGACTGGTGGACATTTAATAATATATAACCCAATCACATACTGTATGGCATGTACATAGTAACATAACATGAACCAATAGCATTATTAAGAGGTTTATTATACATAATAATCATATAGTAATGAGTGTAACTTAAGCCACATGAAAAGTATGTGACATTCACAACATAATTAAAGAAGGAAACCACCAGATTTGATTTCTCTGCTCATGTATTGTAACAAGTTCATAGATATCTTGGTAAAGGCAGATAAAAACATCAGAAATAGTAAAAATATTGTGGAATATCCCTCTTGGATAAAATTGGTATTCCAGGCATCTAAAAATCTTAACGCGTTTCATGTATATCTCCAATCTTCAGGAGCAGAAGCAATGATCTATGAATGTAACATACAGTAAATTGGTATAACTGGCCAATTGGAAAAGGGGAGATTGGAAAAAGAGGGGCTAAGGGGATATATATAACAAGACATGTTATAACAACGATGGTATAAAAGTATATCCCATAGAAAACTTACAATTGAGCTGAGATAGTATGTGGCAGCACAATTGGCCAGGACCAACTGGGGAAGTGGTCATCCTCCCAGGAGCTGAGGCAATGAATCCCACTGGCGAGATGGAAAAACCAAAGAAAGAAAGATAGCTGAGGAGCGGTATGCCATTTGCCTAGGTGTAAAAAATATTCAAAATAATAGTGTGGGTGAAAAAAAAAGTAAAAAGGTGAATGGTGTTGGAAACATAATAATGATAAAATGTTAAGGGGTAAATGAGAGGGATGAAAAGATCACATAATGGTCCATATTAGTGTATTAATAGTGGTAAAAATGTAGGTATTGTAGCAATGGGTGATCTTATAGTAGACATAACATGAGAAAAAGCGTGATGGTGCAGCATGATAATGCAATGATAATGAGGAGTAGACTGAAAAACACAAACAAATGGTTGATAATGTGAAAAATCCTAATTAAAAGTGCGACAGCTGAAAATTACCTTGGTGAAACAAATACTCCCATGTAACCTGGCTATGCTGGATGTCAATCAACAGAAACCGCTCAACAAAAGTCCATCTGTTCCAAATGGGGGGAGTATAAATACTCCAGTGTAGCCAATGGGTAACTGCCAACGTCACGTGGTGGCTGATTATGGGGAGAAAGGGCACACACCTGAGCAAGAAAACCGCTCGGTGTATGGTGCCTAAGTTCCCTCATCATCAAAAGCCGCCAAGATGGATAACAAGCGTGCGCGTCACGAGGTCAGCTCTGACGTCATGCGTGAGACGCTAGAAGAGTGGCATAAATGCGCAATAGGAAGGGGCACCCCAACGCCCGCGTCACAAGGGCGGAGGGGGAGGGACCGGAGAGTGCATCCAGTACCCAAAGCCCAGTCAACCAACATAAGCCTAACAATCTCAAGAAGGAGTGTATCTATATGGGAGACATATCAAAATAAATGTGATCTATCACCTAGCCCTTCTGAAGTAAACACTAATGGGCCAGAAGTAACAAGAGAGATATAATGATGGCTATAATAGATAGACTGTTGATGGACAATACCAAGATTAAAAATATAAATAATGGTAGTCGGGAACGCATACTTCCATCCCTGGTAATTGTATAAAAAGAAGGGAGGAAAAAGGTTGGGACTTTATATGAGGCCTGGGCATCTGCCGTAGAATGCCTCCATCCCTGTTAAATTGAAAAAGGAAGAGAGGTTTGGGACTTTATATGAAGTAGGCGGACTTCATATAAAGATGAACAACATGAACAGAGATTGACTGATGGACATTTAATAATATATAACCCAATCACATAGTGTATGGCATGTACATAGTAAGATAACATTAACATGAACCAATAGCATGATTAAGAGGTTTATTATACATAATAATCATATAGTTGTAGCGCAGGGAGATTTTTGATCTACCGCTGATAGGTAAATTTAGTGGGTCGCTTATTATAGGAAGTTATATTTGCCTCTGTTCCAGCTTGGCTGACGTTGCATGTAGTTCCACACTGTGGGAGAGGGTATTTATGGGACAGACGCCATGTTTTAGGGTTAGTTTTTCAGCCACCTGCTGGCCCTCCTGGTTGACAGGTATGTGTTAAGAGTACCACCTTGTGGTCCTCCGTTCCGGAGGCCCACATCGCTGCGGCGTGTGGGTGCGCCCAGAAGCCTGTCTGGGGCCTACCATAGCGGCAGAGGAATGGTCCTGAGCTGTCTATCCTGAGTGAAGAAGCTGGACAATCGAGAAGACCCCAGGGGAGGACCCGTCATGGAAGGATCATGCAGAGTGCTGGTCTGGAGAGGGTCCTGGTGACTCGGTTGGAGGACGCATCCTGAAGTAATCTTACAGTATAGTACTGCCGGGTTGGCTTAAAGCTTCAAGTACTGTGTCTACACATTCATCACAAACCAATACATCCTGTGGCAGAGGATTGTACGGGTTCGTTTCAAACAAGTCTGTGGCAGAGACTTTAGTTCGTGCTACGTGCTGGCTGCTAGACAAGTGAGAGAGGTCTATCCAGACGGGCAAAGATTGAATCCCACGAGGGGAGGGCTTTCAACTACAAGTGATCAATTCCAGAGAATGTTCTAAAGAATACTAAGGAAAGGTATTTGAGCTTCCCTGCAGTTTTCCTTCTACCTCTTTCCTGCTACTTCCTTGATTCGTTTATTAAAGCATTGGAAAACCTACTCAAGTGTTTGGTGCTTATATCGTCCAGAGGTAAACTCAGCGGAACTCTAGACGGTGAAAGAGAGGTATCGAGAGTGAAGGTAACAAGCCCGCTTAAACCAGCAGCTCCACCGAGAGTTATTGCTACATAGTAATGAGTGTAACATAAGTCACATGAAAAGTACATGACATTCACAACATAATTAAAGAAGGAAACCACCAGATTCGAATTCTGTGCTCATGTATTGTAACACGTTCATAGATATCTTGGTAAAAGCCGATAAAAACAACTCTTTTTCCAATCTCCCCTTTTCCAATTGGCCAGTTATACCAATTTACTGTATTGGCCAGTTATATCAATTTACTGTATGTTACATTCATAGATCATTGCATCTGCTCCTGAAGACTGGAGATATCCATAAAACGCGACAAGCTTTTTAGATGCCTGGAATACCAATTTTATCCAAGAGGGATATTCCACAATATGTTTACTATTTCTGTTGTTTTTTTTTTTTTTGTAAATGTCATGTACTTTTCATGTGACTTATGTTACACTCATTACTATATGATTATTATGTATAATAAACCTCCTAATCATGCTATTGGTTCATGTTATGTTACTATGTACATGCCATAAACTATGTGATTGGGTTATATATTATTAAATGTCCACCAGTCAATCTCTGTTCATGTTGTTCATCTCGGCTGCATACTTCATATAAAGTCCCAAACCTCTCTTCCTTTTTCAAATGCAACATATTACCCAAATTGTTGGTATAAAAAAGATGAAGTTGCGCTGAATAAACAGATACCCAAGCCTTAAAATTGTGCCTGCCCCTAAAATGGTGACAAACTTGAGTACCAAAAATTGTCAATAAGTGGTGCTCCCTACAGTGCCTACAAATCATCAGTTAAGAGTTATCCATGTGTAGCGATTACTCCCATAGAAGCCGCTGGAAATGTGCCCAGTTTCTTCCCCAGTGGATTGCCCCACAGCCAGGCACACAATCTCAGCCACGCTTCTCCTCATTAACCGGTCTAGGGTGTTGTTTTATTTTCTAAGAACTTGGATAGGGTTGAGAGGATTGAGTGAGATCCTTCAAAAACAGATACTATGTGCAGGTTGAGGACAGTGTACTTCTTTCTGTAAAGCTGAAGCAGAAGTCTTTGCATATTGCAAACTGTGGACTTGGCTTGTGATAGAAGTAGTTGATAGCAGCCTTCTTCCTTTAGGGCACTAAGAACAGAGTCCTTTCACAGAAAACTGGATAGACTGACCTCCTTTGTAGTAGAAGCAGTTAAAGCACACAAGCTTCTTTATTTAGAGCAAAATGAGCATAGTCACTTGAGGGCATCAGCCGATGTCCCCTTTGACTAATACACAGCTGACTCTCTAGCACAAGAGGGGTAGCAGCAGCCGAAAAGTCTCTAAGATCCCTCAGCGGTCTGTACTCACAAAATGTCTAGGGAACGCCGGTTGCCTCCTTCCAACTTCCAAGCGACACCTTTCTCCAGTGATACCAGACTAGATTTTCAGCAGAGAGACCCTCAGTAAGCTCTCCTTAGATTCAGCATCCAGACCCTCAGGTCGCCCACCTAAGGCCTCACGAACAGAAAGCACATGCCAGCACTGCCTTGGAGGGCAGCAAGCCCTCCAGGCTGGACTAATCCTCTTCAAGAAAAAGCCCCAAACTCAGTATGCTCAGAGAATATATACAGACTCCCAGCAGCCTTCAGGGCTTTTCTCCCTGGGATTGGCCATAGCTATATTAACATTCATACTGCCATCTGCATAAACACACACCTATGTTCCAGAACCTTCTCACAGCTCTCTGGAAAGCGGATGGAGCCATCAGACTGGCAGCAGCTGAGAACACTGAACTGGCCAATTTTTAGCTTTTAGTGCTGTTGCACTTTGAATGACAATTGTGTAGTCATGCAACACTGTACCCAAATTAAATGTTTAATTTTTTTAAGGACATATACAGCTTTCCTTTCATGGCATTTAATCACCGCTGGGTTTTTTATTTTTTGCTAAACAAAAAAAAAAGACTGAAAATTTTGAAAAAAAAAAATATTTTGCTTAGTTTCTGTTATAATATCTTTAAATAAGTAATATTTCTCCTTTACTCCTGTGCACTGATGGTCACTGATAGGCTGCACTGATAGGTGGCACTGATGGGTACTGATAGGTGGCACTGATAGGTGACACTGATGGGCATTGATAGGCAGCACTGATGGGCACTGATGAGGTGGCACTGATGAGGCGGCACTGATAGGGGGCGCTGATGGCAACTGATATGTGGCACTGATGGGCACTGATGGGGCTGCACTGATAATCAGGGCACTGATGATCAATGTCCTGATTATCTGTGTAAATGTCCCCTGCCACACTTGCCAGTTGCCGGCTCTCCTCCCCTCATGCTGTGACAGCGCATGAGTAAAAGAAATGCCAATAACCTACAAGTTTGTTTACATGTGATCAGCTGATTGGACACAGCTGATCACATAGTAAAGGGCCCCTGTGATTGGCCCTTTACCACAATCTGGGATCAGCTGTGTCTGAAGGATGCAGATGTATAGTTGCTAGATCACTTTCACTTGAAAGTGAGCTGTGTGTGTAAAGCCCCCTGCTGCTGTCGAGTTATGACATAAATCGCTGGCAGTAAAAGGGTTAAAACCTTACTCTACTAACTCAGAATGTATAGTCAATATGGTAGTTAACTATGTTATTTCCATAAGATTTTAGTCAGCACATCTTATCACCTTGTGTACATTCGCCTATTTGTTGTGTAATTGGTAATATTGATTTTGAAGTGTTCTCTTGCAGAGTTTAACCATTCACATCTCTTATAGCTAAATCTGGCCTTGTGAAACCCGATGACATTGAAAAGTTCAAGCACTTTGCAGCCTGTCTGTCCATCCCTGTGGCCTTCATAAAGGAGTAGAGGTAAGACAAAATCCCCAATTGTTAATTGACAAGTGAGGGGTGTAGCCTGTCAACCAGCCTGGGACAGGGGATGCAACCTGTCAACCCGACATACCCACTGCATGTGAACAGCACCCTCCGGCTGTATAGTAGGCTTAAAGTTGGGGGGGACAGAGTGTAAAAGAGGCCTAAGAGATGCAGCCAAAGTGCATAACGCTTGAATGAAAGATGGCAGCTGGTTAACCCTTATGGTCTAGATGCTCAGACATACAGTAATTTAGCAGTGTTAGTGTGGATCTGTTAAGTTGGCAATCACTTGATATAAAATATACTTATTTGCCCACCTTAATAATTTAATTTTTTTTTTAGGACTCTACTCAAGTACAAACAAATGCTTGCATAAACACCTCCCAAACAATGCTGGGTGAGACAATACACTACTATGGATAACAGAAGTCAAGAAAAAATAATTATTTTATAGTGTTCAAGATATATTCATATTTCACATTGCCCAAATTATGCTGCGCTCCTCTACAGCCTGTTGGAGATTTGTTCATCATTTGAAATAAAGAAGGTGGTCTGCATTTGTATCATCCAATGTTTTCTTTATATAAACTCTTAAAATGAAAATACAGGGGGAGGGGGGGGGATTACTGACAAACGTTAGTGTACAGGGATTGCTGATTAGAGCAAAGGCATAATTAGTGGGGGGAGAGGAACCTTATAGAGAAAATGAGAGGCTGAAGGAAGAACAAGTGTGGGGGGAAAGGGGGCAATTTAAGGGAGGGAAGAGGGGGGCATTTAAGGGAGGGAAAATGGGGGGGGGATTTAAGGGAGGGAAGGGGGGATGCAGCAGTATGAACATGCAGGAGGGTTTTAGAGATCTAGAGAAGAGGGCCTTCTGGCTAATAGACTATCATGTCGAGGTAATTGACAAGCATCTTCAGCTAAGATGAGCAGGTATTGTGGCTGAACTCTACAGGCGGTCCTAGTTGGGGACAACAGGAGTCAGTATATTCTTGCAAGTAGACAAATAAATGAAGGCTTTCCATGGGTACCATATGTTCCAAAATGTTTCCTCTTTATTATAGATAAAAGGCTGTAACATCTTCCAATTACTGAATCTCATTGAATTAAGCAAACCATAAGAACATTGGAGGGGTTTCAGTCTTCTTCCAGATAAAGGGTATGCAGGCTCATGCTGCATACATGCTGTGGACTGTTGATATGAAGCAGATATCCAATTGGGTTCCATCCTATGTCTACTGAGATGAATTGGAGGATTAATTTGTGGACTGCATACTGGAATGGTTGAATCAGAGAGCACCTCCTGAAAGATATGCAGCAGTGTACTTGAGTGCTATTTATGTCGTCAACAAGTAATGGGAACCCTAGACTTTGTTTAGTAGCACCAAGACCTGGTACCAGCATGACAGTGATTTAAAGCCTTGTTCCTAAATTATCTATGGAAGATTTATGTATGAACTAGATTGCTCTGTTAGATTGCAAAAGGGAGGGTAACGTTTGCAATTTCCCCATTTGCCTAAGTACGAGGGGGCAATTACCTCAGGTAGAGAGATTAGAGCTTGTATAAGTAGGTGGCAAGCAGGGAACATTGAAGTCTACTCGGCATAGGTCCTCAAATAAGGTAGTGGGTCTTGAAAGCCTGTCTTGATCAAGTATGGCCCTCAAAAATGTCTTAATTTATATGCACACTAAGCATCTAAGGGTGGAGAGGTGAGGTTTTGGATTTTTTCCTGGGTCATCCATCTGTTTGGGGCTAAGAAATTAGCATCTGCTAGTGTCCATGAGGCACCTATGACCTATGATTCAGATATTACAGTCCTTTCTTCTGCTACACTATTGCACTCTTTGCCATCTTGTTTGAGCTTACACTGGGCTAAGGGTTATCTACTGACCCCAGGCAATAGCTCTTGGGACCTGGCAATTGGCACCCAGCATCGCATTTTGTAAGTAAAGTGAGTCTTATCCTTGTCATAACGCAAAAACAAGGTACATGCACACACAGGTCTTTGCATTAAAAGCTCTTTCACTCATTTACAAAATCATGGCAGTTCAAACCGGTCAAGTTCTTATTTAACACAATGATGTTCCCACCATGTCCAGTTGTCAAAGTAGCTTTCATCCTGGCACCAAGCACTGAATAAGGTGTGTGCTCCTAAAGTACAAGTATCTTCATCATAACCAGAAGTATTAGATATTTCACTTCACTCTGGCAGACAAGTGGAGAAGCAAGAGAGCAAATAGAAGATGAGTAGAAAATCAGACAATCATTTAAAAATACTCATTCTGGGGAGCAGAAGGTGCCATGCTGCAGGCATGGAGTGTAGGTACCTAATCCAGCATACTACCAAACCTTTCTGTTATGTTCAAATGCTGGACCATTCTGGTAGGCAAACCTCCAACACTTCTGGGTTGTGTCACAGATAGGTGTTAAGCTCTGCCCCACACATAACTCTTGGTCCATCACTACGATAGCTAGTTCCACTGGCCAATCGGAATGTGTAGGAGGTAGGGATGGTTGAGCAAAACTCTGTCACTAACCGGAAGTGCAGAGACTTCAAGTATATGGGTCAAGGACTGCTTGGCCCAAGGCCCAAGCTACCACACAAGTTTCAGTTTTGTAAACCATGGCTGTTATAATGGGGTATAGAATTCATTGAGTTGAGAAACAGTTCTGCATAACCACTGCAACCCGGAAATGTAGCATTTCACCTTTGAAAAAACTGAAGTACATGGAAGAATAAAGCAGCTATGCTTCACAGGCACAAATTCTATTTTTCTCCAAACTGCTGACTTTCTATCATCATAATCCTGGTAGCATTTAAAATATCACTTTAATATAAAATGTGGTAATATTAGAAAAACTAAAGAGAGCAATAGAAAACAAAATAAAAATAGAACACAGCTTGGACACAGATAAGTAGCCAGTAAATGTAGAAACTACAAAAGCAGCAGTTTTATACCAGATGTTTTATTGCGGCTGTCAGTGTAAGCCTTATTATAGTTCCCATGCTTTAATACTCCCTTCTTTTTCTATACTAATGAGCTGTTTCTCTGCTGGAAATCCCATTAGCCATTTGTTTCATTAATATAGCCTGGGAACATTGTTACACATGGAGGAAATGTCAATGTTATCAGTTTCTTATGTGCATAAACAGATTTGCCCTGCTAAAATAAAGCTAGATACAGAGGCTGCCATATCTGACCTACTTATGAAAATGTGAATTGTCTGGCTGTCTTTTGCATCAGCATTTTTTAAATACTGAATTGGAAGAAGCATGCAGTCAGTGAAGAGAAAAGTCAGAAACAGGGACTTCTCAAAACAGGTACAGGATCAAATTTACACCCTTACAAACCTAAATACTGGAAGCTGTACCCAAAAAGGCTACAGACATTGAAGGACTAGTATTGCCCATGGTCTCCATGCATAGACTTTCTCCATTACTGACCTACCATGTCTTGTTCTAGTGCCTATCTGTGGGGGTGGCCATCTTTGTAGAGGCAGGTCTTTGATTCCTAATCTCAGAGCTGCCCCTGATGACTGATGGGGGAATATTCAAGAAGCAGCAGAAGTGGTTCAGATGGGCTAGATACATTGGATAAAGTGGAAGCAGGTCCTTGGGCATAGCTTTTTCTCCAGCAAGGAGAACAGTGATTAGACTAGCAGTAACGTCAAAAAATCTTACTCCACATCTGGTTAAACTGGTTAAACTGGCAGTCACAGGCTTAGGGCCCTTTCACATGGGCTGTCCGATCAGGTCCGCTTGAAAAACTGACAGGTGGACCTGATCTGGCAACCCGTGTGAAAGGACCCTGAGGCACTATGCCTGTGACTGCCAGTTTAACCAGATTTGGAGTAAGATTTTTTTGATCGGCCCTTGCAGTCACCCTTATAGAGCGGCGGATGTCAGCAGACACATGTCTGATCCTGCCTGCAAAATCCAGATGGGTGGTGGTCCTATTTTCCATCCGCCTGGCGGATTAAATGGTATAGGATCGGATGAAAACGGACAAGCGATTAGTTTCCATTTGGTTTCCCCATAGAGGAGAGCGGGACTGTGTATGTGTAGATTTGCACAGCAGATATACAGTGACAACACTGAAGGCAAAGGAATGTCGTCTGTGCAAAAAAAGTGCATTACCTTTTTTCAAGAGCAATTCTAGACAAAAGTAGTTTTTTCAGGGTACTGCTTAGGCACAACTAATATTTCTAGATGTTCCTTATAGAGTTAGGGACAGCTGCCATTCTTCTATGTAGAGTGGGTTACAAGGCATGGTGAGTGTAGTGCAAAGTAGATTCATGGGCGCCAGACACTTCTTGAATGCAAAGAGATTTATTTTCTCTTAAACAGAATTCTGGGAGAGAGGCTTTAGGGCCAGGACACCCTTTAGCAGTTGCAATGTTATATAGCAGACGCCGAGACTAATATAGGTAGACAGCCATGCAGGGAAAGGCATCCAGCAAGACACCACATCTGCATGTGTAGAATCACTGTCTCCTATGGCAACAGTCTTATAACAGTTTCTAACACAAGTTGTAACGAACTTCTGTACTTCCTCTACAATCACTTGTAGATTAGACAGGTATCTGCTCCCTCCTCCCCCCTGAAAGGTGCCAAATGTGACCCCGGAGGGGGGGGGATCCAAAAAGTGGAAGTTCCATTTTTTGGTGGAACTCCACTTTAACATAGAAACATAAAAACGTGATGGCAGAAAAAGACTGAGTAGTCCATCGAGTCTGCCCATTTCATGTATTTATTTATTTTTCCATCAACCTCGTTGTCTGACTATAGATCTTCATTTAGCATGTTTGAAGCCATTTACTGTTGACTGTCTCACTACTTCTGTTGGTAGTTTATTCCAATCGTCAACTACCCTTTCAGTAAAATCATACTTTCTAAGATTCGTTTTGAACTTTCATCCAGTTAGTTTGAGGTCATGTCCCATGTTGTAAATAGTAAAGCAGAGGGACTGGCAGGATCACTGGGAATTTCACACAAAGGAAGCAATACAAAGAGAACAGGAGACTTTCTCATACAAGTACATGGTACAGCAGCCACATATCAGGAGAATGAAATGTTGGGTTTACATATTCTTTATATGTCCATATATTGGACAGAGTAAACCCTCTTGTTTGGACAATACCCATTTATCTATTGATGTTGTGGTGTGGTGCTGCAGCACACCTGGGCATATACTCCCTGGACAGTGTGCAGTGATTTCTCAATGGATATACAGTGGCTTGAAAAAGTATTCATACCCCTTGACATTTTCCACATTTTGTCATGTTACAACCAAAAATGTAAATGTATTTCATTAGGATTTTATGTGATAGACCAACACAAAGTGGCACATAATTATGAAGTGGAAGGAAAATGATAAATGGTTTTCAATTTTTTTTTACAAATAAATATGTGAAAAGTGTGGCATGCATTTGTATTCAGCCCTGTTTACTCTGATACCCCTAACTAAAATCTAGTCCACCCAATTGCCTTCAGCAGTCACCTAATTAGTAAATAGAGTCCACCTGTGCGTAATTTAATCTCAGTATAAATACAGCTGTTCTGTGAAGCCCTCAGAGGTTTCTTAGAGAACCTTAGTGAACAAATCGCATCATTAAGACCAAGGTACACACCAGACGGGTCAGGGATAAAGTTGTGGAAAAGCTTAAAGCAGGGTTACATTATAAAAAATATCCCAAGCTTTGAACATCTCACAGAGCACTGTTCAATCCATCATCCAAAAATGAAAAGAGTATGGCACTATATATATATATATATATATATATATATACAGTGGGGACGGAAAGTATTCAGATCCCCGTTAATTTTTCACTCTGTTATTTTGCAGCCATTTGCTAAAATCATTTAAGTTCATTTTTTTCCTCATTAATGTACACACAGCACCCCATATTGACAGAAAAACACAGAATTGTTGACATTTTTGCAGATTTATTAAAAAAAAGAAAAAATGAAATATCACATGGTCCTAAGTATTCAGACCCTTTGCTGTGACACTCATATATTTAACTCAGGTGCTGTCCATTTCTTCTGATCATCCTTGAGATGGTTCTACAACTTCATTTTAGTCCAGCTGTATTTGATTATACTGATTGGACTTGATTAGGAAAGCCACACACCTGTCTATATAAGACCTTATAGCTCACGGTGCATGTCAGAGCAAATGAGAATCATGAGGTCAAAGGAACTGCCTGAAGAGCTCAGAGACAAAATTGTGGCAAGGCACGGATTTGGCCAAGGTTACAAAAAAATTTCTGCTGCACTTAAGGTTCCTAAGAGCACAGTGGCTTCCATAATTCTTAAATGGAAGATGTTTGGGACGACCAGAACCCTTCCTAGAGCTGGCCGTCCGGCCAAACTGAGCTATTGGGGAGAAGAGCCTTGGTGAGAGAGGTAAAGAAGAACCCAAAGATCACTGTGGCTGAGCTCCAGAGATGCAGTCGGGAGATGGGAGAAAGTTGTAGAAAGTCAACCATCACTGCAGCCCTCCACCAGTCGGGGCTTTATGGCAGAGTGGCCCAACGGAAGCCTCTCCTCAGTGCAAGACACATGAAAACCCACATGGAGTTTGTGAAAAAAACACATGAAGGACTCCAAGATGGTGATAAATAAGATTCTCTGGTCTGATGAGACCAAGATAGATTTTTGGCCTTAATTCTAAGCGGTATGTGTGGAGAAAACCAGGCACTGCTCATCACCTGTCCAATACAGTCCCAACAGTGAAGTATGGTGGTGGCAGCATCATGCTGTTGGTGTGTTTTTCTGCTGCAGGGACAGGACGACTAGTTGCAATCGAGGGAAAGATGAATGCGGACAAGTACAGGGATATCCTGGACGAAAACCTTCTCCAGAGTGCTCAGGACCTCAGACTGGGCCGAAGGTTTACCTTCCAACAAGACAATGACCCTAAGCACACAGCTAAAATAAGGAAGGAGTGGCTTCACAACAACTCCGTGACTGTTCTTGAATGGCCCAGCCAGAGCCCTGACTTAAACCCAATTGAGCATCTCTGGAGACACCTAAAAATGGCCGTCCACCAACGTTTACCATCCAACCTGACAGAACTGGAGAGGATCTGCAAGAAGGAATGGCAGAGGATCCCTGAATCCAGGTGTGAAAAAACTTGTTGCATCTTTCCCAAAAAGACTCATGGCTGTATTAGATCAAAGGGGTGCTTCTACTAAATACTGAGCAAAGGGTCTGAATACTTAGGACCATGTGATATTTCAGTTTTTCTTTTTTAATAAATCTGCAAAAATTTCAACAATTCTGTGATTTTAGCAAATGGCTGCAATATAATAAAGAGTGAAAAATGTAAGGGGGTCTGAATACTTTCCGTTCCCACTGTATATACATAGTATCTAACAAAAGTGAGTACACCCCTACATTTTTGTAAATATTTTATTATATCTTTCATGTGACAACACTGAATAAATTACACTTTGTTACAATGTAAAGTAGTGAGAGTACAGCTTGTATAACAGTGTAAATTTGCTGTCCCCTCAAAATAACTCAACACACAGCCATTAATGTCTAAACCGCTGGCAACAAAAGTGAGTACACCCATAAGTGAAAATGCCCAAATTGGGCCCCAAGTGTCAATATTTTGAGTGGCCACCATTATTTTCCAGCACTGCCTTAACCCTCTTGGGCATGGAGTTCACCAGAGCTTCACAGGTTGCCTCTGGAGTCCTCTTCCACTCCTCCATGACGACATCACAGAGCTGGTGGATGTTAGAGACCTTGCGCTCCTCCACCTTTGGTTTGAGGATGCCCCACAGATGCTCAATAGGGTTTAGGTCTGAAGACATGCTTGGGCAGTCCATTACCTTTACCCTCAGCTTCTTTAGCAAGGCAGTGGTCGTCTTGGAAGTGTGTTTTGGGTCCTTATGTTGGAATACTGCCCTGTGGACCAGTCTCCGAAGGGAGGGGATCATGCTCTGCTTCAGTATGTCACAGTACATGTTGGCATTCATGGTTCCCTCAATGAACTGTAGCTCCCCAGTGCCGGCATCACTCATGCAGCTCCAGACCATGACACTCCCACCACCATACTTGATTGAAGGCAAGACAAGTCTTTGTACTCCTCACCTGGTTGCCACCACACACGATTGACACCATCTGAACCCAATAAGTTTATCTTGGTCTCATCAGACCACAGGGCATGGTTCCAGTAATCCATGTCCTTACTATGCTTGTCTTCAGCAAACTGTTTGCAGGCTTCCTTGTGCAACATCTTTAGAAGAGGCTTCCTTCTGGGACAACAGCCATGCAGACCAATTTGATGCAGTGTGCGGCGTATAGTCTGAGCACTGACAGGCTGACCCCACACCCCTTCAACCTCTGCAGCAATGCTGGCAGCACTCATACGTCTATTTCCTAAAGACAACCTCTGAATTTGACACTGAGCACATGCACTCAACTTCTTTGGTCGACCATGGCGAGACCTGTTCTGAGTGGAACCTGTCCTCTTAAACCGATGTATGGTCTTGGCCACCATGCAGCAGCTCAGTTTCAGGGTCTTGGCAATCTTCTTATAGCCTAGGCCATATTTATGTAGAGCAACAATTTTTTTTCAGATCCTCAGAGAGTTATTTGCCATCAGGTGCCATGTTGAACTTCCAGTGACCAATATGCGAGAGTGAGAGCGATAACACCAAATTTAACGCACCTGCTCCCCATTCACACCTGAGACCTTATAACACTAACAAGTCACATGACACCGGAGAGGGAAAATGGCTAATTGGGCCTAATTTGGACATTTTTACTTAGGGGTGCACTCGCTTTTGTTGCTAGCGGTTTAGACATCAATGGCTGTGTGTTGAGTTTTTTGAGGGGACAGCAAATTTACACTGTTATACAAGCTGTACACTCACTACATTGTAGCAAAATGTCATTTCTTCAGTGTTGTCACATGAAAAGATATAATAAAATATTTACAAAAATGTGAGGGGTGTACTCACTTTTGTGAGATACTGTATATATATGGTATGTATACTGTATATATTAGCCAACAATTAGGCTCCTTTCACATGGCAGCCAGGAGCCAGTAAAAAACAAATAGTTGATCTGTGTTTGATCTTTTAGGTGGCCCCCAACAGCCACCTAAAAGCAGGCATGGTGCCACAAAACCCAGAATGCTTTGCATGGTGTAGCAACCTTAACACTACATACATGCCAGCAATTTTAATGCTACCAGATGAGTTTGTCAGGCAGCACCATCTGTCAAACTCTCCCATGTAAATGAATGAGACCACACTGCTACTGCAAGACAAACTCTTGGCTCACATTTCTGGTGCAGGCCCACAATACAAAATTGCTGTTTTGGAAAAAAAAAAACAGGCATCAGGAGAGATAGCAGCATCACCTCCTGCAAAACTCCTTCCACCCTCCTCTGAAAAGTGATTTACCATGGATTATAAATTGTCTTGATCTATTTTTGCATTCAAAAGTTGGTTTAAATCTGCTAGAAAATTGCCATATACACTATATAGTATATGCCCAGCATTAGACCATAACACTGTAGATATAAAAGAAGACCACTGGATGTCCCCAGAGAGCTATAACCTGAGAAAGAAGAAGATGGGGGAAAAAAGGATACACATATTGTATTTATTTATGTATCTGATTAAATTGCTGAATGGTATTCAAATATTATTTAAAATGCTTTGTGTAAAAAGAAAAGCCCAGCAGTGAGTATTATGTAGAGGACACAGTTTGTTTTAGATTTTCAGCCATATGTCCTAAGCATGGCACTGATTAGGGAAGAGAAAAGGCTGCCTGGAAAGGTAATAAAAACCCTCTGAGAAGGCCACTTGGACCCTGAGAAGGTATAGCAAGAACATTGAGGAATGGCAATAAGAAACATTGACAGATAGCAAGAACCCATAAGCCTGTCTAGTAGGGCTACCACTGGGCACCTGCCGGGCAACAAGCCTCAGGCACCCTTGTCAAAGCCTCTCTGCTCCTTGTATGTAATATTAATATCTGCACAATTTCAAATGTGGAGGGTGGTGGTGGCACAAGAACAGTCCCAGACATCCCAACCTGCAAAAACTCATTTCAGGGAGGTGGCAAGCTCATGTCAGGAAGGTCACGCTCCGTGCCAACACCCCCCCCCCCCATTCATAATAAAATACTATAATAAAATAATAATTTAAAGATAATTAATAATATAATGCCATAATAAAATAATACTGAAAGATAATGTTGTGTTACACTCACCAACAATGCACCCTCACTGTGCAGCCACACTGTGCCCATCTGCAGCCTTATCAGTGCCCATCTGCAGCCTCATCAGTGCCCATCTGCAGCCTCACTGTGCCCATCTGCAGCCTCACTGTGCCCATCTGTATCTTCATCAGTGCCCATCTGCAGACTCACTGTGCCCATCTGCAGACTCACTGTGCCAACAATGCAGCCTCACAATGCAGCCTCACTGTGCCCATAATACTGAAAGATAATGTTGTGTCACACTCACCAACAATGCACCCTCACTGTGCCCATCTGCAGCCTCATCAGTGCCCATCTGCAGCCTCACTGTGCCCATCTGCAGCCTCACTGTGCCCATCTGCGGCCTCACTGTGCCCATCTGTATCTTCATCAGTGCCCATCTGCAGCCTCATCAGTGCCCATCTGCAGCCTCATCAGTGCCCATCTGCAGCCTCATCAGTGCCCATCTGCAGCCTCACTGTGCCCATCTGCAGCCTCATCAGTGCCCATCTGCAGCCTCATCAGTGCACATCTGCAGCCTCACTGTGCCCATCTGCAGCCTCACTGTGCCCTTCTGCAGCCTCACTGTGCCCATCTGCGGCCTCACTGTGCCCATCTGTATCTTCATAAGTGCCCATCTGCAGCCTCACTGTGCCCATCTGCAGCCTCATCAGTGCCCACCGCAGCCTCATCAGTGCCAATCTGCAGCCTCACTGTGCCCATCTGCAGCCTCACTGTGCCCATCTGCAGCCTCACTTTGCCCATCTGCGGCCTCACTGTGCCCATCTGTATCTTCATCAGTGCCCATCTGCAGACTTACTGTGCCCATCTGCAGCCTCACTGTGCCAACAATGCAGCCTCACAATGCAGCCGCATCTGTATCCTCATCAGTGCCGATCTGCAGCCTCGCCAGTACCTTAATTACACACAGTGGGTGTCTCCTGCTGTGTCATGCAGCTGCAGTCTTAACTGTTCGGCGGCTGTCCACTGTAACAAAGTCCCGCCTCCTCATCCATGATAGATGATCAACTGAACACTGATACAATGCTGGGAAATCGAATCAGTGTTCCGTCTATCATGGATGAGGAGGCGGGGCTTTGTTACAGTGGACAGCCGCCGAACAGTTAAGACTGCAGCTGCATGACACAGCAGGAGACACCCGCTGTTTGTGATTACTCCAGGCTGAGTGGCAGTGCAGGCTCAGCTGGCAGCTGTGCCACACTCGTGGGTGTCCGTGAGCCCGCCGTCAAATGTAGGAGTATCCCGCGAGTTCCTTTGACCTCATGATTCTCATTTGCTCTGACATGCACTGTGAGCTGTAAGGTCTTATATAAACAGGTGTGTGGTTTTCCTAATCAAGTCCAATCAGTATAATCAAACACAGCTGGACTCAAATGAAGGTGTAGAACCATCTCAAGGATGATCAGAAGAAATGGACAGCACCTGAGTTAAATATATGAGTGTCACAGCAAAGGGTCTGAATACTTAGGACCATGTGATATTTCAGTTTTTCTTTTGTAATAATTCTGTAAAAATGTCACCAATTCTGTGTTTTTCTGTCAATATGGGGTGCTGTGTGTACATTAATGAGGAAAGAAATGAACTTAAATGATTTTAGCAAATGGCTGCACTATAACAAAGATTGAAAAATTTAAGGGGGTCTGCATACTTTCCGTCCCGACTGTATGTCTGGCAGAAATCCATCCAAATAACACCATTCCTACAGTAAAGCAAGGAGGTGGTAATATCCTGTTATGGGGATGTTTCTCTGCAGCAGGGACTGGAGCACTTGTCAGGATTGAAAGAAAATGGATGGGTCAAAATACCGTCAAATTCTTGAGGAAAATCTGCTGCCCTCTGCCAGAAAGTTATCAATAGGAAGAAGGTTTACCTTCCAACATGACAATGACCCAAAGCACACAGCAAGAATGACCACACAATGGTTGAAGGAGAAAAAGGTGAACGTCCTTGCAGGGCCTAGTCAGAGCCCAGACTTTAACCATTAAAAATTAAATGTCTATTTGCAAAATAGAAATATTTAAAAATATTACAAAAAAAACAAACATGAGTTTAAAAACTGATGATCTTATATATAAATGACCCCAAACCCTAAAACTGAATGCCAGTCACAGCTCTCCCTCCCTACTCCTTACCTCTCACGACCTCCTCTCCCCACCAATTAATTGGTAGATTGCTAGGGGGGAAAAAAGTGTAAAACCCAAAATTGAAATATGTGGTCACATGACACACCAGGACTTGAGTCTCTTCTGTCTTCTTCATTAACCAATTACCAACCGGCCCATAGCCAAATGATGGCTACAGGGCGGTTGGATAACTCTGGGAGCACATACTATGACGTGATCCCGGAAAACCGCTCCCGCGCGCCCCCCCGGGCACGCACACGGGAACATCCGTGACCACCGGGTCCAGAGGACCCGGCGCATCACGGATCACGGTAAATGGCCGCTTATCGCGGCCGTTTACCATGTGATCGCTCCGTCAAATGACGAAGCGATCACATGTAAACAAACCTGTCATGACGCTGGTTCCTCTCTCCCCTCTCTGTACCGATTGGTACAGAGGGGGAGGGATCGGATGGCAGCAGCGCTGAGGGCTGGATGTGTAATGCCCACAGCGCTGCTCTGTGACATGTGCAGTCACATCCATGCTCAGCCATCCCACCCTGCACTACTCTGCAATGTCCTGCAATACTCTGCAATACCCTGCAATACTCTGCAATGCCCCGCAATACTCTGCAATACTCTGCAATACCCCGCAATACCCCGCAATACTCTGCAATACCCTGCAATACTCTGCAATACTCTGCAATACCCCGCAATACCCCGCAATACTCTGCAATACCCCGCAATACTCTGCAATACCCTGCAATACTCTGCAATACTCTGCAATACCCCGCAATACCCTGCAATACCCCGCAATACCCTGCAATACCCCTCAATACCCCACAATACCCTGCAATACCCTGCAATAATCTGCCATACCCTGCCATACTCTGCAATACCCAGCCATACTCTGCCATACCCAGCCATACTCTGCCATATTCTGCCATACCCAGCCATACTCTGCAATACCCAGCCATACTCTGCAATACCCTGCAATACTCTGCAATACTCGTGATACCCAGCCATACTTTGCCATACCCAGCCATACTCTGCCATGCTCAGCCATACTCTGCCATGCCCAGCCATACTTGGCTGTACTCGGCCTCTGTATGTGGCCAGGCTGTAGAAGTCTCACACATGTGGTATCGCCGTACTCAGGAGGAGTAGGAGAATCTATTTTGGGTTGTCATTTTTGGTATGTACATGCTATGTGTTAGAAATATTGTATAAATGGACAACTTTGTGTTAAAAAAAAAGTGTTTTAACCACTTCCCGCCCGCCGGCCGTCATACGACGTCCTTGACTTTGTGTGGCTATATCTGAATGATGGGTGCAGCTACAGGCATCATTCAGATATCAGCTTTTTCAGCCGGTGATTCCCTACACCATAAGAATGATCATAGTGGCTGTTCCACTGCTTTATCGTTCTTACGGGAGGCGAGAGGGGACTCCCCCCTCCTGCCGCCCTCAGGTGCTTCTACCGACTCACCGCTACGATCAAAGCCAGGATTGTTTTTTTTTTGTTTTGTTTTTTTAATTTCAGGATTCCCAGCCTAGAGGTGAGATATGGGGTCTTATTGACCCCATATCTCACTGTAAAGAGGACCTGTCATGCCATATTCCTATTACTCGCTTCTGCATGAGTCCCCGTGTGCTCGCATGCAGAAGCGAACGCATACGTAAGTCCCGCCCGCATATGAAAATGGTGTTCAAACCACACATGTGAGGTATCGCTGTGATCGGTAAAGTGAGAGCAATAATTTTGGCCCTAGATCTCCTCTGTAACTCAAAATATGTAACCAGTAAAAAATTTTAAAGCGTCGCCCATGGGGATTTTTAAGTAGCGAAGTTTGGCGCCATTCCACAAGCGTGTGCAATTTTGAAGGGTGACATGTTAGATATCTATTTACTCGGAATAACTTCATCTTTCACATTATGCAAAAACATTGGGCTAAATTTACTGTTTTGGTTTTTTTTAAAGCACAAAACTGTTTTTTTCCCAAAAAAAAGCGTTCGAAAAATTGCTGCGCAAATACCGTGCGAGATAAAAAGTTGCAACGACCGCCATTGTATTCTCTAGGGTCTTTGCTAAAAAAACATATATAATGTTTTGGGGTTCTATGTAATTTTCTAGCAAATAAATGATGATTTTTACATGTAGGAGAGAAACGTCAGAATTGGCCTGGGCACTCCAGAACGCCTGAAAGTGCTCCCTGCATGTTGGGCCTCTGTATGTAGCCACGCTGTGTAAAAGTCTCACACATGTGGTATCGCCATACTCAGGAGTAATAGCAGAATGTGTTTTGGGGTGTACTTTGTGGTATGCATATGCTGTGTGTGAGAAATAACCTGCTAATATGGCAATTTTATGAAGAAAAAAAAGAAAAAAAAATCTTGATTTTGCAAAGAATTGTGGGAAAAAATGACAACTTTAAAAAACTCATCATGCATCTTTCTAAATACCTTGGAATCTCTTCTTTCCAAAAAGGGGTAATTTGGGGGGTATTTGTACTTTTCTGGCATGTTAGGGTCTCATGAAATAGATAGGCCGTCAGTACTTCAGGTGTGATCAATTTTCAGATATTGGCACCATAGCTTTTGGACTCTATAACTTTCACAAAGACCAAATAATATACACCGATTTGTTTGTTTTTTTACCAAAGATATGTAGCGGTATAAATTTTGGCCAAAATATATGAAGAAAAATAACTAATTTACAAAATTTTATAACAGAAACGAAGAAAAATGCATTTTTTTACAGAATTTTCGGTCTTTTTTCTTTTATAGCGCAAAAAATAAAGAACCCAGCGGTGATTAAATACCATTAAAAGAAAGCTCTATTTGTGTGGAAAAAAGGACAAACATTTCATATAGGTACAGTGTTGCATGACTGAGTAATTGTCATTCAAAATGTGAGAGCACCGAAAGCTGAAAATTGGTCTGGTTATTAAGGGGGTTTAGGTGCCCAGTGGTCAAGTGGTTAAAGAGAATAAGGGGTCCTTCTTTGGTGTGTCCTCTGACACATCAAGTACATTTTTCCACTTTGATTTCATATTCAAAATTTAAAGAACCCTCTTTCATTTTTTTAATTATTCAGAGCTCCAGTCCCAAACCCCCATCCAGAGGCATAGTTAAAAACTTAAGCCCCCCCCCCCCCGTTATTTTTTTACATTTTTCTTTTATTTTTTTACAATATTATTTTTTCCAATTTTTTTTAAGAGCCCCGTTGGGGAGCATTGGTGAGGTATTAGGGGTCTAAACAGACCTCTAATATTCCACCTTTAAGACTGAGATAGGCTGATGCAGTGTTGGGGTAACATATTCTTTATTATATATACAGCCATATCATTATACAGTGTTATTTCTTATAATAGATATTAGCAGACACTAATATTTGTTGCATTAAACTCCAACTAAACTATTTTCATCTTGAATAAAGTATAACTAAAAGCAAAGCTTCTTTTGTTTTGGATAGATTGGAGAGGGATTAGAACACTATTATAACCGAGAGTGAAAGTGAATGAAAATCCCAAATTTTGGGTCATTACCACAGAGGAAATCTTACAATGAGGACACTAGTTCTGGTGACATTGGTGACAACAAGGGATTCCCTCACTTTGGAGGGATTTCTTCTCACTTCCTGCTTTGGCTTAGGGGAAGGAAGTGAAGAGAAATTTCCCCAATGAGACATAAATGGTTAAAAAATTTGCATAAGCCATAACCCCCCTTATTTTATCCAAAATGGGATAAAAAACAAGTTTTGCCTTTAAATTTACTTTCATTTTGGTCTGTGTCCCAGTGAGGATATGTTTCATCCTATTCATCCTATAGCAGGTAGAAGGCAGAAGCCATGTCTGGACAGAGGGTGGGACATGAGGGATGTGCTTTTCAAGTTAACAAGCCAGTAATTTATTGCTAGGATGCGGGGCGGTCCTAGCAACTAATCACCTGCCTTTTAACATGAAAAGCACGTCCTGCCCTCTATCCGGACATGCCACTCCTTCTGCCTTCTACCTGCTGTGTAAGGTAGGATTGGAAAGGTTGGAGGAGTGTTGTGATTGGCAGGGGGAAATGTAATGTAAGGGAGGGGGCATTCATATAAAGGGGACTGGATTGCAAGGAATGAAAGGGGGCTGTGAAGGGGATCAATATACCAAAAAAAGGAGGAGGTGCTGTGAAGAGGGCTGGTATACAAGGAAAGGGAGCTGTGTAGGGGACTGAGATGAAAGTAAAGGGAGCTGTAAAGGGGACTGGGGTGCAAGAAAGCTGGGCTGTGATATGGACTGGGGTGCCAAGAAGGGTGGTTGTGAAGGGGACTGGGGTGCAAGTGAGGAGGGGGACTGAGATGCAAAAAAAGGGGGCTGTGAAGGGGACTGAGGTGCAAGTAAAAAGGAGCTGTATAGGGGACTGTGGTGCAAGGGAGGGGGGCTGAAAGAGGACTGGCATACAAGGGGGGGGGGGGCTGTGAAGAGGACTGAAATGCAAGTAAGGGGGGCTGTGATGTAAAGCAGGCACTGCAATGTAAAGAGGGGGCTGTATTGTAGAGAGGGGCTGTATTGTAGAGAGGGGCTGTATTGTAAAGAGGGGCTGTATTGTAAAGGGGGAGGCTCTGATGTAAAGGGGGAGACCTCTGCTGGATGTAAAGGGGGAGACCTCTGCTGGATGAAAATTTTAATGAGCGGACCTCCATGAATTTTATTTCAATACCCCTGTTCTAAGCCTTCTCAGATGTAATACAAATTTCTGTCTCTGGTGTCTTTGGTGAGATTTCCCATCCCTTACAGTAAGTGAGGGGGGGATCTCCTAACAGAGACACAGACAATATCATATACAATACATGGTAGAGCAGCCTTTTCTAACCTTTTTAACATGGAGGAACCCTTAAAATAATTTTGCAGGCTCAGAGAACGCCTACAAAAAATGACAATATCGACAGCTTATTGTACATTACAGTGATGGTCGCTGAGAAGAATGCCTCTGGCATTTGTGGTCAGTGGGAAGGATGTCCCTTATGTTGGTGGTCGGTGGGAAGAATATTCTTTACATTTGTGGTTAGTGGGAAGTATGCTCCTTTTATTGGTAGTCAGTGGGTAAACTGCTCCTCAGATTGGTGGTCAGTGGGAAGAATGTCCCCACATTGGTGGTCAGTGGGTAAGCTGCTCCTTACATTTGTGATCAGTGGGTAGAATGTCCCTTACATTGGTGGTTAGTGGGAAGAATGTGCTTTGCATTTGTGGTCAGAGGGTAAGCTCTTTACATTGTTCTTTATATTGTTAGTTAGTAGAAAGAATGTTTCTTACATTGTTGGTCAGTGGGAAGAATATTCCTTAAATTTGTGGTCAGTGGGAAGAATGTACCTCACATTGGTGGTTTGTGGGTAAGCAGTTCCTTACATTGGTGGTCAGTAGGAAGAATGCTCCTTACATTTGTGGTCAGTGGGAAGGTTTCTGTCTTACATATAGCTAAAAAAACGCCCCTAGCAGCCTCTGAAGGAACCCTAGTTGAAAAAGGCTGTGATAGAGCCTCCCTGTTCTATACCAAAAAAAAAAAAAATCAATCCAGAGTTTTAAGAGGCTTTAAGAAAGAAAACCAGCCCTATTTTTCAAACACTATACTCAAATGGCTAGAACTAGCTCCTGTTGAAGACTATTCCATATTTTTACAGCTCCTATATTAGGGAACCTTTTCGATATGTTCAAACCTTCATTTCTCCAGTTGCAAAGAGTGTCTTTTCCATACTTACAAATGGGTCGTTAGGCTCCAAGGTATGATCCCCACTGGCGACAGCGAACAGGGCTCCAACCGGGAGCTGAAGGAGCGGGACCCGCAGCAGCCCACCAGAGGCCAAGTGGAGGGCGAACATGGCAAAGAATGGAGATGGAAAAGAATGTGTCCCTTGATGTGCCCCATTGACCATATATACCATGACAAATGTAACAAAATATATATGTGTCTGAGTCCATTGACAATTACCACCATAGTAATCTGGGAGTATAAATGTATAAGGAGTATCCATGTCATGTATTGAAGTCTATAAAAGTTTGGGCAGAGGTGCACACAGGGGAAGAAAATGTGGCAAGGCAGCCAGAGTAAAAGAAAGTCAAAGAAGTGATGCAAATGGAGGGAGAGGGGCCTAATCCTAATGTGCATAATTTTCCTGGTAATTTACAGAATTACCTATCTATGTATTTATACAGGGTGGATCTACCCTCTTAAAGCCAAAGTCAATGCTTCATGACCCCCCCCCCCCCCCCAAAAAAATGCTCCCCCTTTGTGGCCCCCACTGCCAGTATTTTTGTTTTTTTATTTTGTGATAATACCATTTTTGAAGTTTACAGGCCTGTCACATGAGGCTGCAGGGTTCCTTCATCTATACCTCTTCTCCTTACTGGACTGGTTAAGGTCATATGTGTGTAGCACCCTCTAGGGTGCTACTAGGTTAGTGCAGGCAAATTTATGTATGACTCATGGCTAGTTTGTGAGTCAGAAATTGGATCAGGGTTACTGCAGGTCAGGCTGGATGACTTACAGATGCAGATCTCTGGTACCTCCCCCTGCATCAGGAAGTTTGGAGAAACTTCTAGAAGCTAGTGGGCGGAGGCTAGGAGGACTGATCTGATCATACTTGAGGGAACTTGGCCAATCCCCAGGCAGCACGTCCTGGCAGGGTGGCTGAGTCAGCCCTTATATATGGTGGTTAAATATGTGTCCATATATTGAGTGAAGTATTTGTATCTTTTTCACACCATCACCAATAACGATAGTTGATTTTGGATAGTGCAACACCCGGTGGATATAAGTAAGTCTCCTTCTTAACAGACCACCATGACCTCTTTATTTAAAAAGAAAGGTCAGGTGGGACTTTGTTAGGACCACGATCTTGGGTCTTAACTGGTCATAGGTGGGTGATCCAGAGTGGTTATCAGGAAAAAGATGAAAAGAACAATACCATCACGTAATTCAGTTTTTTATTAAAAAATATTAAAAACAATGGGCCATATGAAACAAAAAAAAAAAACAATGGGCCAAGTGGCTGCTTACCTTATAAGTGCCTTTCTTCGGCACTGGAGGTGACAGGCTCTGCAATGTTAGGTGGAGTGTTGACAGCCGTATCGTAATTGAATAAAATATTCAATCAAAAAGAGAGAAATAGAAAGAATGCGATCCATTATGAACCATAATTTTGAATGATACAATCTAACGATATCAACGCTATTGAAAAAATATATGAACATAACAGTATGGCATTTAAGTGGAAGGCATACTTTTAATAGTGCCATCTTGTGGGCAATGACATAATTACCATAATTTATGACCAATACAACACAATATGTTAAACATACTGGACATGTATTGGATCTTTAATAAACACAAAAAAATTAATTAGATAATGAAGATGAAATTAAAAATTAAAATTATTTTAAAGTGAAAGGAATAATGATATATTATATATAACTAGATCCAAAAATTGTTTTTAATCTACACCAATGGTGACCATATAAGAGCTTCCAGCACATAATCAATCATTGTTCAAAAACTATTTAAATCAACATATATGTTGAGACCTGCTGGCTGTAAAGTGTCTAAATTATACAGCCATTTTGTTTCATTTTGTGATACCAAATTTTTTATACTTGTCCCTCTCCAGTGTTTTTTGACCTTATCAATACCATAAAAAGTCAATAGTGTGGGATCTTTTATGATTATGTGCTGGAAGCTCTTATATGGTCACCATTAATTCTAGTGCCCCCTTATCATTATACACCCCCCTTTAATATCACTTTAACTGCTTGCCGCACGCGGCCGTCATACGACGGCCAGGCGGCGCGGCTCTCGTTCTGGGTGGGTGTCATATTACATCCATCCATTTAAACAGTGAATGTGCGCGATCGTGTGCAGGCGTGTCACGGAGACACCGCTCGCCACCGAGGGGGGTGAACAGCCATTGGGCGTGGCTGTTTACCACGTGATTGGCCGATCACAGATGGTACCACTCCACTTTGCACGGCGCATGCTCGCGGGTGCGAGCACGCTGCGCGTGCACATTGCTGGCAGCATGTTTCCGGGAACACTGCTCATGACCGTCACTGGTAAAAAGCCATTGGCCAGCGGCTGTTTACCACGTGATCAGCTTTGATCCTTTCAGAGCCGATCACTAAATGTAAATACAGAACGGTAACAAGATGTTACCGGGTTCTCCTCCTCACACACCGATCGTGTGTGAGAAGGAGATTTCGGTAAACATCTCGTTACCACTTACAGTGTACACCAATCACACTGATTGCCCCCCCCCCCAATAAAGAGGACCTGTCACCAGCCATCAAAGTACCTGTCACCACCCATCAAAGTACCTGTCACAGTTTATCTGAGTACCCCAGTACCTGTCACAGTTCATCTGCCCTTCAGAGTACCCGAATAGCAGTCACCAGCCCATCAGAGCACCCAAGTACCTATCTGTAGCCCATCAGAGTACCCGAGTACCTGTCACCAGGCCATCAGAGTACCTGAGTACCTGTCACCAGCCCATCAGAGTACCCGAGTACCTGTCACAGCCCATCAGAGTACCCGCGTATCTGTCTGCAGCTCATCAAGTTACCCGAGTACCTGTCTCCAGCCCATCAGAGTACCCGAGTACCTGTCACCAGCCCATCAGAATACCCGAGTACCTATCTGCAGCCCATGCCTCATAGAATATATGTTGGGGGGGGGGGTTGCTTTCCAAACTGGGGTCATTTTGTGGGTAATTCCACTGTCCTGTTGCTCAAGGACCTTCAAAAGTGTGATAGGTAGGAATGAAATGAGATGTGTAATTTATGCTCATAGAATGCCTGAAGGTACTACTTCAATGTTGGGCCTCTGTATGTGGCCAGGCTGTGTAAAAGTCTCACACATGTGGTATCGCCATACTCGGGAAGAGTAGCAGAATATATTTTAGGGTGTAATTTTTGCTATATACATGCTATGTGTTAGAAATATGTTATAAATTGACAACTTTGTGTAAAAAAAATGTGTTTTAATTTTTTTTCCACATTTTCCAAAAACTTCTGGAAAAAAATGAACTGTTCAAAAGACTCATTATGCCTCATAGATTATACGTTGGGGTGTTTGCTTTCCAAAATGGGGTCATTTTGTGGGCAATTCCATTGTCATGGTGCTCCAGGGCCTTCAAAAGTGTAATAGGTGGTTGAGAAATGAGATGTGTCATTTATGGTCGTAGAACGCCTGAAGGTGTTAATTCAATGTTGGGCCTCTGTATGTGACCAGGCTGTGTAAAAGTCCCACACGTGTGGTATCGCCCTACTCGGGAAGAGTAGCAGAGTGTATTTTTGGGTGTAATTTGTTGTATGCATATGCTGTGCGTGAGAAATAACCTGATAATATGACAATTTTGTAAAAAAAAAAAATCTTCATTTTGCAAAGAATCGTGGGAAAAAATTACAACTTAAAAAATTCACCATGCTACTTACTTAATACCTTGGAATGTCTACTTTCTAAAAAGGGGTCATTGGGAGAGTCATTGTACTTTCCTGACTTGTTAGTGTCTCAAGAATTGAGATTCACCTGATGTACTGAAGGCCTGATCAGATGTGATCAATTTTCAGTGATTGGCACCATAGTTTGTAGACTCTATAACTATCACAAAGACCAAATAATATACACTAATTTGGATTATTTTTACCAAAGATATGTAGCAGTATAAATTTTGGCCAAAATTTATGAAGAAAAATGACTAATTAGCAAAATTTTATGACAGAAACAAAGAAAAGGCATTTTTTTCACAAAATGTACGGTCTTTTTTCATTTATAGCACAAAAAATTAAAAAAACACTAGTGATTAAATACCACCAAAAGAAAGCTCTATTTGTGTCATAAAAGAACGCAGATTTCATATGGGTACAGTGTTGCATGACTGAGTAATTGTCATTCAAAGTGTGAGAGCGCTGAAAGCTGAAAATTGGTCTGGGCAGGAAGGGGGTGTAAGTGCCCTGTATTGAGGTGGTTAATCTTTTTTCATATTATTCACTTTATTAATTTAGTTATACACATTTTGTATGTGTATATGTGCGTGCACACGCATGCATGTGTATATATATATTTATTTGGAGATTACAGCTGTGGGAGGGTAACACCTTGATTTTAACCTTGTGGGTGGGGACAGAAAAAAGAAGAAATTGCTGTAGGGGTATTTTTTACCAATGGAGTCTCCGATAGATCTGTGGAATCTGTGGGTGATTTAACCCATAAGTCTTGGCATTTAAATCCTTCTTTCAGTCCTGTCTCCTAAACAACACATGACGACTGCTCTTCAATCCAACTGGCTCATTTTATCTGAAATATTTGGTGTAGATTATATTTTTATTTTTGGAAATTTCAACTGTTACATCCTGTCACTTTCCTGCCTGTGAATCATGAAAATGTACATCACATAAAAATGATAAAAAGAACAAAAGGAAGTGGTTTTACTGCAAAGAAAGAGATTAGAATCAGTATTTCCCCTCCTGTAGCATCACTATCAGCAGAACGCAGGAGAGAGTGTGCAGCATCAAACCACTGCAGAGTGCCTTAACCTCTCTATAGATAAGGTGCATCATACCAAAGTCATGGCTTATGGCAAATATTCATCAGTCTAGCCCAATGAATCAAAAACTCTGCAATGCTGACTAGCTTTTGAAAGTGAAGCCTTATTTTTAGCTTATAAGGAAGTGATTTTTAAAAGTTTCTTTTTACACTGCGTGTGAAAGAATGAGAAAAAGAAATACCCAAAGGCTCCATCACACATGGTTTGCTCTCCGAAGAGCGATCCACATTCGGATCACTCTTCAGAGACATTTAACAGGTGGCTTTAATACAAAGTCTGGTACAGAGGCTGATATACACTATATTACCAAAAGTATTGGGACGTCTGCCTTTACACGCACATGAACTTTAATGGCATCCCAGTCTTAGTCCGAAGGGTTCAATATTGAGTTGGCCCACCCTTTGCAGCTATAACAGATTCAACTTTTCTGGGAAGGTTGTCCACAAGGTTTAGGAATGTGTCTATGGGAATGTTTGACCATTCTTCCAGAAATGCATTTGTGAGGTCAGGCACTGATGTTGGATGAGAAAGCCTGGCTCGCGGTCTCCGCTCTAATTAATCCAAAAGGTGTTCTATTGGGTTGAGATCAGGACTCTGTGCAGGCCAGTCAATTTCCTCCACCCCAAACTTGCTCATCCATGTCTTTATGGACCTTGTTTTGTGCACTGGTCCAAATCATTTGGTGGAGGGGGGATTATGGTGTGGGGTTGTTTTTCAGGAGTTGGGCTTGGCCCCTTCGTTCCAGTGAAGGGAACTGTTAAGGCATCAGCATACCAAGACATTTTGGACAATTTCATGCTCCCAACTTTGTGGGAACAGTTTGGGGATGGCCCCTTCCTGTTCCAAAATGACTGCGCACCAGTGTACAAAGCAAGGTCCATAAAGACATGGATGAGCGAGTTTGGGGTGGAGGAACATGACTGGCCTGCACAGATACCTGACCTCAACCCGATAGAACACCTTTGGGATAAATTAGAGTGAAGAATTCACGCCAGGCCTTCTCATCCAACATCAGTGCCTGACCTCACAAATGTGCTTCTGGAAGAATGGTCAAACATTCCCATAGACACACTCCCAAACCTTGTGGACAGCCTTCCCAGAAGAGTTGAAGCTGTTATAGCTGCAAAGGGTGGGCCAACTCAATACTGAACCCTACAGACTAAGACTGGGATGCCATTAAAGTTCTCGTATGTGTTTGAAGGCAGGCGTCCCAATACTTTTGGTAATATAGCGTATCTCCATCCCAATTACTTACAAAGAAGTCAAAAACAATTGGCAATCTGACTTTTTTGGAAATCATACAAACACAGATATAAAATATTTAAAAAAATCACAAACTTTATTTAGAACATATCAGGATAAAATAAATTAAAAACAGAGCAATGCGCCAGAATATATTACAATACAATTCTCCAGTTTTCAGTACATGATTGTAAATATTCTTCACAGCATTGTGCCAATCAACAGAAGAATAAAGAAGAAGGAATACGTCATGGATCTCAACGCGTTTCATGAAACATGGTTTATTTCACCAGAAGTTTGATTTTGCTGACAGAGTATAGCTAGACTTATGCCCTGTACACACGATCGGACATTGATCAGACATTCTGACAACTAAATCCATTGATTTTCTTTGGCTCAAACTTGTCTTGCATACACACGTTCGCACAAAGTTGTCGGAGAACACGATCGTTCTGAGCGCGGTGACGTAAAACACGTACGTCTGGACTATAAACGGGGCAGTAGCCAATAGCTTTCGTCTCTTAATTTATTCTGAGCATGCGTGGCACTTTGTGCGTCGGATTTGTCTACACACGATCGGAATTTAAACGATCATATTTTGTTGTCAGAAAATTTTATATCCTGCTCTCAAACTTTGTGTGTCGGAAATTCAGACGGAAAAAGTCCGATGGAGCCCACACACGATCGGAATTTCCGACAACACAATCCGATCGCACTTTTTCCATAGGAAAATCCGTGTGTACAGGGCATAATAGTCAAGGTTAAAAGTTGTAAAGCGCTGCGTAAACTGTTGGCGCTATATAAATCCTGTATAATAATAATAATAAAAAAAAAACTTGTATTCTCAGCATCAGATGAGACCCATAAATGGAGAGTAGAGCTGCATGATTGTGGCTAAAATGAGAATCACAATTTTTTCGCTTAGAATAAAGATCAGGATTCTCTCACGATTCTTGCGACGTAACATCATCTTTCACATTAAACAAAAAAATTTGGCTAACTTTACTGTTTTTTTTTTGATTCATTAAAGTGTATTTTGCCCCAAAAAATTTGTGTTTGGAAGGCAAAATACAGCGTGAATATTGCAACAACCACCATTTTATTCTATAGGGTCTCTGCTAAAATATATATATATATATATATATATATACATATATATATATATATATATATATATACATATATATATATATATATACATATATACATATATATATATATATATATATATATATATATATATATATATATATATATATATATATATATATATATATATATATATATATATATATATATATATATATATATATATATATATATATTTATTTATTTATTTATATATAATGTTTGAGGGTTCTAAGTAATCAACTTGTAAGCAACAAGTATCAGAAAAAGGCTTAGTCCTTAAGTGGTTAAACTGACCTCATTTACAGACCAAAGTTCATCCCTTTGATCTAAAAGAACCAAATGATACATTTTTTATAGTTATCTCTCAGCACTGAGCAATGTTGATATGCATTTGCCAGCTTTTTTTTTCTGACCGCTCTGAGCAGAGAACTTTCTGCACTTGTCACATAGAATCTTGAAAATGCTGGAATAAGATCACTGGGGGGGGGTTGAACCGAGATCACAAGTTTTATAACGATTAATTGTGCAGCTCTAATGGAGAGTCTATCCTGGGGGTTGTGGAGCCAGGGGAATGTAGACCCACTGTCATCAGAGGAGGCAAAGACCAATGGATAAGTAGGGCTAAGGCACAGCCAGAGTGGACTTACTCATTCATGGATGGCAATGGAGCACACTAGCAGAGCCACATGGCCCATGAAGCAACCTGATGCCAAACCCCTTGAATTCTGCTTTAACCCCTTGAATTCCACAGTAGTGTGCCACAACTGTGTGCATTGTGGGGCACTTGCCGAGTGGACTCATTTATCACATTTGGTGGGTGCTATGCCCGCTAAAAATGCCAAGAAGATCATTTCTGATGTGGCCATGACATCACAACCATCACAAAGCTTCACAACCACGGCATGTGTATGCCTACAGCTAAAGGGGGTAGCTGTTGGGGGGCAGTAAAAAGCGCACATCACCAACAGGGTTTTACCACCAACCGTGTGAATGAGCCCTCAGGTCTAGAACTATGTGGTCTTAGGCCATTGGAAGTAGTCTTGTACCATTAAACCAAAAACTATGGTGTGCTATAAGTAAAGCCCCAACTTGCTTGAAATACCAATTCCATAGAAAAATGTATGTATAGCCAAATACATTTTTACATTTTGGATAGAGTAGGGAGGAGTTAAACCCCTGTCAAATTACGCATTGCTGTATGAGTCCCATTAGGTTGATTTTCCTTCACTTCCTGTCCCACAGATGCAACAGGAAGTTGGGGGAAATGTATACAAAGTGAGGGGAATCCTACATCATGTTATGCTGAGTAATTCTATGTATCATACCACTATACCAACCCCCTGAAGAAGACTTACGCTTTTGAGTTGAAACGTGTTGTTTTTTTTGTGAACTTTAAGCATTGAAGATGTGCTGTACTGTATATATGGTGGTTTTGAATCCATGTATATTCTCTTTTATTGTCTTTTAACAGGTTGCAAATTATTGTCTCTTTTAATAAATCTTATTAATAAATATTGAAAATTTTAATTCAGTTGTTTGTATACTTGGTGCCAATTAAAACACCCAGGCCACTAATTTACCTTTGTGATATGACTATATAGCGATGTGGCACCTTGAAACTATTTTGAGTCTTTTAAAACTATCAATGATGGGAAATGTTAGATATCAGAGCTGAAGGGACAAGTGCACCTTTTTTAAAGTGTACTTATCTTTTAACCCTTTTGCAGCTAAAAATATAATGCCGCGTACGCACGAGCGGACTTTACGGCAGACTTTGCCCGGCGGACTGGATTTCGTCAGACAATTCGATCGTGTGTGGGCTCCAGCGGACTTTGTTTTCTCAAAAGTTGGACGGACTTAGATTTGAAACATGTTTTAAATCAATCCGTCGAAATCGAGTCCGGTCGAGTTTGGCGGACAAAAAGCCACGTTAGGGCAGCTATTGGCTACTGGCTATGAACTTCCTTGTTTTAGTCCGGTCGTACGTCATCACGTACGAATTCAACGGACTTTGGTGGATTGTGTGTAGGTAAGTCCGTTCATTCAGAAAGTCTGTCGTAAAGTCCGTCGAAAAGTCCGCCGGGCAAAGTCTGCCGTAAAGTCCGCTCGTGTGTACGCGGCATAAGTCTTACATTGGAACAGAACTGTTTCCAGATGGCCAGTTCAGTAAGCCTTATGTCTCCTTCATTTCTGCTATAAGCTTATGAATAGGAAGTGCTCTTGTAGTAGAAGAGGCCTAGGGAGATTCCCCCAATTGCTGACGTCAAAATATCCAAACAGCAGCTGCACTTAATTGGATGTGGACACTGTTCAGCTGAAAATGGTCTGCCTGCTCCATTCATTTATTTACTAAGTGTAGTCGCCTCCTAGAATAGGTTGCTAGAGGGGTTCAGATAAATGTAGCTTTTTTTTTTTGCTCCTCTGTAATCATTGGAGCAGTGTGTGATTATTTTTGTCTGTTCTGGGTATCACTGGCTGCAGGTTCAACTGCTTCCCCCTGCCTTCTAGTGGATTCTAGAAAAGAGTGGGTTGGGGGAGGCAGACCCTGGGTCTGAATATTCATGTGGTCTCAACCAATCCCTGGGGCAGATGATGGTCAGTAGGGGGCTGAGGTGTGCATAAATACTCTGGGGCTTGCAGTGGCAGGGTTGTTGTTCAGGCACAGGAGAACACAGACTGAAGTGTAACTGAAGTTCATTGTGGTTCCAGCTCAGGGAGAGCTGGGGGGGCTATGGAGCCAAATCAAGGGAATTCACTGAGGACCTGGTCTGGGAATTCACAGAAGTGTCTGGCTGATATTGGACAGAGGCATCCAAGTATCCGGTGACATTGTGAGTACATGCCTAAATGTATGATCCTAGTGACTGTACGCTGCCCCATTTTTGCCCCATTTGAGTATTTGCTCCAGTGCTGCTGGTTTGGGAGCTTTGCTTTCTCATTGGGAGTCCTAGAGTTGCTCATTTCCCTAGTGTTGCCAAAGGGGGATTTTTCCTAAGCATGGCAAAGTGAAGAGTGTCCTCCTAGTTTTGTACTGTGTTCTGGAGTATCCCACAGCTCCCTGTACCCTATCCATTAAACCTGCATAGTAGCATAAAAAGAATCTTGGGTCTGGTCATTGAGTTGTGAGACTGTCCGTGCTGCTGTACTTGGCTGCTTTTACACCCATTTGAAGAGAACCTGGAACAAATCAGCATGGCCCATTCGGGGGTCTGTGCTGCATAAGTGAATTTTGCGCTATTCATCAGGAACTGGCTGAAATTTAAAGAGTGTATGGCCAGCTTTAATGAGTGTGGGGCTGCAAAGGAGAAGAAGATTGACTGTGTCCTTGATCTCTTTCTCTAACTCAGGGGTCTCCAAACTTTCTAAGCAAAGGGTCAGTTTATTGTCCTTCTGACTTTTGGAGGGCCGGACTGTGGCCAGTGGGGGTAGAAAATGCCCCAGCATCAGTGGGAGTAAAAAAAATACACAGTGCCTGTAGTCAGTAGAAGGAGGAATAGTGCCGCATCATTGGTATTAGTGGGAGGAATAGCCCCTAATTGTTTACATCAGTGGGAGGAATTATGCCCCATTGCTGGTGTCGGTAAAAGGAAAAATTCTCAATTGTGGGTGTCAGGGAGAGGAATGGTACCCCACTATCGGTGTCTGTGGAAGGAATGGTGCCCCTTGTTGGTGTCAGTAAGGGTAATTTTGCCCCGAGGCACGTTTAACGGCAAACAAAGGGCCGCATTCGGCTCGCGGGCTGCAGTTTGGAGGCCACTGCTCCAACGCAAAAGCAAAACATCGGGGGTCTGTTTGGACCCTTGATATTTCCCAAAAGTCTCCTGGTGACATCACTGTAAGAAAAAAATAATAATAATAAAAAAAAGAAACAGTAATAGGTTCCCCCGACCCCTAGGGTGTCAACCCTGCACCTCCATACATATGGTACAAAGAGTAAATGTTGTTACCCTAGGGCAGAAAAAGTGTTACTGACCGCATCACCATATAAAAGTGAAGAAAAAAGAAAACAAATGCAGGTCTAAGGACTGATAAGCTGCAATATTTTTCATTTGTGTTTTTGAGTTAACTTTTTTTGTATTAAGATAATACTGTATTAACAATAGCAATACAGATTTGAAGACAATGTGAATGAAATTGGCTTTCTGCATACAATACCATCATCTCCTAAACAAAGGATGGGAATGGGTTTTTTGTAAATAAGCAAGTCATAAATGATTCGATTTTCTGTCCTTCCACCGTGGGTGGATGGAAAGAAAATTGCTTAATTCCCCCATCAACACAGTCAGTATTGATGGGGGAATCGTTCCTTTAGCACTATTGTGTTCTGAGCCTTCCCGGCTGGAAAAAAAAAAACATGTTTTCTGCTAGCGGCTATAGCTGCCGGCAGTAATCGCATGTAAAAAAATCTGACAGGCTGCTTGTACCCAAGTCAATCGATGGATCAACTTGGGTACAACAAGCCTGCTCATAGATGGATTGGATCTTGGCTGTTCCCTGCTGAATTGGCCAAGATTTGATCCATCTATGAGTTTTAAGATGTATTAGGTTTCATGACGGGTTATTGATTAACAAACTAACTAGTCTCTTGAAGTGTGTTGGGCTTTTGGCCCAAGACGGGTTTATGTTGTACCTATGATGAATATTCTAGATCTAGACTCTAGATCTAGACATATGGTGGTATTCTAATGGTACCCTTTTTGAATTTTTACGTAGAATGCATAAAAAATAGTTTTTAGATAAGAGAAAGCAGATTATCATTGCGTGAAAAAAAAAAAGGTTTCTTCTACCTGCTCCCAGCTATCCTAGTAGACAGGCCGCACACAGTCAGCTAATATTTGCACACTCCTAACTGTTAAATTATTTTTTTTAGAAATTATGCAAAAGGTCCAGGGTCATGTTTCCTGTTTCCTGCTCTATAGTGTGGTTAATAGCGTTTTAAAGATGTGCTTGTTATTCTTCCCCTGTACTATTTTGGTTTTAGTAACCCTTTCTGGTGGATTTTATATAACAGTACTAAACAGTAATAAAATATTGTTTAATTTTTTTATATATACTTTCATGTGTGGATGATTTATTTACTCAGAAAATGCGCAGATAAAATATAAATATATATTTTTTTGGTCTATTGGACACTATTTTGGACACGTCTCCTGGCCTGAGGCCTATCACTTGAAATAAAGGAATGTCTACAAATAGCATTTTCAGAACTGTACTGTAATTACATTTTGCTTCCATAACACACCACACTTGACATATTACCAGAATCTCCAGCTCACAACGCCATGTGCAAGGTTCAACAATACGTAGCAGCCATTTAGGTCCCTCTTTTCCTTAGGAGCACCATGGAATTGGGACCTCTTCCCTAAGTATTCCAAGTCCACAGCCTTAGGCTTTCCATCACTGAGTCATAGGACCGGCACCTGAGGGTCAGGGGAACAAGGTGCTTCCATTTGCATACCAGTCACTATTTCCAAATATCCCATCCATAGCTTTGCCCAGCCAGCCACACTTCCTGATGACATCTTTTTCCAGGTTTTACTGTCACTCACATTTAGAAGACCAGTGTCCAGACCCTGAAGGGCATATGCACCACTCTACAGTACCTGCAGAAGAAGATCAGTGGTAGACAAGGTGACTACAGCTAGTCCTTAAATGATCTGTGCCACTTCTTCTGGGAATTCAGCCCTGCAGAGGGCATTTATCAGCTCTATGTGGAACTACATTTGAGCAGCTCTGGGGCGCTGTTCCCATACCCTGCACTCTCCGGTCCTCACCTACAGCTGGCATTTATATGGGCACTAAAGGAGGGGTTCCTCTAAAAGGGGAGCTAACACCTGCTTATAACTTTCCCCCTACCCTGCCATAACAGAGCCATCTAGTGGCAGACAAGCTAACTGCACCTGCCAACATGAGGCTGCAGCCAGGGGTGTACCGTCAATAAGGCAAACTCCTTGAATGATACACATGTACATTAGTAAGCTGGTTGCTAGGCCTTTGACAGTCGAACTATCATATTTTTAAACTAAAACAAGGCTTTAAAGTCTCCAGGTATCGATCAATGTAACCTTGGGGGGTTTAAGTTAAAATGTATTGGGTAGCATTAAAGTGGTTCTAAAGAATAAACATTTTTTACCTTATTGCATTTGGCCCCTCACTCCCCCTCCCCCCTTATACTTACCTGTACCTTCATTTCATCCAGCGCTGTGCACATCTTCTCTCCTTTCACTTCTGTGTCTCACTAGATTTGCTGGGGCACCGGGAGCTATTGGCTCCCAAATTGTCAATCAAAGCCAGTGACGAGGGAGCTGGGGGCGGGGCTGAGTCCCGCTGTCTGTGTCAATGGACGCAGCAGCGGGGCTCAGGAGTGAGCACGTAAGAGTGCCCTTACGGAAAGCGGCTTTCCATGGGGCACTGGACAGAGAGGAGGAGCCAAGAGCGCCAGCGGGGGACCTGAAAAGAGGAGGTTAGGGGCCGCTCTGTGCAATTCCTTTGCACAGAGCAGGTAAATATAGAGATGTTTGTTTTGTTTTTTTGTTTTGTTTAGTATTGGGTATGAGTTTGGGAACACTGGATCAATAGCTATACACCCCCTGAATTAAAAATGGTTCTTGATGTTGGGTGTTCTAGTCCATTCAATTTCAAACAACTGTGTTTAAATGGAAAACACGGTATCTGACAAGAAAACACTGTGCTTGACTTGCTTTGCCTGCATTTCAAACACACCCCAAAAAGACATGTTATGTTATGTCCGAAGAAATTTTTTTTTATTAAAGGAATAAAGGAATTTTTAAACTGCCTCCTGTCTCTATTTATTTTTCAAACTTTTTTTTGATGAATAAGTAGGGGTACAATGTACCCCATACTCATTCACATAGGGAGGGGGCTGGGATCTGGGGGTCCCCTTTTTAAGGGGGCTTCAAGATTTCGATAAGCCCCCTGCCCGCAGACCCCCACAACAACAGCCCAGGGTTGTTGTGAAGAGGCCCTTTAAATGTATTTTTTTTTCTTTGTAAATGTCACTTTTTGCTGCAGCAGGTTCTATACACGGTACAGATGTGCTACTTTACAGGCAGACTAAGGGGACCTCCCCCCCAGGAACTATATTTAAAGGAATTTTTAATTTTTATTGTTTCGCTTTAAGCATCATTAATGTCCCATAAACTTAAATAGGGTTTGCGACTCGGTGCAAATTTTTTCCATGTTCAGGAGTTTTAGTGCGAGTTAAACGGGGGGGGGGGGGGTGTCCGGCCCAACTCTATCTCTATAAAAAAATGAGGCATAATTTAATCCCTCCGAAAAATAGCAGCTTATTAATACCTAAGCCCGGCTGGACTTGCATTGAATTTTGCATATGGACAATATATAAGGATAATAAAGTGTGTGGAAAGGCAATTTTATTCTTGTTGCCTGTATAAGTGAAGATATTCTCTCACTTCCTGACACCATGCTGTCTCTGCAACCAAAGCCACTCTGACAGTGATCATTCAGATTCTTCGCTATTAACATACCCAATTGGGAACCTTCTCCAACTTTTAGTATGCAGCAACAGCCCTGCAGAAGGGGGAGTCCTTGTTCCCCAGAAACGTGTTGGCTCAATATACTTGCTTTTCTCCTATTTTCTCACTTTTCAACTTGCATATTATTGGACACTGGGCACTCCTTTCCAAGCCTATCATGACTCAAGGCCAGGATTCTGCTCACTGTTCTCTTTGCTGGAGATTCTAACATAAGGAAGCAAAGCCCTGCCTCTACCAACATGGTCGCAGGCATGGTAGGTAAGTAATGGGGAAATATTAGCTAGTTCTTTGCACTCTGCTTGGCTTTGACAGTTTAGTTCCTCTTTAAGCCATTAAGAAGAATGTTCAAACCAGTACTTTTAAAGGCTAAGTTCACCATTAGGAGCATGTTACGTGTTAAACCCATATTTAGGGCTTAATATGCTCCTAAGCCCCCACCAACTGCTGTCAGCACTCCCTGTTTTGTGACAGCAGGAGTGAGATCTTTTCCCTTCACCTGCAGTCACAATTTGAAAACAAAGTGGTTGTGCGGGGCTCCACCCACACAGCCATTTGATTTATTCACAGTTTCCTATGAATTAATTGGAGTACAAATACCGTAAGCCATTGCGGCTGACAGCTTGTAGTTCTTAATGAACTGCGAGGGCACTGGTGAATGCTCTCATAGTCCATTTATTATTCATGCCATTCAGTAACTGCCTGCCCATATCGGTGGTACAGGCAGACCGCTTTCTGAGAGTCTGCAGGATCCTGGCATCGCACCTATGATTTGCAGATCGCGGGTGCAATGCTTTACAGGATATAATGTTAAAAAAAAAAAAAATGCGCATTTTTTTTTTTTACCTGCAAAAAAATGTGCATTTATTATTTTATTTTACAAAAAAAAAGAAAATGCTGTCTGCAGAAAACATATATGAAATTTCACAAACTTCCTGCTGCTCGGAAAATGGCTAGTAAGTGTCAAAGCTGCACAACGTTGCTGCTGAGAGCCGGTAACCCTCTCCATTCACACATATTGGGGAAATACTGCAGCGGAATATACCACAGCAGAGTATAGAAAGGGCGCTGGAGATTTTGCAGGGCCTCAGACATACAACCACATGAAACAATCTGTAGAACTTTCACTAAAGATGCATCACCGTTTCTGTTTCAATTAAAGTCAGTCCTTCCCAGTTTCACTTTCCGTCACTTTCCCTTAAACCACTGTTAAGCTATTTTCCAAAAAAAATGTTTTTACATTCTTCCTATCTTGTTCTGTCAGTTCTTCCACCGATCCTCCTTCAGTGTTTGGAGAGAATTTATTTAAAGTATTCCACACTACAAAGGCACACTTGCTTCTACATCACTTAAACAGGTTGAAAGACAATGATACTCAAACTACATGGTTGTTGTTGGCTGATTAGTAGCAAGCTGATCAGAAGAGAAAGAAAGCAGAGTGACAGAGAGATGAGCATATCATTGTGCTGCTTCTTTTTTCACTGTCCATTTACAGGCTGGGGGTGGGTCCATGATAACCTGGGCTCAAAGAAGGAAGAGAAGAAAGATCCCTGGTGCCGCACATCCACAAAGTCCTATGGTGGTAAGCAGGGGCGTTGCTAGGTCCACAAAAGATCTGGGGCTAGAGCCCATAGCAGCGTAGTAAAGAAAGTCGTATGCTTGGGTGGGCATACACATGTATATACAGTAATATATGTGCATGTGTGTGTGTGTGTATCCTCAGAGAGCCTCCCCCTTGCATTAGGGTCCCCAAAGAGCCCCCCACTTACATCAGGGTTCCCAGAGAGCCCCCCTTACATTATGGTCCCCAGAGAGCCTCCCCCTTAAATCAGGGTCCGCAGAGAGCCACCCTTACATCAGGGTCCCCAGAGAGCCTCCCACTTGCATCAGGGTCCCCAGAGAGCCCCCCTTACATTAGGGTCCCCAGAGAGCCCCCACTTACATCAGGGTCCCCAAGGAGCCTCCCCTCCCCTTGGGGACCCCTGCAGAGACTCGGGGCTATGGGCCCCAGATTCGGGGCTATAGCTTCAAAAGCCACCCCCTAGCGACGCCACTGGTGGTAAGAGAGAGACAACCTCAGCCTGGGCTCCCACCAGGCTATGCCCTGAACCACATTTCACTCCACCCCCCAGAACTTAGTCATGGGGAACCACCCCCATGGCATACCCATGACCAAGCTCCAGGTGGGGGGGAGTGAAACATGTTGGGGCGACGGCCTGGTGAGAGTGCAGGCTGAGGTTGTCTCTCTCTTACCACCATAAGACTCTGTGGATGTGTGACACCAGGGATCTTTCCTCGTTTCCTTCCAGTGACTACGGGAGCTGGGACGAGCTCCATCCCTTGCTGGCACTCCTGCAGTGGATGCGGCATTGCCTAAACTACTCCCCATAGTGATCGAGCCTGAGCGGCACACTAAACAAACCACTGGACTCAGAGAAAGTGGTTTAAATGATGCTGGCCATCAGAACGAGGACATCTCAGGCCAAAAGATGTACTGCAGGGAAAAATCCACTTCCTGGTATTCTTTGCAGGGAACCATAAATGTTTGTCAGAGACAATTGGGTTATATTGCTGCCAGCAGGAGGATTTGGCACTGGCAAAGAAAAAAAAATGATGAGCCCAGAATAACCACTCTCACTTCCAGTAAACCTTAGTAATGTAGAAAAGCAAGTAAAGCACGGTCACATGGCTTTTTTTCAGCTGAAACTTGGGGGAGCTCAGTTACACCACCTCTGGCTCAGGCCCTCTGTTCCCTGCTCACCACTATCACTTGTAAACACAAAAGCCCAGCTTCTGTGTTTAAAAGTGACAGCTTGTCTCTCACTGATTCCCAAAGATCTTCTCTCCTGAGTGGCTACCACTAAGTGCAGAATGGGGACAAGGGAGATGCAGGTGCAGATGCCAACATCCCCACTGGATGATCTTCCTGCAAGTGAGAGAGATGGAGCCAACTACAGTTTGCGGGGAGGTACTAGAGCCAACTGGATGCGTAATACAGCAACAAAAGTAAGATGTGGAAGATGGGGTGGAGTTTTTAAGGAGGGGGGAGAAGATGGTGGCAGTGGAAGGGGGTTGCATGCAGAGGTGAGATCTGAAAAGGGATGAAAGTGAGATGTGGATGCAGAGTAGCATCTGTGGAAGAAGACTGAACTCTGTAGTATGTATGCAGTGCACCCCTGAACTCTGCACTATGTACACAGCACACCCCAAACACTGCACTCTGTATATAACCGCCCCCCCCCCCCAACTCTGCACTCTGTACGTAATGCCCCTCTGGTATTTAATGCCCTTTATCTGACCACACCCATTATTTGATGCGGTTTGTAGGGTGTGGGGGGGGGGGGCTTTGGAGGATTGTGGTTGAGTTCCTGTACCTGTACCTATTTTCTGAGAAAAAAAGCCCTGCTTGATCATAGAGGAGTGGGACCAGTGTCACTCAATTAACTTCAAGAAATGGATTTTATAGTTAGTACAATTTTTTTTCTCATTTACTGGGAGACATAAGATTCAGAAACAAGTGGAGCATTTTAAAGCACTCTAACTGAGAAGTAGGCAACAGCAATAAATGCTAACATGCCCACATAAGAAAATAGTCAAACTGGAGAAAGCCTGCAGCTCATAGAGCTGCCTAATGGACCTTACAGTGCCTTGAAAAAGTATTCACACCCCTTGAAATTTTCCTCATTTTGTCATGTTACAACCAAAAACATAAATGTATTTTATTGGGATTTGATGTGACATACCAAAACAAAATGGCAAATAATTGTGAATTAGAAGGAAATGGTTTTCAAATTTTTTACAAATAAATATGTGAAAAGTGTGGCGTGCATTTTTATTCAGCCCCCCTGAGTCAATATTTTGTAGAACCCCCTTTCACTGCAATTACAGCTGCAAGTGTTTTTTGGGGGATGTCTCTACCAGCTTTGCACTTCTAGAGAGTTGCATTCTCCTTAGCAAAATAGCTCAAGCTCTGCCAGATTGGATGGGAGCGTCTGTGAACAGCAATTTGCAAGTCTTGCCAAATATTCTCAATTTGTATTAAGGTCTGGACTTTGGGCCATTCTGAATATGCTTTGATCTAAACCATTCCATTGTATCCCTGGCTGTATGTTTAGGGTCATTGTCCCACTGGAAGGTGAACCCCCACCCCAGTCTCAAGTCTTTTGCAGACTCTGACAGGGTCTCTTCTAAGAATGCCCTGTATTTGGCTCCATCCATCTTCCCATCAACTCTGACCAGCTTCCCTGTCCCTGCTGAAGAAAAGCATCTCCACAACATGATGCTGCCACCTTCATGTTTCACGTTAGGGATGGTGAGTTCAGGGTGATGTGCAGTGTTAGTTTTCTGCCACACATAGCGTTTTGCTTTTAGGCCAAAAAGTTCAATTTTGGTCTCACCTAACCAGAGCACCTTTTTCCACATGTTTCCTGTGTCACCTACGTGGTTTCTCGCAAACGGGACTTCTTATGGCTTTCTTTCAACAATGGCTTTTTTCTTGTCACTCTTCCATAAAGGCCAGATTTGTGGAGTGCATAACTAATAGTTGTCCTGTGGACAGATTCTCCCACCTGAGCTGTGGATCTCTGCAGCTCCTCCAGAGTTACCATGGGCCTCTTGGCTTCTTCTCTGATTAATGCTCTCCTTGCCCGACCTATCAGTTTAGGTGGACGGCCATGTCTTGGTAGGTTTTCAGTTGTACCATACTCTATGCGTTTTTGGATGATGGATTGAACAGTGCTCCATGGGATGTTCAAAGCTTGGGATATTTTTTTATAACATAATCCTGCTTTAAACTTCTCCACAACTGTATCCCTCACCTGTCTGGTGTATTCCTTGGCCTTCATCATGCTGTTTGTTCACTAAGGTTATCTAACAAACCTCTGAGGGCTTCACAGAACAGCTGTATTTATACTGAGATTAAATTACACACAAGTGGACTCTATTTACTAATCATGTGACTTCTGAAGGCAATGGGCTCCACTAGATTTTAGTTAGGGGTATGAGAGCAAAGTGAGCTGAATACAAATGCACGCCACACTTTTCACATATTTATTTGTAAAAAAAAAATTGAAAAACATTTTCCTTCCTCTACACAATTTTGTGCCACTTTGTGTTCCTCTATCACATAAAATCCCAATAAAATACATTTACGTTTTGCTTGTAGCATGACAAAATGTGGAAAATGTCAAGGGGTATGAATACTTTTTTAAGGCACTTTATACCCAAAGATAAGGCCTAAACATCCACACATGAACAGAAAACCCAAGGGGCAGCCTTGTAAATCAGAGAAACAGTTGCCTGATGCCGAAATGCCCAACAGGCACTCATAAATCTAGTAGGGTATGCCTTGACAAAAAAAAAAGATAAGACCCCTAAGACCAAGTCTGAATGATGATATTTTGAGCAGGTGACAAATGTTGGAGAAAAAAAACTTTAGAGGAAACCATCCAGGAATGACAAAGAGTGAGTCAGCCTTTTCAAAGGACAAACAACAACCAGGAAGTAAAAGGGAAATAAGCTTTTGATGAAATGGAGCTGGATAGAGGGATGGATGAGCAATGTCCTCCTTGAGGTGAAAGGCCGAAAGCACTTTACCAATGATGGAGGATCTGAACCTCCATGCCACCTTATCCCTGTATAAAAACAGAAGTGTTTCTTTAAAGGACAGGCTCACTGACTCAGACACGCAGAGGTGATGGCAACAAGGAAAACAGCCTTGTGAATCATGGTGGAAACAAGGATATCCCTAATAAGTTTAAAAAGCAAAATTCAAATCCCACAGGGTCACAGGTGATCACCCAGTACAAAATCTGGTGCAGCTCTGGCTGAGCAAGGCTGACTGCCAACCGTCCACCTCTGGGATGTACACGGCAGACTGGAATGCTGCAACAGGAAGTTCTGCCCAAGACAAAATACTTTTTACCTCTCTGGTTGTGGCAAGATTTCTCATTACCTTTGATAGTTGATGTGCGCCACTACTGTGGTGTTGTTCAACTAAATCCAGATCAGATGACACTCTGCTATAAGGTCCAGGATTTAAGGGACAAGCAAATTGCTCAGGGCTCCAGAATGTTGAGCAGATGATGCGATTTCTCTACCGATCAAGTCCTCTGCACCAGCAAGGCCTTTGAGTGAAGACTGTAAGGGTTTGCTCTAGAGGTCAACCGATATGGGTTTTTCTCTGGCCGATGCAGATATTTAGAAATCTCGGTGGCCGGTGGCCGATATGTGATGCCGATTTTTTGGGGCCGATATATTAGGCCGATTTTTTATTTTTTTTTATTTTTTCCCATTCATTTTATAAAATCTAACAGTTAGACCCCTTTCACACTGGGGCGTTTTTCAGGCGCTTTTGGGCTAAAAATAGCGCCTGTAAAGTGCCTGTAAAACGGCTCCCCTGCAGTCTCAGTGTGATATCCAGAGTGCTTTCACACTGAGGCGATGCGCTGGCAGGATGTTAAAAAAAAGTTCTGCAAGCAGCATTTTTGGAGCGGTGTATACCACCACTCCTGCCCATTGAAATGAATGCGCACCGCTGCCGAAGCGCCTGCAAAGCGTTTCGGCAGCGGTGCTTCAGGGGCACATTTAACCCCTTCCTCGGCCGCTAGCTGGGTTATAAGCGCCCCGCTAGCAGCCGAATAGCGCCGCTAGAATTACGGTAAAGCGCCGCTAAAACTAGCAGCGTTTTACCGTCAACGCCTGCCTGCTCCAGTGTGAAAGCAACCTTAAGTGATACAGAATTTTTTTTACATTTAAACATTTATTAAACAAAACAAACCTCCAATCAGTTCACTTGTATGTAGAATTTAGGAAAAAAAATATTAAATATACAAAAACAGGTAATCAAAACTTTTGGATGAAAAAAAATGGGCTAACTTTACTGCTTAGTTTTTTTTTTATTTATAAATGTATTTTTTTTTTAAAAATTGCGTTTGAAAGACCGCTGCGCAAATACCGTGTCACACAAAATATTGCAACAACCGCTATTTTATTCCCTAGGGTCTCTGCTGAAAAAAATATATATAATGTTTAAATAAAAAACCATTAAATAAAAATACCTACAACCATTAGGTTGGAGAGGGCAAGGCCACAGCTTTATTTAAATTCCAACACATAACATGTGCACACTTTAAACCAGTGCCAGTCACAGCTGTACTGTGAGCACGCAATTCCAAAGCGGGCCTGTCCTTACCATAAGTGTTGACAGACAGTCTACTTCCAATTTTCCATCAAGGGCATAACCCACTAAAGCAACTTTAAATGCTGGCAAGGTCAAGAAACCGCAGTAAGCTGTGACATACCATAAAGGAAAAAAGGGGCGGGAGGGTTGGCAGCTCTTCTATCCACTTCTTCAAAAGACCCAGAATTCCCTGGGGGCAATTGTTTTCTATCGTTTTCTGAGCTCAGGCCCAGCCCATCCCCTATATTTCCACCAATCCTTGGTGACCATCAACCACCTTGTCCGGCACCTGGCCATGCCCCCATCAGTCAAGGCCCTCTTTCCCTATAGGGGCTCAAGAGGCCTTCATTGCTGATTGGAGCACTTTAGCGGTGACTCAGCAGGGGACACGTCAGACCTCTGCAAAGAGACCACTGAGTTGTGCACACGCATTGTAACGCATTGTAAAAACACATCATCACAGTGTTTACCCTTTTTGTACTTTCACTGAATTGAGACTGCATGCTCATCAGAATGCAAACTGTTCTACTATTTTTTTAGCACACATCAAAACAGCTCACAATAGGACATAAGACAATCTGCATTGTCTATGCATTGGGACTGCATTGGGCAAAACTGCCCAACACAGCCCAATGGGGCTAGTGTGATTGAGCCCCTAAATTAAAAGTTCAGTTGGATTTAAAGAGTAACTCCACTTTTATTGAGAAATAAGCATTGACCTCTAGGTGATCTATGTACATAGCAAGGATTTTAACAAAAATGATTGCGGATTCCTACCTTTTGTTATTCTGAAGAAATAGCTGTTTGTCTATGTCAGCTGCTGCACCTGCAGAGCTCTAATGAGGAAATTGGCAAGGTCTGCATCCCTTTAGGCATGATTTCCCTTTGGGGGTATCTCACTAAAAATGACATGTATGTTTTTTCCCTCGAAAGTAGAGTTAAAGTGTTATGCCACGTACACACGACCGGACTTTCCGTCAGAAAAGGTCAGACGGAATCATTCCGTCGGACATTTCGATCGTCTGTGGGCTTCATCTGACTTTTTCTTTCTAAAATTCTGACGGACCTAGAAATAGAACATGTTTCAAATCTTTCCGACGGAATCAGTTCCTATCGGGAAAACTGCTCGTTTGTATGCTGTTCCGATGGACCAAAAACGATGCAAGGGCAGCTATTGGCTACTGGCTATTGAACTTTCTTTTTCTAGTCCCATCGTATGTCATCGCGTTCTAAATGATCGGACTTTGGTGTGATCGTGTGTAGGCAAGTCCGTTTCAGCGGAACTCCATCGGAACCCTGTCGGAAAGACCGCCTAAGTCTATTCTGACAGAAAGTCCGGTCGTGTGTATGCGGCATTACTAAGCCCAGGACCCTGCATTCACTATATCTGGTCTCCCACAGTACACAGAATATGGAAATGCATTTATTTTAGTAAATATAAACTGATAAATACCTTTTCTCATCAGCAGTGCATAGCAGTCTTGGGACTTGTAGGAGGAGTTTTGATACTGCACGGGCTGTCCTATCAGGATGCAGGACCCCTCACCCTCTGTCTGGAGAGTGCTGATTGGCCCTGTGCTGATTACATGCAAGAAAAAAAAAACACTCTAGCAACACACACCAAACTGAGCATGTGCAGCCTGACTCCAGTAACTCTGTCTTATCCGGACATGTTTTTCGGAGACAATGCTAACTGCTTAGGTTTCACAGTAAATATAACCAGCATGCTTTATTGAATATACAAACTGATTTATTTTACTGTTGTGGGTTTAGTAACACTTTAACCTTTTAAGTAACTCTTTGCTTTGCCAAAATATACAGAAACGTCTGCCACATATAAAGTCATATAGAGTCCACCCCCAGAGATAAAATTTTTTCCTCAATAGGTGTCGTCATGTTGACTCTCATATTGCAGAGAGAAGGTGTCAATTGCAGCCCACTTGTCTGAAACACCACTAGTGTTATGTAGCAGTAGGGATGGGCCGAACACCCCCCCCCCACCCCCGGTTTGGTTCACACCAGAACATGCGAACAGCCAAAAAGTTCTAGCGAACATGCGAACGCTATTAAAGTCTATAGGAAACTAACATGAGAAATCAATAGTGCTCATTTAAAAGGCTTATATGCAAGTTATTGCCATAAAAAGTGTATGGGGACCTGGGTACTGCCGCAGGGGACATGTAGCAACGCAAAAGAAAGTTTTTAAAACAACCATTTTTTCAGGAGCAGTGATTTTAATGCTTAAAGTGAAACAATAAAAATGAAATATTCCTTTAGATATCGTGCTGGGGGTCCGCTTAGTCTGACTGTAAAGTGGTGCATCTGTGTATAGAAAATGCCGCAACAATAATGACATTTCTAAAGGAAAAAATGTCATATAAACTTGCTTGCGGCTGTAATGTATTGCCGGCGCTCGGCAATATAGATAAAGAAATCAAGGAAAAAAGCGGCGTGCGATCCCCCCAAAATCCATACCAAACCCTTATCCGAGCATGTAGCCTGTAGGTCAGAATGGGGGGGGGGCAAAGCATCTTGTCCCCATGTTGATGGGGACAAGAGCCTCTTCCTTGCAACCCTAGCAATTGGGCGGGGGGCTTTTCACAATCTGGAAGCCCCCCTTAACAAGGGGACCCCCAGATTCCGCCCCCCCATGTAAATGGGTATCTGGTACATTGTAAATGAAAGTGTCCTGCGATGTTCATGTCCGGAAGAGGCTCTTGACCCCAAAGCATCTCCCCATGTTGAGGGCAAGCGGCCTGGTATAGTTCAGGAGGGGGAGGGGCGCTTGCTCGCCCCCCCTTTCCATCAGATTGCGCTGTGATTGGCCAAAGCATGCAGGTCAGGTGCATGCTTAGACCAATCAGCAGCCGTCAATGCACTGCGATCTCGCTGTGCATTATGGGGCACTCCGCGGAGCTCGAATTTGCAGCAAATGCCCCATATATTCGATTAGTTTGCGAACAAACGAACACCCGATGTTCAAGTGTAACTTATGTTCGATTTGAACATCGGGACCATCCCTATGTAGCCGCTATAAGTCACTGATCTCTGCATACATAAGTGCCTAAGGAGAATGGTTAGAGATGGAGATAAAGGCTTACCTACTGACTTTTGAAAAGTCTAAATTTGCATATGAGTAACAACAGTGCTTAGGCTACGAAAGGCATAACTACACTATATTACCAAAAGTATTGGGACGCCTGCCACATGAACTTCAATGACATCCCAGACTTAGTTCGTAGGGTTCAATATTAAGTTGGCCCACCCTTTGCAGGTATAACAGCTTCAACTCTTCTGGGAAGGCTGTCCACAAGGTTTAGGCGTGTGTCTATGGGAATGTTTGACCATGTGCATTTGTCAAGTCAGGCACTGATGTTGGATGAGAAGGCCTGGCTGCAGTCTCCGCTCTAATTCATCCAAAAGGTGTTCTATTGGTTTGAGGTCAGGAATCTGTGCAGGCCAGTCAAGTTCCTCCACCCCAAACTCGCTCATCCATGTCTTTATGGATCTTGCTTTGTGCACTGGTACAAATAATTTGTTTTTCAGGGGTTGGGATTCTCCCCTTAGCTCTAGTGAAGGGAACTCTTAAGGCGTCCACATATCAAGACATTTTGGACAATTTCAAGCTCACAAATTTGTTGGACTTCCCATCCAACATCAATGCCTGACCTCACAAACGCGCTTCTGGAAGAATGGTCAAACATTCCCATAGACACACTCCTAAACCTTGTGGACGGCCTTCCCAGAAGAGTTGAAGCTGTTATAGCTGCAAAGGGTGGGCCAACATAATATTGAACCCTACGGACTAAGTCTAGGATGCCATTAAAGTACATGTGCGTGCAAACGCAGGCATCCCAATACTTTTGGTAATATAGTGTTGAACCTTCAGGGCCCCAATGCAAGAGACCAGGAAGGCCCCCCTGACCCCAGGCCAGGGCCCTTCCCTCTGAGATAGGTGGCGGAACTTAACCCTTGTGCTCCTGGTAGTTCTGTCACTGGTGTCAGTAGTTTTTATTTTTGTTAATTAATTTTTTTATTATTTTTTTACCATTTTATTTTTATATATATATATTTTTTTACAATATTATTTTTTATTATTTTGCAGAGTTTTTTTAGGAGCACCTCTGATGTTCCACCTTTGAGACAGAGGAAGGAGATTGAGGACACAGCCTTCAATCTCCATCTCTGCAGCCTCAGGTGTACAGAATTAATGGACAGGAATACTGTAGCTCTGTACATTCACAAACTGAAACTTTGTAATTTACAATGTTTCAGTTATGAATGGGCAGAGTCAGCGATGGGTACGGTTTACTGACTATTCATTCAGACAAGGAAGGGGCCGGTAAATGTGTCATCTGCCCCTTATCTTTTTTTCTGGTTTATTGTTCTTACAGTTGCTTCATTAATGATCAACAATGTTACATAACAGGTTTTTTGGAAGAGTAAGTAAATGACAAGACTAAATTTTGAGAAGACCTCAACCATCAGAGGCCCCCCTGGGAGCCGTAATTCACCAACATCTGGAGAAGCACAGGTTCTCAGTGCAAAGCATATTAAAGCTCAGTCAGGCTGACAGTTACAAGTGTGCAACTCATTTTGAAACCAACAGTTGGATGTGTAATTGCTGAAGCAAGATATGAGATTATATCATTTTATGTCAATTATACTTCTTTTTTACTTCCTGGGAGTTTGGGTTGCTTTACATTGAGAGACCTTCTCAAGAATTCCAACTCTAATGCCCTGTACACACGGTCGGACTTTCCGACTGAATATGTGCGACCGGAGCTTGTTGTTGGAAATTCCGACCGTGTGTGGACTCCATTGGACTTTTTCCATCGGAATTTCCGACACACAAAGTTTGAGAGCAGGCTATAAAATTTTCCGACAACAAAATCCGTTTGCGTAAATTCCGACCGTGTGTGGACAATTCCGACGCACTAAGTGCCACGCATGCTCAGAATAAATAAAGAGACGAAAGCTATTGGCTACTGCCCCGTTTATAGTCCCGACGTACATGTTTTACGTCACCGCATTCAGAACGATCCGATTTTCCGACAACTTTGTGCGACCGCGTGTATGCAAAACAAGTTTGAGCCAACATCCGTCTGAAAAAATACATGGATTTTGTTGTCGGAATGTCCGATCAATGTCCGATCGTGTGTACAGGGCATAAGTGGCGCCAACTGCCAACAGTTGAGGTCTGACATCTTATTAGGCCTCATGTACTCTGCTGCTGGTAAACTGACGTTTAGGAGCAGTTGGGCATTTTTATCAGCTGCCCCTGGACTCTCCTGTATGTTATCTTATTAGTACATGTACACACGGTCGTTTATAGTTGTTTCTAGGCAGTTGAGTTTAGAAGCATTTTTTGGAAAGCAAAAAAATGGGTTCAGGACGGATGTTCAGAGGCATTTGAAATTAGAGAGAGAGACAGAGAGAGAGAGAAACAGGCAGAGAGAGAGAGACAAGCAGAGAGAGAGAGAGAGAGAGAGAGAGAGAGAGAGAGAGAGAGAGAGAAACAGGCAGAGAGAGAGAGACAAGCATAGAGAGAGAGAGACAGGCAGAGAGAGAGAAAGACACAGGCAGAGAGAGAGACAGGCAGAGAGAGAGACAGGCAGAGAGAGAGAGACAGAGAGAGAGAGAGACAGGCAGAGAGAGAGAGAGAGAGAGAGACACACAGCAGAGAGAGAGAGACAGGCACAGAGAGAGAGAGAGACAGGCAGAGAGAGAGAGAGAGAGACAGGCAGAGAGAGACAGGCAGAGAGAGAGAGACACAGGCAGAGAGAGAGAGAGACAGGCAGAGAGAGAGAGACACAGGCAGAGAGAGAGAGACAGGCAGAGAGAGAGAGAGAGACAGGCAGAGAGAGAGAGAGAGAGAGACAGGCAGAGAGAGAGAGACAGGCAGAGAGAGAGACAGGCAGAGAGAAAGAGACACAGGCAGAGAGAGACAGGCAGAGAGAGAGAGAGAGAGAGAGAGACAGGCAGAGAGAGAGAGAGAGACAGGCAGAGAGAGAGAGAGAGAGAGAGAGACAGGCAGAGAGAGAGAGACAGGCAGAGAGAGAGAGAGAGACAGGCAGAGAGAGAGAGACAGGCAGAGAGAGAGAGAGAGACAGGCAGAGAGAGAGAGAGAGACAGGCAGAGAGAGAGAGACAGGCAGAGAGAGAGAGAGAGAGACAGGCAGATAGAGAGAGACAGGCAGAGAGAGAGACAGGCAGAGAGAGAGAGAGACAGGCAGAGAGAGAGAGTGAGACAGGCAGAGAGAGAGAAAATGAGACAGGAAGAGAGACACACAGGCAAATAGTTAAAGCACACTGCTCCCTCCTCTCGCAGAATGACTGAAAGAGTTAATAATTTACATGTTTTTCCTGCACTGTGGACATTTGGGAGGGTCTCCTGAGTTTATCTTTAAAAAAAGCTTCTAACCTCAACTGCTGATAACTGATGCTAAACTCCTTATCAGCTGTCAGTTTATCAGCTGTCAGTTTCCAGCTTTCAGAAGAGGTTTTTAACTGCCCCATGTATATGAGGCCTTAGTCTTGCCTTCATTTGCTCTTCCCAGAAGTCTTTCATCAGTCATAATTCAGACATTCCAACAACCCTAAGGCTACCTACAGACATGAGAATGCTCACAGTGCATATGCAAAGACTTTTTTAATGATGTTAATAAATAAAAAAAAAAGAATAGCAGAAATCTGAATTTGTGATCTGCATATATGAATTTACGAAGGAGGGCATAGAGAAACTCATGACATGTTTTACCCAAGTGCAGACAAACAACTGCCCAGATGAAATACATGTACAGTATGTAAACCATGTTATCTCTCAGTATCTGTCAGTATGTTTAAAATCAACAACATATGTGCATGTATCAGAACCCGATCAGCACCTAGTGATGCCCTCTCTTCCCTAGTACTCTGGGGGCTGCTTTGTATGGAAAAAGGGGAGGCTGATAACAAAAGAGTCATAGACAATTAATCTGAGGTGACTTTGCCTAGGCTGAGATAATATCATCAAGTCCAGGCAGAAGGAGAAATTTCCTCAGTCTTTTCTCCCTCAACCTTCACTCCAACTGTAAGATCTGTATGAACATACTGTATGTAAAAAAATTCTGATCAATGCATTTGATGCCTTGATCAATGTCATTCAAAAATTAAAAAAAAATCAAAATTTTGTTCGTTTTGTGAGAAAAAAATTTCATCCTGTTCCCTAGACTGCAGTCAAAAACAAATGTTGGTTTGACCCAACTAATGATTAGAAAATTGAATGAACAATCTAAAACCAAAGTTTCAGAATTAAATTTTACTATCATAAGGCCAGCTTAAGTTGTAGCTCGGTAGCAAGACACAAGGTGACTGGCAGCAGCAGGGTCAGACTTGTGCATACACAGCCCAGACATTGAAGGCAAGTTTTAAAAACGTAAAAATTATCAAAGAATGTCAAAAAAGTCAATCATATTCAACATTTGAAAAATAAAGATTGAATATGATTGACTATGACTTAGGATGGTTGACTATGACTTAGCAGCGGTACTAATTCCAAGTTGATATATAGAGAAATAAAATAATAGGTATGGTCTGTTTTACTTTACCAGGGAAAAGTGCCTTACTTTCTTATTTTTTGTTACTTCCAAAAACAGTTATATAATTTCATGAATTAGGGTTCCTGTATATTTTCAAATTTTGTACAATTATGGGGGAGGTTGGGAAGCTCCTAGGCAGTAGATGGTATCTTCCAAAAAGGTTAATGGGGTGGAAGACTGCAACATTTTTTGGACCCAAAGGGAACACAAAAGGCAGACAAAGAGAATCTGTAGAGGAGGGCGCCGAAGGCAGCCCAAAAAGAAGATGACAGTAACTGGCCAAGGGATTTTTAACTTAAGTGGAATATCATTGCTATGTCTCCACTAGAGGTTTAAATACATTTCAGACATTTATAGACATGCAGAAATATGTTAGAGAATTGAGTATTAAAAAGGTATTTTTTAAAGTAATCCCATTTTTAAAAATTATGTAAGATCAAACTCTGGTGGAAACAGAATTGTTCATTCAGGGCTCTCAAACACTTCCTTGTTCAACCACCTAGGTAGTTTGCCTTCCAACCTATCTGTCCTTAGAGATTTGGTCTTGAATAACCCGAATGCCATTACTATTAGAAACAAATCCAAAGATGATGTTCAGGAAGGAATTATGAGCTAATGTGACTGATAAAGGTGGCCGGATTGTGGTACTAAAAAAGGATGACCGTATTAAGGATGTTAAGGAGTTACAAAGTATAGTGTTTGACACTAATACCTATGAACCCTTGAAAGAAGATCCTACCTCAAAACAATTGGAATATATTGTTAAAGAAGGATATAAGAAGAGAATTTTGGATAAAAAAGAAAAAAGTTACCTAGTCCCATCTGCCCCCAAGGTTCATCTAAAATACATAAGAGTCTTAGTAACCCACAGGGTCATCCCATAGTTAGTTGCATTGACTCTGTTACTCTGTCAACCTCTTACCTTAGGGATACGTGACTAGTTATTACAGAGTTGAGGAAATGTAGAGTTGATGACTGTATACTTGTTACAGCTGATGTGCCATCCTTTTATTCTATAAATCCCATGAAAGAGAAATAGAAGTGATCAGACACTATATGAATTTTGATGGCTCTGTGTCTGTTAAGTAGAGGAGTTTTATTATGCAATAGAATTTGCAATTTAAAATTTGCAATAGAACACAATTATTTGTGGCTCCATGGGAGTTATTTCAGGCAGAAGACTGGCAGTGGCAATGGGGGCTAAATTTGCCATCAGCCTCACCAATCTATTTATGTCTAGGTGGAAGGATAACTATATATATGGACAGGTCATTCCAGAACAAATTTTTGGAAACGTTTTATCGATGATGTGGTTTTGTTTCCGGAAAGGTACTGAGGATTCACTTCACTCCTTTATGACTAGATTTAATGATAATGACTGGGGAATTAAGTTATTTTATGAATATAGTAACATTGAGATTAATTTTCTGGATTTAGTTATTTTCCATAAGGGTAAAGAATTGTTCACATGCACTTTCTTTAACTTCTTGCCGACCGGCCGCCGTCATTATATGGCGGCAGGTTGGCTCTCCTGCGCAAACCGTCATAGGTGTACATCGGTCTGTGCATTGAGGCTAGCGGGCGTATGGGTCCCACGGACATTATGTCCACCAGCGACCCGCAATTGCTGTGTACAGAGGCAGAGCGACAAACTGTCTATGTAAACAAGGCAATTCCCCATTCTGCCTAGTGACATGTCAGAGATCTTCCGTTCCCAGTCATCGGGAACAGCGGTCTCTGACATGTCCTAGGTAGCCCATCCCCCCTACAGTTAGAACACACCCACGGAACACAGCTAACCCTTTGATCGCCCCCTAGTGTTAACCCCTTCCTTGCCAGTGACATTTCTACAGTAATCAGTGGCTATTTTTAGCTCTGATCGCAGTATAAATATCACTGGTCCCAAAAAAGTATGTATAAATGTCGCTGGTCTCAAAAGTGTCCGATTTGTCTGCCGCAATGTCGCAGTCCCGCTAAAAATCGCAGATTGCCACCATTACTAGTAAATAAAAAAATAAATAACAAAAATGCCAGAAATCTATTCCCTATTTTGTAGACGCTATAACTTTTGCACAAACCAATCAATATGCGCTTATTGCAATTTTTTTTACCAAAAATATGTAGAAGAATACATATTGGCCTAAACTGATGAAGAAAAAGGAAAAAAGATTGTTTTTTTTCAAAATTGTCTGTCTTTTTTTGTTTATAGCGCAAAAAATAAAAACCACAGAAATGATCAAATACCACCAAAAGAAAGCTCTACTTGTGGGAAAAAAGTACACAAATTTTGTTTGGGTACAGCATCGCATGACCGCGCAATTGTCAGTTAAAGCGACGCAGTGCCGTATACCAAAGTGATGAAGTGGTTAAAAAACAGACATAGTTACATGGTTAGGTTGAAAAAAGACACATCTAGTTCAACCAAAATGCAATCCCATATACACAATCCTATACCCAATAGTTACATCGTTTGTCAGGTATTCATATATCCCATATGGCAGTTGCCATCACCAGCAATGGTTTAGAGCCATTTCTCATGTATTAGGCATAATTGTACAGATAAAACAGATTTTTTGGCACAAGCTGACCTACTGAAGAGCATATTTCTAGAGAAAGGCTATAGTAATGATGCCCTGGATCAGGTTATTGATGAAGCAGCTAACACTTAACAGGAAGATCTGTTAAGTGATAGGAACTGCTGGAAAGGATGGAATAATGATAAGTTTGAATAGGTGTTTACCACCACATTCTCTAAGCATTACAGAGTGGTGGAGAACCTTATATGTAGGAACATTAGCAAGTGCTCTAAAATCATACGGTTCTAGGCCAAAGTTGCCTTCTTACCCAAACATTATTTTTAGGAAAAGTAGGAGTGTTAGAGATTTTGTCTCTCCCAATGTGGTCAACACTCCCCCCAAAAATTTCCTTTTTCAGGGGGTTCAACTCGTGTTTTTCCTTGTAAGCGTTGTAAAATGTGTCGCACTTTATGTGGAAATTGTGTTCACACTAAGACGTTCTTTTCCAGGTCCAGTGGGAAGGAATATGAAATTAGGGAATTCATTTTCTGCTCTACCAGATTTGTTGTGTACCTGTCAGAGGGCCCCTGTGGGCACCAATATGTATGGCATAATACCTGTGCCCTCCAGACCAGGATTATTGAATACATTGGGAATATTAAGAAAGGATTTAAAGGCCAAAGCCTTTCCAAACAATATTTGCGTTGCCACAACAAGGATCCTAGTTTTTTAAGACTGTTAGGGATAGATACATTTTTGCTCCCCATTGGAGGGGCAGTAACAGTAGGAAAGGGTGTGTTCCTTTTTGGAAAACCTTTGGAAATATGATCTGAAATCTTATAGTACCTTTTGGACTCAACATAGATCGCTTTATTAATAACAGCTAAAGTGGAAGAAAGGCAAAACCTAACTAACTTTAAATCTACTCCCACCCACAATCTAAGCCTAATCTATATAGTCCTGTAAAGAAAAGAATGCTATACTTCCTATTTTGCAGCTGCTCTGGTCCGGTCCCAAGCTTTTTTCCAGCCGCTATCAGCTCTCTCCTGCACACAAAGGGCACCGCTGGAGACCGGACCAGAGCAGCTTCAAAATAGGTAAGTATAGTGATCTTTTCTTTACAGGGCTAGATAGATTAGGTTTAGAATGTGAGTGGGAGTAGGTTTAGAATTAGGTTTTGCCTTTGCTTCCCCTTTAACTTTTTGAGATAATGCATGATTCGTTATCCTGCCTATATATTTTTAATACCACTATTTTTATAAACAAATTTTTATTTATTTGGGGAAAAAAATTTCAATTTTTTTAAATGTCATTTTATTGTAATTGTGGTGGTAACCGCGCCTAATTTTATAGTCTTTCACCTTTTGTATGTGTTTTTTTTGCGGGATTCCAGCTGTCTTGTTTATTTTTATATAATTTTTATTGTTTAATTTTGCTATTAATGCTGGTCTTGGTTACGTGTGATGAGCATAGATCATGTTACATCTGTCAGTTACTTGCATTTGTTTATTTACAGTACATATTTTTGTATAATTTAGCCTAAGAGGCTTTAATAAAAAGTCTACCAGCTTTTGAATCAACGCTGTGTACAGTATAAACTCTGATGTCTCCAGATTTCAGCGATGTCCAGTCATTGCTGATACTCTCTCTATTGGTTCCTAAATAAGTGCGTGATGACGGACATGTGACCTGAACCCCTAATGACGCAACGCATGATGAAACGTGTAAAGAAGAGCCAGGGCATATGTCACCATGTATGCGCAATGGATCATGAGATCAGAGTTTATATGCCCATCGAGTTTATACTGTATACGGCGCTGGTTCATTATACAGTGCCTTGAAAAAGTATTCATACCCCTTGAAATTTTCCAAATTTTGTCATGTTACAACCAAAAACATAAATGTATTTTATTGGGATTTTATGTGATAGACCAACACAAAGTGGCACATAATTGTGCATTGGAAGGAAAATGATAAACGGTTTTCAAAAATGTTTAATAATAAATATGTGAAAAGTGTGGCATACATTTGTATTCATAAAAATGAATAAATGTGGCGCTTTCTCTGTGAAATTATAATACTAATATATTAAATCATCAAGTGAAATAATAAACAAATAACTGATTCATTAGTGACAAATACAGTGCTATGTGCAAAATACTCCTCAATCAAGAGATGGATGCAAACCTTCACAGTGAAAATGCATAAATGTAAGAAAATATACAGTACTAGTGCAAATATACTAGTGCAATAATATTCAATAATAAATAATAAAACTTAAAGTGTGATAATAACTTGTAACAAAAGTCCATAAAGTGCTTGGTGCAATCAATCTTCAGTGCACAGAAATAGTTAATACAAAGTGTCAGCAATCAAAGTGCAGACCCATATATCGAATTCCTCGATAGCGCTTCACCATCTTTGTGTGCAGTGTGCCCCAGTCTCTCACCTCAAAGAAAGACCCCTACAGGGACTTCCGGTCGTGGCTGCGACCGGAAGTGACGTTCACCCGGCTCCTCCCTACGCGTTACCTCACCGCTCACATGACTTCATCAAGGGTATCAAACAATCAATCATACATTTGTATTCGGCCCCCCAGAGTTAATATTTTTACATAGTTACATAGTAGGTGAGGTGGAAAAAAGACACATGTCCATCAAATCCAACATATGTATCACGTCCCTGATGAAGACCGGAATGTGGTGGAGGCCTCTCTTGCACCTCCCGCCTAACACTCCTGAAGGTGGGGACAGAGAGTGTAAAGTCAAGGAGTGGCACGAGTGCCGTAGCAGCTGGCTAGTTTTTTTAAACTATCGATACTCCCTGCTGAAACCACCGCCTGTGGAAGGGAATTCCACATCCTTGCTGCTCTTACAGTAAAGAACCCTCTACGCAGTTTAAGGTTAAACCTCTTTTCCTCTAATATTAATGAGTGGCCATGTGTCCTATTAAACTCCCTTCCCCGAAAAAGTTTTATCCCTATTGTGGGGTCACCAGTATGTTATTTGTAAATTGAAATCATATCCCCTCTCAAGCGTTTCTTCTCCAGAGAGAATAAGTTCAGTGCTCGCAACCTTTCTTCATAACTAATATCCTCCAGACCCTTTATTAGCTTTGTTGCTCTTCTTCGTACTTGCTCCATTTCCAGTACATCCTTCCTGAGGACTGGTGCCCAGAACTGGACAGCATACTCCAGGTGAGGCCGGACTAAAGTCTTGTAGAGTGGGAGAATTATGGCTTTATCACTAGAGTTAATCCCCTTTTTAATGCCAATATTCTGTTTGCTTTGATAGCAGCAGCTTGGCATTGCATGCCATTGCTGAGCATATCATCCACTCGGACCCCCAGGTCCTTTTCCATCCTAGATTCCCCCAGAGGTTCACCCCCTAGTGAGTAGATTGCATTCATATTTTGCCACCCAAATAGATTATTTTACATTTTTATACATTAAACCTCATTTGCCATGTAGTTGCCCACCCCATAAATTTGATTAGATCTTCTTGCATGGTTTCCACATCCTGTGGAGAAGTTATTGTCCTGCTTAGCTTAGTGTCGTCCGCAAATACAGAGATTGAACTGTTTACCCCATCCTCCAGGTTTATGAACAAATTAAACAGGATTGGTCCCTGCACAGAACCCTGGGGGACCCCACTTCCCACCCCTGACCATTCCGAGTATTCCCCATTTATCACCACCCTCTGAACTCGCCCTTGTAGCCAGTTTTCAATCCATGTACTCACCCTATGGTCCATGCCAACAGACCTTACTTTGTACAGTAAACATTTATGGGGAAATGTGTCAAATGCTTTTGCAAAATCCAGATACACCACGTCTACAGGCCTTCCTTTATCTAGATGGCAGCTCACCTCCTCATAGAAGGTTAATAGATTGGTTTGGCAAAAATGAATCTTCATGAATCCATGCTGATTACTGCTAATGATACAGTTTTCCATACCAAAATCTTGTATATAGTCCCTTACCATCCTCTCCAAGAGCTTGCATACTATTGATGTTAGGCTAACTGGTCTGTAATTCCCAGGGATGTATTTTGGCCCTTTTTTAAATATTGGTGCTACACTGGCTTTTCTCCAATGAGCTGGTACCATTCCAGTCAGTAGACTGTCAGTAAAAATTAGGAACAATGGTCTGGCAATTATTTGACTGAGTTCCCTAAGTACCCTCAGGTGCAAGCCATCTGGTCCTGGTGATTTATTAATGTTAAGTTTCCCAAGTCTATTTCGAATTCTGTCCTCTGTTAGCCATGAGGGTGCTTCCTGTGATGTGTCATGAGGACAAGCACTGCAGTTTTGGCTACTGAAGCCCCCCGATTCCCTCGTGAAGACTGAGGAGAAGAATAAAATCAATACCTTTGCCACCTCCCCATCCTTTGTAACCAGATGTCCTTCCTCATTATTTATGGGGCCAATATGGTCTGTCCTCCCTTTTTTACTGTTTATATACTTAAAGAATTTCTTGAGATTTTTTTTGCTCTCTGGGTCTGGACCTTGACTGGGCCATTCTAACACATGAATATGCTTTGACCTAAAATTCCATTGTAGCTCTGGCTGTATGTTTAGGGTTAAACAATAAAACAAAAAAACACTGTGCTTGCTCAGTGATTTAGCAGCTAACACAACAAATAGAAATTTTGCTCAAAACAACAGATGTAACAAAGTATAGCGCTATAGTGCTAAATTAGATAACCATAATAAGAAGTGAGATGCAATGAAACTTGTATGATAAAAAATATAAAAAATAAAAAAAATATAAAAAATAAAGTCTATAATATTCTCTGAATATCAGTCATATATACTGGCCAATCACAGTCCATTTTGAAATGAAGCAGTTCTGATCAGTAATCAATACAGTAGATAATGAGTGAAAGTGTCGATGTGAAAATCCCGCCACCGAGGTGAAATGGAGGCTTACCAAAAACCCAAGAGAGCATATGCTCTATGGGTCAAACCAGCTTATATTGCCCACCAGCAATGGAGGAAGAGTCTTGGGAGCCGACAATAATTGGGGTCCTGAGAGCCTTCACAGGGGGATCCAAAACACAGCACATAAGGTACAAATTAGACAAAGCAACATAACTACAGAAGCAATAAGTCTGGTTGGTTCGAACAGAGTTCTGGCCTAAGACTCAGAAGGGAATCTGAGAGAGAGGAGCCCTGTTTCTTTGGATTGAAAACAAAGCACTTGTTTTCTTATGGGACCGGTGAAACAGCTTAAAAAGATGTTCGAACCAACCAGACTAGATGGTGTATTTCCTTAAAAAAAACATATTTAACCACTTAAGGACCAGAAGGATTTGCCCCTTAATGACCAGGCCATTTTTTGCGATACGGCACTGCATCGTTTTAAATGACAATTGTGAGATCGTGCAATGCTGTACCCAAACAAAATTGACATATTTTTTTCCAACAAATAGAGATTTCTTTTGGTGGTATTTGATCACCTCTGGGGTTTTTATTTTTTTGCACTATAAACATCCAAAAAATTTCTTTTTACTTTTCTTTTTACATATCCAAAATAAATATTTAAAAAAACAAATCTATTCATCAGTTTAGTCCAATATATATTTATATATTCTTCTACATATTTGTGGTAAAAAAAATTGCAATAGGCGTATATTGATTGGTTTGCGCAAAAGTTATTGCGTCTACAAACTATGGGATAGATTTAGAGACTTTTATTTATTTTTTATTGTTTCTACTGGTTATGGAGGTAATCTACGATTTTTAGCTGGACTGCGACATTGCGGCAGACCAATCTGACCCCAAATTACACTTTTTGGAGACCAGTAACATTATTACTTTGATCAGTGCTAATCAAAATGCACTAATCAATGTAAAAATGACACTGGCAGGGAAGGGGTTAACACCCAGGGCCGGGACAAGGGGTGGGCAGGAGGGGCTGCTGCCCTGGGCACTGCGGTATCATGTGAGGTAGAGGGGCACCACAAGGAGGCTGGGGGGGAGGGGATTTGTGTTGAGAAGGGGCATTTGTGGGGGCGGCAGGGGGATTTGTCTTGGGAAGAAGAGGGATGGGAGAAGAGGATTTGTGCTAGAAGGGGGGATTTTGGGGGTTTGTGCTATAAAAGTAATATAGTAGAGTGGCAATATTTTTTTTAGGGGGGCGCAATTTGGCAGGTTTGCCCTGGGCTTTGGATGACCTTGTCCCGCCACTGTTAACACTAGAGGGCGATCAAGGGGTTAACTGTGTTCCCTCAGTGCGTTCTAAATGTAGGGCGGATGGGCTGCCTGGGACTTGACAGAGATCACTGTTCCTAATGACTGGGAACAGTAGATCTCTGTCATGTCACCTGTCAGAATGGGAGATCCCCATTCTGCCCTTGTACTAGGCGATCGCGGGTTGCCGGTGGACATCGCGTCCACCCAACCTGCGGGCACGCTCCCTCAATGTACAGTGGGTGCGAGAGCGCGCCAGCGGCGGCATGCGCCTGCCCGCAACTGCGCCTGCGCAATTCGACAATAGAGTTATAAGCTAAGTTCATAAGCGCTGCTGAATGAAACTTTTTTTTTTTCAATTACAGGATACTCTCTTGTGTCTTTTGTATTGATTTTAAAATACTGAATATTTTACAAAGTTTTTATTGTATCCTAACAGCCTTATTTGCAAACTTCCCAAGTATTCAGAAATAAAGAAGCCTAGTTTGTTTAGCCAAAGGTCACTTCTTTGTCAACGTTCTAAATACGATTAAAAAAAAAAACCCCAATCATTTTATCGTCATTTCATGGAATTTTCCACTTTTATACCATATTAATTTGTTATATTGATCAGACCAGAAAGAGACACTCGTCTGACAAAGAGGGCCTGTCCCTCCAAATGACAGTTGGGACCTAAATAATTGCTCATCACATATGTGGGCTCTGCTCTTCCTACACTTTCCAAAATTAGTTTACTGTAAGATGCTGGTCATTTTGCAACCTATTGTTTTTCCATTCAGTGTGTCACAGGCTATGATTCCTCTACTTTGTTAAAGTTGTATATAGTAAAAATATGATAACTCCATTTTTTTAACTCGTTTTACTGTTTTACTACACTTTTCAAGGTGATCATTTGCAAGGAATATTTATAGACAATTATTTTTGTTTTTGGATAGCGTAGTATAGAGTAAAACCCCTGTCAGTGTATTTTTTGCTGTGTGCTACCCGTTGGGGAGATTTCTCTTCACTGGCTGCCCTGGAGAAGCAACAGGAAGTGAAAGAAAATACCTATAAAGTGAATTGTCTTTAGAACCAATGTCACCTCTATTCCAGTTCCAGTGACAACTTAAAATTCAGGATTTTCTCTTAGTTTCTTTCAGTTTCGGTGACAATAGTTATTTGAACAGAGTGTGGAGGAGACATCTTTCAAACACTCATCCCTTGGGGGATGCCTACCACCCACCCGTTCCACCAACCCGTTCCACCACCACTTCTATCGAATTTTTAATAAGCCCCATATACCTACTGTGATGGTAGTCACTGTTGGGTGCAGGGTGACCAAGAAAAGTATGAACCCTGAGAATATGATTGGATTACTTAAAATGGGACAGTAATATTTATCCACAATATCTCCCAGGATATATGTAAAGACTATTCTTGGTTTGTTTGATTCTGAACTCAACATATTAGTTGAGAGAGCTGATCACATTGGCCTCTAGAACTGGGTAGGAGCTGGACAGTCTACTCCTACTATAGTTTGTTGCCTACTAGGCTGAGAAGGGGGGAGATCACTGTTTGTATTGATAATTGTAATTAACTCCTGCTATTGTGAGGTGTCCTGTGTTTATACTAATGTGTGAAGCTCGGTGACAACAAGTCTGTCCTAAAAGTCATGTCTCTGAGTCACCTAAGCTGTCTAAAGGATTAGTTAATGAGCTCATGTTAATTAGGTTTCTGATCACAGGTGTATTTTCGGAGTAATATGAGCAGGATACACCTCCTCTTTTTACTATATATAAGACTTGTATGCCTTTCAATAAAAATTCATTCCTGCTTGACCCTCAATACAGAGCCTCATCTCGTACTTGGGGGAGCATTATTCGTATGGGTTTCTTGTTCGGCTGATTGGAGTGTTCGATAGCTGCCTTTGTGTTCGGGTATGGAATGTCCTAAACGGCTTTAACCCCTTTCATACTCGGGGTGTTGTTACATCTACCTAAATACTTGTTCACATTACACACCAGGACCCAAGTAGGGATCAACTAATGGTTCACACCAGGGCCAAATTTTATCAATGATGTCACTACTATCACTGCCTCTTGCCGCTTTTTTTGCGTATTAGCCCAGAAAAAGGGCATTTTTTTATTTAAAAGACTTTTTTCATATTGTTTTTAAGGGGGTTTGGTAGCTAAACTTTTTTTAACCTCTTGCTGACAAGCCGCCGCAGTTGTACTGCAGCAGGTTGGCACGGCTGCGTCATTGTAGGTCGGCCACTTTGAGAAGCTATAGGGAGCGTGCGCGCCCAAGGCATGACGCTGGCGCCGATGCACGTGGCCGGTGGCCACAATGTTCGCCAGTGACCTGCAATCGCTCTACAGAGAGCCAGAATGGGGATCTGTTAATGTAAACAGACAGATCCTCGTTCTGTCAGGGAAGTAGAGAGAGATCTGCTGTTCCAAGTGTACAGCGATCTTTCTCTACTTCCAGGCAGTCCACTCCCCCCACAGTTAGAAACACCTCCCTAGGGAACACTTAACCCCTTGATCGCCCCCTAGTGTTAACCCCTTTCCTGCCAGTGACATTTATACAGTAATCGGTGGCTATTTATAGCTCTGATCACAGTATAAATGTCAATGGTCCCAAAAAAGTGTCAAAAGTGTCCGATCTGTCCACCACAATCGCCGATCACTGCCATTACTAGTCAAAAAAATAATAATAAAAATTTCATAAATATATTCCCTATTTTTTAGACACTATAACTTTTGCGCGAACCAATCAATATACGCTTATTGCGATTTTTTTTTGCCAAAAATATGTAGAAGAATACATTTTGGCCTAAACTGATGAAGAAATTTGTTTATTTATTTATTTATTTATTTGGATATTTATTATAGCAAAAACTAAAAAATATTGTTTTTTTTTTTTCAAAATAGTCGCTCTTTTTTTGTTTATAGCGCAAAAAAAAAAAACCGCAGAGGTGATCAAATACCACCAAAAGAAAGATACATACATTTTGTTTGTGCACAACGTCACATGACCACGCAATTGTCAGTTAAATCGACGCAGTGCCGTATCGCAAAAAATGGCCTGGTCAGGAAGTGGGTAAAACCTTCTGGGCAGTTTTACCAACCTACCAGATTGAAATTTATTGACACAACACCCAAAATTTACTGGCACAGTCATGTTTTTACTGGCATTTCCAAAAGTTACAAAATTACAGTTTTAAGTGCAAATTTCAGTATTTAGGTTACAGACAAGTAGAATATGCAATTAGGAATGTGATTTACGGTGGATATTAAGGCAAAAAGCATATTTCTTTTTTATTTTCTATATAGTAAGTAAGTAGTTCAGGGACAGGAGGGCAAGACAATAGAATGGGTGGCACACACACATGAAATTGACTCTTACAGTGACACTGACAGCAGTGTGCAGCAACACAGATGACAATGACACCGCACCGAAACAATACATCCCCTACTGAGTCCCAGGAAGGTCTCTCAACGCCAGGTGGTCCCTTCAGTGGACTAACAGTCCTGCTCCCGGCTTGCCTTGCTCCCATCCTGCAGACCTGTACACGAAGCTCTGGACGCTCCGCTCCCTTTCATATTGACATCACGCGACACGCTCAGGCGCCGCCTCCGCCAGACCTGCCCGAACACACTGTAGCAAGCACTTGGATGGTCTCGGCCAAGTGTCACAGACATATTTTCTTGTCACTGGCATTTACTGGTAGGAGAAAAGTGCCCATTTTTTACTGTAAAAATACTGACGGTTGGCAACACTGCTTCTGGGGCTGAAGTGGTTAAAAGAGAATTATAGGGTTTTTTTCAGATTCATACTTACCTAGCTGCATTCGTCCCCTGCCGGCTCTAACACTGAGAACCGAGTGATCAAACACTGCCGATCACTCAGTTCTCAGAACTCCCTGAGCAGAGAGCAGTTGACTGTCAGTCAGCAGCTCTCTGCTCTGCCCCTCCACGCTCACTGGAGTGCTGGGCTGTGGAGGAGGTGGGAGTAGCTGGCTCAGCCTCTCAGCAGCTCGCTGAGAGGCTGAGCCAGGTGCCGGTCCAGGCATGTGGGTGGATCCCAACCATATAGCCCCGATCCTTCCCGAGCTTGGACCGGCTCGGTGACGTCAGCCGACAGCAGGCTTCAGCGTGTCACTGGAGTGCAGAACGAACTGCACTCCTGTGATCCACAGGAGAAGTACAGCCAAATGAGCTTTGACCGTACTTCTCCTTTAAGTTCACCGAACCCTGCTCAAATGGAACCCAGGGCAGTTTACTCATCCCTAGTCCCCAGTCCTTTATCTGTTGGACTGCATAGTGGAAGGTTGCTTCTTCTGTAAGTGTCCATGTCTGGGTGACACCAGTACCAACCATTGCCCAGGTTCAATACTATCCATTGTCGGCAGCTGGCCCAGTCACCAGTATTGGTTCACCAGTCTTCACTGCCAGAAGAGTCACTTTGTGGGGTTGTGTGACAGCAGACTCAGGCTTGTATAAAAATGTGTCAGAGGGTTTTTTTGTGTCGGTTAGTAAATCGGTAAGTGGGGGTACCAACATCTTCCTGTAGATGGGTATTTAAGATTTAAGTAATTAAAATAAGAAACAAGAATGCAAATGTATCAAAGTTATGTAAAAAAAATATAGCTTTGGGAAAATGTATCAAGACTTACTGAAAACACATTCTAGTTTCCCTTTAATCATCTATATTTAATGATTTTGCAACTCTTAGTCTAAGAACAATATCCTGCATTTTAATTAGATGACAGTTCTTTTAAGCAGGTTCTGAGTCATTCTCAATGTATGTGTACTGACTCAGTGGACACCAGATAGTTGGATCTATATTTTCTATTTTGCATACTGCTGTTGTATTATACTTTTTCATGTGCTTCCCTGGAGTATTACACCACAAGAACGTCGAGGGAGATGAAGTGGCAAACTAGGTCATTTAGTATAACAGATGCACTTTATATAAGCAGACCATATTGGGCTCTGACAAAGAGCCGGTAAAGCAAAATTCCAGGTACATTCAAAAGACTTTCTATAGTATTCAAGCAAACCCATGACAAACCTCAAAAATGTATACTGGGCTACTGATTGAAAAATGAATCGGCTGATCCAGAAATAGACAGCTAAGATAACATGCAAATCTTTTTTATGCCCCATCCCCTCACCTATTTACCTCCCTGTTGGTCAGTGAGGCCACCTATTATATTAAAGGATTCCTAGGGAGGTCAAGGTGATTCAAGTGGGTGGGTCAAGGAAAAGTCGAGATTTGATTGTAACTTTTAGTCATTATTTTTTAAGCGGTTTTCACTATAGGAAACTTCCATTTATGTTTCCAATAGTTTTGGTGACCTTCACTCTTATTTATTATATAGGCAGCTAATTGGCAAACCTTACATAATCGAATGTCGCCAAGTCAAAAAGGATTAATATGTATAAAATGCAGCAGAGGTAATTTTCTTATTTCTGGAATCTTTGGGCAAATGTTGGGCTAATCTTGTAAAATAACAAGAACATCCTTTTATTTATCTCTAGGCAGTTGTCATGGTCAGGGTCAGTCTTGGAGACCAGTAGCTAGCTATATCAGTAGAGAGGCTCCCAAAAATCAGCTGAAGTACACAAGCAGGCCACCTTGGCGGATGACATGGGCTCACTCGAAGTGCAGGGTTTAAGCACTATTGGGTGTTCATCAGAGCTTCTGATGGTGTAGATGGGTTTTGCTGTCCTTAGTACCAGGTTGCAGTCCTCGGGATTACCCCACCAGGAGGTGAGCAAGCCGGAGTCCAGTAGCAGATATAGTAGGTAGGGATCGAGTTCAAGCATAGTCAGTAAACAAGCCAAAGGTCGGAACAAGTGGTTTCAGATTGGGATTGAGTAAAAGCATAGTTAAAGAACAAGTCAAGGTCCTTAACAAGTAGTAGTGAAGGTACAGACAGCAGCAGAAGAGACAAGAGCAAGATATTGGCTGGAGAAGAGCACAAAATCTGGCAAACAGGAAGTGCAAAGGCATTGCTTAAATAGGATGTTCAAGAGAGGAGCAAGAAGCTCAAGGTTCACCAGAAAGGCACACAGCAGGATTGCCCAAAGGGCCAGACAGGGCACTGTCCAGCATCCCAGGTGGCTCAGCAATAAGAGCTACTGCTAGACAGAGCAGAGGTCCTGGGCTCATATCTCGGTCCCCCCTCTGGACATCTTAGGACCAAGTTTGTGAGGAAACCTCTGGTGGAATTCTTTTTTTAATCCAGGGGTATGAACATTCTTCTCAGGTTCCAAGAATTTTATTCTGGCATATATCCTTCCCATTGAACAAGATACTGTAATTTGTTCCTAAACTTCCTGGAATCAAGAACTTTTTCAACCACATATCCTTCAATTTTCACCTTTAAATGGTCGAGAGGGTGGGAGAATTCTCCCAGAAAAGGGGTTTTCATGAAATGGTTTGAGCAAGGATACATGAAACATGGAGTGAATCTTCATACTGTCAGGAAATTTTAGGCGAAAAATAATTGGGTTTGCTATCCACATGAAAGGTAGGAAGTGATTTACAGTATCTGCCTGCAGCCTTTTTGTAAAATTCCTTAATCTCCTTTAAAGTTTTGATCAACTTCTTTTGAATCTCCTGCAATGTAGTTAATCTGCTGTTAACAGCAGAAAATGGAGTTGAGATAGGGAGAGCTAAGCAAGAACTACTACCAGATGCAGCAGAGGTTGCGGGTTCAGATGATAGCTTTCCAAGGGGCTAAAACTGTGTATACATAGTTTCAGCACTAGGAGGGTTTAATGTAATCATCTTTATGAAAAAATAACAGAGTCTCCCCTCCTTCCTGAACTGTCCAGCCTGACACACCAGACTGCGGCCTGGCCTGTTATCCCCATAGCAAAAAATAGGCAAGAGTGCATCTTCCTGCTATGCAGATACCAGCTCAGACCTTTAGTATTGGGATGGTGATTTAAGAAGATTTCCCCCCAAAATTTGGGTCTTCTCCCAGAGAACTAATATTGATGGCTCTTCTGTTCCCCAAGAGAAGAAGTTGGCAATGGAAGGTTTATGTACCACCTTCCAAGTAGGTGGTCACCCCCTTCCTAATGAATTGGTTTTAGGTGTCCCTCTAACCACTCACTAGTGCACTGTGGGGTTGAAAATTGACTGTTCCCCTTCCAAGGTAATTTTCCCCAGAGTTTAGTGAATAAAGGGTGAAGCTTTGCTGATTTCCATCCCAATCATGCGCAAGTAAAAATATTCTTTTTTATTTTCTTTGCACGTGATTGGGCATTCTTTGCAAAGTAAAATTTCACCACATTCTTTAAGCCCTGGGGAAAACTACCTTGGAAGGGCAAAGTATAACTTCCTTTGCAAAGTTAAACAGCTTATTTGCCTTTAGTAAAATAACTAAGGATGGGCTCAGGTATGTTCGCAACGCCACGTGCCCGCGCCCGCCAAGAAGCTGACACTCTGCAGCTGCACAGATCCGGAAATGTCTCACTGCCTGTGATTAGCTCTGCTGAGTGTCAGCTTCCTGGCGGGCGCGGGCACATGGATTTGCGAACACGCCTGAGCCCATCCTTAAAAATAACCATGTGCGGGTAAGACAAAATCGGAAGGAAAAAAAAAAAAAAACACCTCACGAAAATGTATACTATCTTTTTTGACTAATACTTACCATTCCTGAGTCCAGTCATGTCCAAAGATGCCCTTTTCCATCTGTTCCAGCGTAGCTAAGAGTTGGGCTTGGTTTTAAATGCCCAGGATATTCTGGAATATGGCTTCATGTGACTTCATTGCCTGTGAAATTTAATGAGAAATTATTGAGTAAGTTAGATGAATGAATGAATGAATGTTAAAAATCGGATTCTGTCTGAAAAATGGGTGAATTCCAGGAGAGATGTGTGATGAGAGGTGTGCCAATCTGTGGGCAATGTATGTAAAATGATAAAAATCACCATTATCCTACATACAGAATAGGGATGAGCTTCGTGTTCGAGTCGAACCCATGTTCGACTCGAACATCGGCTGTTCGGTCGTTCGCCGAATTGCGAACGATATGGGCCGTTCGCGCCAAATTCGTGTGGCACGTCACGGCCCATAATTCACTGCGGCATCGCAGTGCATTGCTTGCTGATGAGTGGCCAAGCATGCACTATGACCCGCATGCTTGGCCAATCACAGCGCCGCCTTAACAGAGAGCCGTAATTGACCAAAGCCAAGGAGGCTTTGGCCAATTATGGCTCAGGGGATTTAGTACACGCCCCACACTATATAAGGCCGCCTGCACGGCGGCCCTGTGCAGTGTGTTCCGGTGTGCTTAGAGAGAGAGAGAGAGAGAGACAGTGTCATTTCATTTGAGTTAGCTAGATTAGGCAGGACAGTCAGTCAGTTAGCTGCACTTAAAGTGTATTGTGTATATATATGCATCCCAGGTGTTGCATATATATATATATACACTGTATTCAGTTTAGCTAGATCCGTTCCTGTTATCTTCTAGACTATTTACATTTAGTGCGGTGCGTCCTGCTCACAGTGTTCAGCTAGATCCGTTCCTGTTATCTTCCTACTGACAGGCAGGCTTGTCTTGTTACAGTATATAAAGCTACCTGAAGAAAATTACTGGTGTTCTTTTGATCCTATTAGTACCACAGTCAGGCAGCTAGACTATTTACATTTAGTGCAGTGCATCCTGCTCACAGTGTTCAGCTAGATCCGTTCCTGTTATCTTCTTACTGACAGGCAGGCTTGTCTTGTTACAGTATTTTGAAGAAAATTAATGGTGTTCTTTTGATCCTATTAGTACCACAGTCAGGCAGCTAGACTATTTACATTTAGTGCAGTGCGTCCTGCTCACAGTGTTCAGCTAGATCCGTTCCTGTTATCTTCCTACTGACAGGCAGGCTTGTCTTGTTACAGTATATAAAGCTACCTGAAGAAAATTACTGGTGTTCTTTTGATCCTATTAGTACCACAGTCAGGCAGCTAGACTATTTACATTTAGTGCAGTGCGTCCTGCTCACAGTGTTCAGCTAGATCCGTTCCTGTTATCTTCCTACTGACAGGCAGGCTTGTCTTGTTACAGTATATAAAGCTACCTGAAGAAAATTACTGGTGTTCTTTTGATCCTATTAGTACCACAGTCAGGCAGCTAGACTATTTACATTTAGTGCAGTGCGTCCTGCTCACAGTGTTCTGCAAAACCTACAAGTTAGTGGGGTGCGTCCTGCTCACAGTGTTCAGCTAGATCCGTTTCTGTTATCTTCTTACTGACAGGCAGGCTTGTCTTGTTACAGTAAATACAGCTACCTGAAGAAAATTGCTGGTGTTCTTTTGATCCTATTAGTACCACAGTCAGGCAGCTAGACTATTTACAGTTAGTGCAGTGCGTCCTGCTCACAGTGTTCTGCTAAACCTACAAGTTAGTGGGGTGCGTCCTGCTCACAGTGTTCAGCTAAACCTACAAGTTAGTGGGGTGCGTCCACCTCACAGTGTTCAGCTAAACCTACAAGCTAGTGGGGTGCGTCCTGCTCACAGTGTTCAGCTAGATCCGTTTCTGTTATCTTCTTACTGACAGGCAGGCTTGTCTTGTTACAGTAAATACAGCTACCTGAAGAAAATTGCTGGTGTTCTTTTGATCCTATTAGTACCACAGTCAGGCAGCTAGACTATTTACATTTAGTGCAGTGCGTCCTGCTCACAGTGTTCAGCTAGATCCGTTCCTGTTATCTTCCTACTGACAGGCAGGCTTGTCTTGTTACAGTATATAAAGCTACCTGAAGAAAATTACTGGTGTTCTTTTGATCCTATTAGTACCACAGTCAGGCAGCTAGACTATTTACATTTAGTGCAGTGCGTCCTGCTCACAGTGTTCTGCAAAACCTACAAGTTAGTGGGGTGCGTCCTGCTCGCAGTGTTCAGCTAGATCCGTTTCTGTTATCTTCTTACTGACAGGCAGGCTTGTCTTGTTACAGTAAATACAGCTACCTGAAGAAAATTGCTGGTGTTCTTTTGATCCTATTAGTACCACAGTCAGGCAGCTAGACTATTTACATTTAGTGCAGTGCGTCCTGCTCACAGTGTTCAGCTAGATCCGTTCCTGTTATCTTCCTACTGACAGGCAGGCTTGTCTTGTTACAGTATATAAAGCTACCTGAAGAAAATTACTGGTGTTCTTTTGATCCTATTAGTACCACAGTCAGGCAGCTAGACTATTTACATTTAGTGCAGTGCGTCCTGCTCACAGTGTTCTGCAAAACCTACAAGTTAGTGCAGTGCGTCCTGCTCACAGTGTTCAGCTAGATCCGTTTCTGTTATCTTCTTACTGACAGGCAGGCTTGTCTTGTTACAGTAAATACAGCTACCTGAAGAAAATTGCTGGTGTTCTTTTGATCCTATTAGTACCACAGTCAGGCAGCTAGACTATTTACAGTTAGTGCAGTGCGTCCTGCTCACAGTGTTCTGCTAAACCTACAAGTTAGTGGGGTGCGTCCACCTCACAGTGTTCAGCTAAACCTACAAGCTAGTGGGGTGCGTCCTGCTCACAGTGTTCAGCTAGATCCGTTTCTGTTATCTTCTTACTGACAGGCAGGCTTGTCTTGTTACAGTAAATACAGCTACCTGAAGAAAATTGCTGGTGTTCTTTTGATCCTATTAGTACCACAGTCAGGCAGCTAGACTATTTACAGTTAGTGCAGTGCGTCCTGCTCACAGTGTTCAGCTAAACCTACAAGTTAGTGGGGTGCGTCCTGCTCACAGTGTTCAGCTAAAGCTACCTGTAGAAGGTTGATGGTGTTCTCATACCACAGGCAGGCAGTTGATTTTGCTAGCTGCAGTATCAGTACATATATATATATATATATATATATATATATATCCCAGCTTAGTGCAGCTACAGGCCATTAGTATGTCTGGAAGGCCAAGAAGGAGAGGCAGACAGTCACAAGCCAATAAGAGAGGGCAAGCAGGCTCTGTGTCTAGTGCTGGTCGTGGAGACGGTGCATCCTCATCAGCACGTGGCCATGGGACACGCTTGGCCTTTTTTTCGGCAGCTGGCCATGTTGAGCCGCAACATGCGGAAGACTTGGTCGAGTGGATGACCAAGCCGTCCTCATCCTCCTCATCCTCTCTCACCCATGCCCAGGGTACTTTGTCTGGCAAAGCAGCGGCCTCTTCCCTCGGCTCAATGTCATCAGTGACTCCTTCCCTAGCCCCACCATGTCCTCCTGAGGAGTCCCTCGAACTGTTTGACCACAGTGTTGGGTACATGCTCCAGGAGGATGCCCAGCGTTTGGAAGGCTCTGATGATGATACTGAGCTCGATGAAGGCAGTAACATGAGCACGGACAGAGGGGGTGCCCAAGAAGGACAGCAATCTGGCAGTCATGCTCCCCCTGCTGCAGCATACTGCCAGGTTTGCTCCAGTGATGAGGAGGGAGGGGATGATGAGGTCACTGACTCAACGTGGGTGCCTGATAGGAGAGAGGAGGAGGAGGAGGAGGAGGAGGAGGAGGCGGCACATCACCAACGAGGCAGGATGCCCTCCAGGGGCCAGCCTAAGGGCAGCACATTGACTGCATCACACCCCAAAGCTCCACGTGTGCAGGGCGCTGCAGTCTCTGCGCGTTATTCAAAAAGTTCTTTGGTGTGGGCCTTTTTTGAGACGAGTGCATCAGATCGCACCGCTGCTATTTGCAACATATGTCTCAAGCGTATCTCACGTGGCCAAAACATCTCCGCTTGGGTACCACATGCTTGACCAGACATATGTTGACCTGCCATGCAGTTCGTTGGCAAGCGTATCTAAAAGACCCACACCAAAGAACAAAGAGGACCTCTCCTTGCTCCTCATCAGCTGAGATCTCCAACCCCACTAGACCTTCAGTCCTCTCTGAGACCTGCACTGAGGAATGAAGGTGTAGAATTAGGTGTGTCACAGCCAAGTACTTGTGGGCAATCTGCTTTTGGTACACCGACGTCAGATTGTACCAGGCAAATTTCCCTGCCCCAGCTGCTGCACCGCCGAAAGAAGTTTGCTCCCAGCCATCCACATGCCCAGCGGTTGAATGCTAGCTTGGCAAAATTGCTAGCACTTCAACTGCTGCCTTTTCAGTTGGTAGACTCTGCCCCCTTCCGTGAGCTTGTGGAATGTGCGGTTCCTCAGTGGCAGGTACCCAAACGCCACTTTTTCTCACAGAAGGCGATTCCGGCTCTCTACCAGCATGTGGAAGGCAATGTCCATGCCTCGCTGGACAGGGCGGTCAGCGGTAAGGTGCATATTACCGCTGACTCATGGTCCAGCAGGCATGGACAGGGACGTTACCTAAGTTTCACGGCGCATTGGGTGACTCTGCTGGCAGCTGGGAAGGATGCAGGACAAGGTGCAGTAGTGTTGGAGGTTGTTCCGCCACCACGCCTCCAAAATGCTAATGATTGTGACACACCTCTCTCCTCCACCCCCTCCTCTTCTTCTTCCTCCATGGCCTCTTCCTCGGAACCAGCAGTGCTCCGTAGTCGTTCAAGGGGCTACGCAAGTACGCAGGCCAAAAGATGCAATGCGGTGCTTGAGCTGGTGTGCTTGGGGGACAGGAGCCACACTGGGGCAGAGGTTCTGTCAGCTCTGCAGGGGCAGGTTCAGAGGTGGTTGACGCCACGCCAACTTAAGGCAGGAATGGTGGTTTGCGACAATGGCACCAACCTCCCCTCTGCCCTCCGACAGGGACAAATGACCCATGTGCCCTGTTTGGCTCACGTCCTTAACTTGGTGGTGCAGCGGTTCTTGGGCAGGTACCCGGGCTTAAAGGATGTCCTGAGGCAGGCCAGGAAAGTCTGTGTGCATTTCCGCCGGTCATATAATGCCAGTGCTCGGCTGACGGACCTCCAAAAGGAGTTTAACCTGCCCAAGAACCGCCTAATCTGTGACATGCCCACGAGGTGGAACTCAACGTTGGCCATGCTGCAGCGGCTGCACACGCAGCAGAGGGCCATCAATGAGTACCTGTGCGACTATGGCACCAGGACAGGGTCAGGGGAGCTTGGTTTTTTTTCCCCACGCCAGTGGGCCATGATCAGGGATGCATGCACTGTCCTGTCACCATTTGAGGAGGCCACGAGGATGGTGAGCAGTGACAGTGCATGCATCAGTGACACTGTCCCCCTTGTCCACCTGTTGGAGCACACGCTGCGTGGAATAATGGACAGGGCACTTGAGGCAGAACAGAGGCAAGAAGAGGAGGACTTCCTTAGCTCTCAAGGCCCCCTTTATCCAGACAGTGTTCCTGCGTGCCCACCGATCACACAGGAAGAGGACGAGGAGGAGGAGGAGGAGGAGGAGGAGGAAGATTGTGTCAGTATGGAGGTGGAGCCTGGCACTCAGCATCAGCAGCAGTCTTTAAGGGATCAGTCCCAAGAAACACATGGACTTGTACGTGGCTGGGAGGAGGTGGCTGCGGACCATGTCATCCTTAGTGACCCAGAGGACTCCGGACCGAATGCCTCAGCAAACCTACGCTGCATGGCCTCCCTGATCCTGCAAAGCCTGCGTAAGGATCCTCGTATTCGTGGTATCAAGGAGAAGGACCAATACTGGCTGGCAACCCTCCTTGATCCACGTTACAAGGGTAAGGTTGCAGACCTTATCTTGCCATCGCAGAGGGAGCAGAGGATGAAACATCTTCGGGAGGCCTTGCAGAAAGGTCTGTGCAACGCGTTCCCAGAGACTGGGAGGTTACAAACTCCTGTTTCTGGACAACGTGTTGCTGAGGCTTCGGTCAGTCAAAGAAGGAGCGGTGGAGAAGGTGGCCGTCTGACCGATGCGTTCAGACAATTTTTTGGTCCGCAGCCCCAAGGTATGATCGGTTCCAGCAACCATCGCCAGCGTCTGTTTTACATGGTGCAGGAATACCTAGGGGCAAGATCAGACTTGGACACCTTTCCCACCGAAAATCCTCTGGGTTACTGGGTCTTGAGGATGGATCACTGGCCAGAGCTTGCACAGTATGCAATTGAGCTACTGGCCTGTCCTGCATCCAGCGTTCTTTCGGAACGCACATTCAGTGCTGCTGGAGGCGTGGTAACCGATCACAGGGTGCGTCTGTCCACTGACTCGGTCGATCGACTGACCTTCATAAAAATGAATCAGTCTTGGATCACCACCAGCTGCCAAGCCCCTGATGCTGATGTAACCGAATAATTTTTTTTGAAATCTCAGATCCCTTCAAAGACTGCCTATGCTGATGCTGAGTGACTATCCCTGAGTAATTATCCTCTTCCTCCTCAATCATCACGCTGAAAGCTTGTAAGAACATTTTTGGTTCTGGGCGCCACCACCAGTGCCTAAGGCACAATTTTTCAGCCCCTGTTTAACAGGGGCGTGTAATTACAATTTTTGATGTAATACTTTGCAGCAGGGCTCGTTCCTGCATTCCAACTAGAGTGTCTGTGAGGGGTTGCAGTGTTGTGGCACCAGCACCAGTGCCTAAGGCCCATTTTTTCTGCCCCTGTTCAACAGGGGCGTGTAATTACAATTTTTGATGCAATACTTTGCAGCAGGGCTCGTTCCTGCGTTCCAACTAGAGTGTCTGTGAGGGGTTGCAGTGTTGTGGCACCAGCACCAGTGCCTAAGGCCCATTTTTTCTGCCCCTGTTTAACAGGGGCGTGTAATTACAATTTTTGATGCAATACTTTGCAGCAGGGCTCGTTCCTGCGTTCCATCTAGAGTGTCTGTGAGGGGTTGCAGTGTTGTGTCACCAGCACCAGTGCCTAAGGCCCATTTTTTCTGCCCCTGTTTAACAGGGGCGTGTAATTACAATTTTTGATGCAATACTTTGCAGCAGGGCTCGTTCCTGCGTTCCAACTAGAGTGTCTGTGAGGGTTGCAGTGTTGTGGCACCAGCACCAGTGCCTAAGGCCCATTTTTTCTGCCCCTGTTTAACAGGGGCGTGTAATTACAATTTTTGATGCAATACTTTGCAGCAGGGCTCGTTCCTGCGTTCCAACTAGAGTGTCTGTGAGGGGTTGCAGTGTTGTGGCACCAGCACCAGTGCCTAAGGCCTAATTTTTCAGCTCCTGTTCAACAGGGGCATGTAATTACAATTCTTGATCTAATATTTCACAGCAGGGCCCTGTGAGGGCTTACAGTGTTGTGGCCACAGCAACACCTAAGGCCCAAATTTCTGCTGAGTATATAGGGCAGGACCCTACTTTCAAACAACTAACTTACAAACGACTCCTACTTGCAAACGGAAGGAGACAACAGGAAGTGAGATGAAATCTACCCCTAGGAAGGGAAATTCTCTCCTGTAAGAGTTAATATGGGAAAAACATTCCTCCTTTCCACTGATGCTTTCCAATCCTTGTTCCACAAAAAAACCCAAATTTTCAAAAAACATTTTTCATTGGGACAAAAAGTGAGGTGAAATCTTCTGAAGAGGAGGAAAGACAGCAAAACAAATGTCACAGGGGTGATAACCCTTCCCTATGTTTTCCAAAAAGCTTAAAAAAGATTTTTTGGCTGGAGCTAAACACGTTAAAAATGTACCCGTTCAAAATTACAAAGAGATTCTACTTAACAACAAACCTACAGTCCCTGTCTTGTTTGCACCGCCTGTATACTGCTGTTCAGAGTATATAGGGCCTGGTGGCCCCACACCTTTCCTTATTTTAATTTGGGTGCGGGGTTCCCCTTAATATCCATACAAGACCCAAAGGGCCTGGTAATGGACTGGGGGGTACCCATGCCGTTTGTCTCACTGATTTTCATCCATATTGCCATGACCCGACATGACATTAAACCCGCAAGCAGTTTTAAATGAGATTTTTCCTTTAAAAATGACATTTGGTGCAGGGACTGTTCTAAACACGGGAAACACACGTCACTTTACAGGCATACTATAGACACCCCTCAGGTACGATATTTAAAGGAATATTTCACTTTTTTTTTTTCACTTTAAGCATTATTAAAATCACTGCTCCCGAAAAAACGGCCGTTTTTAAAAGTTTTTTGTGCATTGATACATGTCCCCTGGGGTAGGACCCGGGTCCCCAAACCCTTTTTAGGACAATACCATGCAAATTAGCCTTTAAAATGAGCACTTTTGATTTCGAACGTTCGAGTCCCATAGACGTCAATGGGGTTCTAACGTTCGTGCGAACTTTCGGTCCGTTCGCAGGTTCTGGTGCGAACCGAACCGGGGGGTGTTCGGCTCATCCCTAATACAGAAGGTAGTACATTGGTGGTGGAAAAGAACTAAAATATAACCAAGCAATGTCACCACATAAATACAGTGGCAGTGGTTTTTCCTACCAAATTTAACACATTTTTATTTTCTCCCTAAAGCAAAGTTTCATATTATAAAATGATGCCACAGCCACCCCCAACAAACATACACACACTGCTTTTTTTTTAGTCCCCTTATAGATAACCTAAATCCAGCTGTCTTCTGCTTGGTCAAGGGACATTCAATGGCCCTTTCTTCTTCTCCCTGCAGTGACAGTCAGTAATCTTTAATATTCCAGGTACCAGACCATCATTGTAGAGGAGGACCCTGCATGTCATGAAGACATCTAAATAAAAGGAAGTATATAAAGAGAAAAAAAATACAGTAGGGGGTCTCTGAGGTGGGGGAGCACTAGAGGGTGGATAGGGGATTTGTTTTAGAATTGGAGTATTCAGTAGATCTCTTTTATTACAGAATTTTTTGTTTAATAACATCCTTTAGTTCTTAACTGAGCAGAAGATCAAGATAAGATTTTTTTTTTTTTTTTACAAAACTTTTTTGTAAATTAGCAGAAATGATACCTTGTTTCTTTCTTCAAGTAACCCATTTATTCCAATTTCTGTACTTCCCCCCTCAAAAAAAAAAAAAAAAAATGAAAATGTTCATTTTAAAAGTGAGAAAAGTCCCCATCTTATCTTCTTTGTCATTCACTTTCCCAGCTGCTTTACCTGATGCACAGTTTATGTACATTCAATATGAAATAGACAAAAAAACTTTCCCCTTCCCTCCCCGTGCTGATTTCCTTTATGTCTGATTATATCTTGGTTTCCTCTAATGCACTGCGTGCAGTGTGTGGTCGCTTATCAAGTAGGATCTTCTCTAGCTTACTTTGAAGAGATGGCTGTCCCTTCGAATCTGACACCTGTTTGATGTGGAGAGCTTTATAAGAAATCTATACTTTCTCGACATTGGTTGGGGGAGAACTGCCTGCTGTCTCATTTTACGTCCACTTTCATTCTATCTTACGTCCACTTTCATTCTATCTTACCTTTTCTTGTTACTCCTTAAGCAGGAAGTGATTTTCTTCCTCATAACAAAACCTTAGATTAGGTAACATGGCCCCCTAGAGGGATGCTTTGATTTACCTGTTCATCTGCATCGCCCTGACCCTGTGAACACTCCAACCCACCTGGCACTCTGGGTTCAGGCATTTTTTTGCAGGCACCTTTAACCCCTTCAGATCAACACTATAGCTGAATGATGGCTACAGCGCGGGCCTACTTTGCCGGGAGGCAGTCAATAGACGTCCTCCCCTTTGCACGCTCCCCGCATGCCCCCTGCAGGGTGTGCATGGCGTGTGCTGTGATCACAGAGTCAACGAGACTCGGGTGATCACAGATCGGAGTAAGGGGTGGATCCCGGCCCCTTACCACATGATCGGCTGTTAGCCAATGTCAGCCAATGTCAGCCAATGACATTGACACCATCTGAACCAAAAAAGTTTATCTTGGTCTCATCAGACCACAGGACATGGTTCCAGTAATCCATGTCCTTAGTCTACTTGTCTTCAGTAAACTCTTTGCAGGCTTTCTTGTGCATCATCTTTAGAAGAGGCTTCCTTCTGGGACGACAGCCATGCAGACAAATTTGATACAGTGTGTGGTGTATGGTCTGACTGCTGACAGGCTGACCCCCACCCCTTCAACCTCTGCAGCAATGCTGGCAGCACTCATATGTCTATTTCCCAAAGACAACCTCTGGATATGACGCTGAGCACGTGCACTCAAATTCTTTGGTCGACTATTGCGAGGCCTGTTCTAAGTGGAACCTGTCCTGTTAAACCGCTGTATGGTCGTGGCCACCATCCTGCAGCTCAGTTTCAGGGTCTTGGCCATCTTCTTATAGCCTAGGCCATCTTTATGTAGAGCAACAATTCTTTTTTTCAGATGCTCAGAGAGTTATTTGCCATGAGGTGCCATGTTGAACTTCCAGTGACCAGTTTGAGAGAGTGAGACCAATAACACCAAATTGAACACACCTGCTCCCCATTGACAGCTGAGACCTTGTAACGAGTCACATGACACCAGGGAGGGAAAATAGTTAATTGGGCCCAGTTTGGACACTTTCACTTAGGGATGTACTCAATTTTGTTGACAGCGGTTTAGACTTTAATGGCTGTGTGTTGAGTTATTTTGAGGGGACAGCAAATTTACACTGTTATACAAGCTGTACACTCACTACTTTACATTGTAGCAAAGTGTCATTTCTTCAGTGTTGTCACATGAAAAGTTATAATAAAATATTTACAAAAATGTGAGGGGTGTACTCACTTTTGTGATATTCTGTATATTGTCTTAGCTTTTACTGAAGCACAGTGATATATATATATATATATATATATATATATATATATATATATATATATATATATATATATACACAACAAAGGGCAATTGATCAATTGAATTCTTGATAACAGCCAAACTCAGTAAAGGAATCCCCTTAAAGAAACAGCTTAATTACAGTTCAACAATACGGAACACAATATACATATATGTACAGAGGAATACCAACTAGAGAGTAAACTGGAAGGATTATAAAGAATTCTCTATTTAATGCAATTTGTTACCACCAGGGATGAGCCAGCGGTTCAAGTCGAACGTAAGTTCGACTCGAACATCGGGTGTTCATTTGTTCTAAAACAAACCAAACATATGGGGCAGGAAATTTGATTGCAGTGCATTGCTGTATGATGATTGGCCAAAGCATGCACCTCACCTGCATGCTTCAGCCAATCACAGCGCGCTTTGCTGAGAGAGCTATAATTGGCCAAAGGCAGGGTGTCTTTTTCCAATCATGGCTCAGGGGGACTAAGTCCACGCCCCACACCAGCTTCAGCCAGGAATGCGACAATGGCACCAACCTACTCTCCGCCCTCCGACAGGGACACTTGACCCATGTTCCATGTTTGCCACACGTCCTGAATTTGGTGGTGGAGCAGTTCTTGAGCAGGTACCCAGGCTTACAAGATCTCCTGAGGCAGGCCAGAAAAGTCTGTGGTCATTTCCGCCGGTCATACAATGCCAGTGCTCGGCTGGCTGACATTCAAATGGAATGCAACCTGCCCACCAACTGCCTCATTTGCGACATGCCCACCAGGTGGAACTCAATGTTGACAATGCTGCAGCGGCTGCACACACAGCAGAGGGTCATCAATGAGTACCTGTGCGAGTATGGCACCAGGACAGGGTCAGGGGAGCTTGGCTTCTTTTCACCACGCCAGTGGCTACTGATCAAGGATGCATGGCATGCACTGTCCTGTCACCATTTGAGGAGGTCACAAGGATGGTGAGCAACGACAATGCAGGCATCAGTGACACTGTCCTCTAGTCTTCCTGCTGGAGCACACGTTTCATGGAATCATGGTGGACAGGGCACTTGAGGCAGAACAGCGGGAGGAAGCGGAGGACTTCCTTTCCTCTCAAGGCTCCCTTTACCCTAGTAGCATTCCTGCAGGCCCGCCAAACACACAGGAATAAGAGGAGGAGGAGGATTGCGTTATCATGGATGTAGAGGATAACACCCAGCAGCAGCAGGGATGGTTTTCAGTCCCCAGAAACCCAAGGAGTTGTACATTGCTGGGAGGAGGTAGTTAATGTGATCCATAGTGACCCAGAGGAATCAGAATCGAATGCCTTTGCAAACATAAGCTGCATGGCCTCCCTGATTCTGCAAAGCCTGCGAAAGGATCCTAGGATTCATGGTATCAAGAAGAGGGATCATTATTGGCTTGCAATCCTTCTTGATCCACGTTACAAGGGTAAAGTTGCAGAACTCATCCTGCCTTCGCAGAGGGAGCAGAGGATGAAACATCTTCAGGAGGCCTTGAAGAAAGGTTTGTGTAACACATTTCCAGACCCTGGCAGGTTACCATTTCCTTGTTCTGGACAACATGTTGCTGAGGCTTTGTTTAGTCAGAGGAAGAGCGGTGGAGATGGTGGCTGGCTGACCCATGCCTTTAAACAATTTTTCAGTCCTCAGCGCCAAGGTCTGATCGGTTCAAGCAATCATCGACAGCATCTGCATTATATGGTGCAGGAATATCTAGGGGCCAGAAGCAGACTTGGAGACCTTTCCAACAGAGCATCCACTGGTTTACTGGGTCTTAAGGATGGACCACTGGGAAGAACTTGCTCAATATGCAATTGAGCTACTGGCCTGTCCTGCATTCAGCGTGCTTTCTGAATGCACATTCAGTGCTGCTGGAGGGTATGTAACGGATCAAAAAGAATATTTTTGGTTTAGGGCACCACCACCCAAGGCCCAATGTTTCTGCCCCTGTTTAACAGGGGCATGTAATTACAATTTTTTATATAATATTTCACAGCAGGGCCCATTCCTGCACCCAACAAGAGTATCAGTGAGGCGTTACAGTGTTGTGGCACCCCCACCACCACCCAAGGCCCAATCTTCCTGCCCCTGTTTAACAGGGGCATGTAATTACAATTTTTTATATAATATTTCACAGCAGGGCCCATTCCTGCACCCAACAAGAGTATCTGTGAGGCGTTACAGTGTTGTGGCACCCCCACCATCACCCAAGGCCCAATTTTTCTGCCCCTGTTTAACAGGGGCATGTAATTACAATTTTTGATATAATATTTCAATGCAGGGCCCATGCCTGCGCCCAACAAGAGTAACTGTTAGGGCTTACATTGTTCTGGCACTACCAAAACCAAAGGACCAGTTTTTCTAACCCTGTTTAACAGGGCCATGTAATTAAAATTTTTCATATAATATTTCACAGCACGGCCCGTTCCTGCGCCCAAACAAGACTAACTGTGAGGGGGGCACCACCAACACCTAAGGCCAAATTTTTCTGCAGAGTATATAGGATGTATAGTCTATATACTGCTGTTCAGAGTATGACCTGAAGGGCATTGTATGGATTTTGGGGGGGAAATCCACGCCATTTTTTTTGTATTTTTTGGCACGTGGTTCCCCATAATATTCATACCAGACCCAGAGGGCCTGGTAATGGACTTGGGGGGGTCCCACGCCGTTCTTTTCAATGATTTTTATCTATATTGCCGGGATCTGACAATATATTACAGCAGCGAGCAGTTTTAAATGACATTTTTTCCTTTAGCAATGTCATTTTGCTATGGTATTGTTCTAAACATGGAAAAGATGCGCTACTTTACAGGCAGACCAAGGAGACCCCCCGGGCAAGATATTTAAAGGAATATTTAATTTTTATTGTTTCACTTTAAGCATTATGAAAATCACTGCTCCTGAAAAAATGGCAGTTTTTAAAACTTTTTTTGCATTGATACATATCCCCTGGGGCAGGACACGAGTCCCCAACCACTTTTTATGGCAATAACTTGCATATAAGCCTTCACAATTAGCACTTTTTATTTTTCATGTTCGTGTTCCATAGGCTTTAACGGTGTTCGCATGTTTACACTAATTTTTTGCCGAACCAAACCGGGGGGGTGTTCAGCTCATCCCTAGTTACAACACTAAAGAGGAATCCCAGGAAAACCTATTAAACCTTTATATACTAATGAGAGACCAGACAGAATAGGAGCAGGATATGAGGCCCTCTAACCAATAACAATAGCATGTCCGGAATGCAGGCCTGCAATAGTCTTTTCCAGCAGTTTTTAGATTATATCCAAATATGGCACAGTGATTTGATGACAAGCAAGACAGCTTAAACAGGCTAGTGATATTCCTTGAAGTAGTGAACTCTTAACTATTCTCTTCTATTCAAAATGAAAAAAGTTTTGGTTTTAGATATACTTGACCTTTCAATTACCCTAAAGCCTCTTTAGTTCATAATACATTATATAACTGGGATCAAATAATAAACTCCACTTCCAGTCCAAATTCTGTCAATAGGAAATGTATATAAGATAAATGTAGTTATCTGCATATCTCAGTGCTGGTTAAACACAGAAAGAAGGAAGTGTTAATTTCCTGAAGCCTCTTGGATCTTACAAACCAGGAGAACAGTCAGAGCATCATAAAAAATGCTTCCCAATTCTTATCTGCTCTAGGCAAGAGCGGTGTTCATATCTACATAACGGTGGGACGGTGGGAGGGGGTCCAGCAGCCATATGACTCAAATCTGGAATAAATGGAAGTCCCAAAGGGCCAGTGTGAAGCTTGTGAAAGAGAGTGACAAAGAAAAACAGTGGCATTGGAAATTGGCCTCCTGAAGACCCCAGGTGAGGGTAAGGTAGTGAAACTTGCAAACAGAAAGAATGAGAGAGAATCACATCTAATCAGCTAAGCTCTCACAAAAGGCTATCAGAGACTACACCTGCATTTTAATATGTATATAAAAGAACAAAATCTCTGAATGCTCAAGTAAGCCTTTCTTACATACACCAGGCAGGGAACAGTTGCAGATTACAGACATTTCCCAATGCTACCACGCGCAATCAATATTCAAAAAAATTGGGTCTACATAGTTCTCTGCTCAACCCTAGGCTTATGCCACATACACACGATCTGACTTCTCGTCGGAAAAAGATATGATGGCTTTTCCTACGGGATTCCGCTCAAGTTTTCCTTGCATACACACGGTCACACAAAAGTTCGCTGAACTTACGACTGTCAAGAACACGGTGACGTACAACATTACGACGAGCCGAAAAAATGAAGTTCAATGCTCCTGAGCATGCGTCGAATTGTTTCCGAGCATACATAGGAATTTTGCGCGTTGGAATTGTCACAGACGATCACATTTTCGGATAGGATCTTTTTCCGACCGAAAAATTGAGAACATGCTCTCAATCTTTTGATGGCTGGAATTTGGCCAGCAAAAGTCCGATGGAGCATACACAGGGTCGCATTTTCCTACGAAAAACTCTCATCAGTCTTTTGCGGGCCCAAATTCCGATCGTGTGTACGCGGCATTAGTGTATAAACTGCACAGAGTTTAAAGGCCTTGACAGATTTCACATAGAATGTTTATTCATAAAGACCTTATGGAGAAACACTGGGCGAAATGCAGTAGTTAACCTGTGCATCTGATTTTCATTACAATACACCTGTGGTTGAGCAGAGACTTGCACTTCCTGTCTGATCAAAATGTCAATTTTTTGCGAAAAGACATTACTAGATTCCTTCAGGTTAAGAACTTTTATCTGAAATACTGAAATATCAAGGCAAAAAGCAGAATAAAGGGGGAAAAATTGAATACAATATCACAGAAACAAAAATGCATTAAGAAAAATGAGTGCACAAACCCCCCACACTTCTTCTTCCCCATCATCCCCCTCCCCTTACCTGCCCTCTCCTCTGTTCCTTCTCTTTCTTCTCCCCTCAGGCCTTCTCTAGGCCACTTCTGGTCAATATATACCCCTACTCAATTATATGTTATGGTTTTACAACTACTTGTTACTGGTATTGACATGTTATCAATGTATCACTATTTCTTCCTTCATTTTATCCTCAATAAAGAAATATTGAAACTAAAAAAAAATAAAAAAAATAAAAAAATCAGTACACATAGAAAAAGTATAAAAACGTGTACAAAATAGGTTGATAGAAGTTGCAGTAAATTGCAGTACCCTGCCATTAAACAACTCAGTACACAGATACACAGTCTGAGGGGCTGGGTACCATGTGACCACAGTGATTGGCAATCACAGCAATCCCATGCTATTGTTTACATGGTTGACCCCTCACCTTCCTTCTACAAAAAAAGAAAGGAATGAGGTTATAGTAATTTTAGAATGAGAAAAGAATAAATGGATCAGCAGCACAACCATTTTCGGGGTATTTGTACTGTTCTGGCATTTTTATTTCAACTGTAACAGCACTAGGCCATACCACTGTGTTAGAAGAGGTAAATTACATAACAGAAGGTTCTCAAGGATGCTGAAAGAAAGATTCCAGAGTGTCTGTTTTGAACAGAGATTTTGCTTTTTCGGTTTTCCCTGGGTTTTTTTTAGCTCCCAGCTCGGGTCTGGGGTCCAGAGACTTCGAAGAGCTTTGAAAGAAAATAATCTTCTACCCAGTGTCCAGGTTTTAGCAGAGATCAGCAGACTGTGTGTGCAGGTGTGCACAGCCTTTTTTTTATTGTAGAGTCTGGCCATAGTTCAGGGCTCCACTAAGAGGACAGGAGGTCCCCTCCTCGGGTCAATATGTGAAGCCCAGTGCAGCATGGAGATGCAAGAGAGAGAGAGAATGCATGAGAGAGGTGCATAGATTGTATGGGAACACAGTGATGCTGTGAACTGGTCAGAGGGACTAGCCCAAAGGTCCTGAGCAGCAGCCCTGAGGTCTAAGCAGCAATGCTGCGAAAGTGAGCCAGGAGGCTGAAGGAAGCACCTATGTGTCACATAGAATTGAAAGAGAAATGCTGAACACTCCTGCATGGGTAACCTTCCCATTGTGTTTGGAAGTGGTGTTGGAAAACCCTACAAGGTCAACCATTTATTTTGTGGAACTTTTTACCTTTGTTTTAAACTAAAGTGGGCCATTAAGCCCTGAAACATATTTTCTGGCTGGCATGAGCCTGGTGCTGTTCTCTGGGGCATTCTTCTGTATCGGACTGATGATCTTCCCCCGGAGGAGGGTCCTTGGCACCATGGCCACAAAAGAAGTGGGTTGGAATGAGAGTTCATTCAACCCAATAAAGGACTAATACTTGATTGCAGAGCAGCGTGTCTGCAGGGCACAGTGCCAGAGAGGAGATATTACAGTATTGTAGTGAAAGTGAAAGAACTGTTATGTTTGTGTTAGGAACTGTTAAAGACCGTTGCCATAGGAGACATCATTCCTGCACATGCAGATGTGGCGTATTGCTGAATGCCTTTCCCTGCATGGCTGTCCTCCTATTGAAGTCTCGGAGTCTGCCAATTAATCTTGCAACTACCTAAGGGTGTCCTAGCCCTAACCCTCTCTCCCCCAAAAAGTTTGTTAAGAGAAATAAACGTTCTTTTGCATTCAAGAAGTGTCTGGCGCCCAATAACTTTAACTTTTACTTTGCGCCCACCATGCCTCACAACCCACTACATACAGAAGGATGTCAGCTATCCCTGGCCCTGGAGGTGCTCATAAGATGAAAGGAGGCCTGGGACCTTGCTACATGTATATATTGAGGATCACTTAATGCAATGCTCACTTAGCTCAGCACTTTTGATTCTTTAATTCCACAAAATATTTGTCGATTGTGGTGAAAGCAGCTCTGTTTAACCAGTAATCCTTTCTATTTTATGGTTTTGCCATAATCAACCCTCTCTGTACTGTGAAGTCATGATCATTTGTAAATAGACTGGAACATAGTTCAGTCTCAACAAAGCATTGAAGGTATAGAGGATGGGCTTCTTGCATTTTATGTTAATGAGGACAGATTTAGGACAGGCTCACTCTAACATTGTTAAAAAAAACTTTACTGTCAGCCATGACACCTTTTCCTGAGAAACATCTAAAAGGTAAGAAATATTTTTAAAACATTTTTAGACATGCTATGCAGATGGGAACGCATAAGAAACATATAGTGGTGTTTTCTTAAATTGGATCACAAAAATGGAAATAAGCGTTAAAGATATTTTTTTTTATTCTTAGTAACTGAACACATGCAATTATATTTTTACAGTCGCCTAGAGTAAAATATCGCCATTGTTCTGGAAATTTCATAGATAGGCAACTCCTATCCTCATATTGATTAGTGGTTCCAAATTAATAACTACTGCAGTAGGGAACAGACACAAAAAAATACACTCACCACCTTTCCAAATGTTCTGTTTATTTGATGCAATTGAAGTTTTTTATACACATGATTACATAGGTATCACATTAATATTACAGTTGTACTTTTATGGTAACAAGGGGCGTAACATAGGCAAGCTAATTTCTAATCAGGAAAGAATGTAAACATGTAATGAAAACAATTATTAATGCCGTGTGCACAGTGAGTGCAGGGTGCAATACAAAGGCAAACCATACAAAAATAGAATACAGTTTTATACATAATTTACAAATTTCCATTACAATATCTAGACTAACTACTAATGTTTTTGAAAACGGTATGAAATTAGTAGTTTCTTTGCATGGCTTTAGATATAGAAAATAAAAGAACCCACTTTTTGAAGTGGATTCTAAGAAATGCTCAGGATCTTGGTCTAAAAATGGTGAAGCATCTGCTGGTCTATTGATACCCTGTGGTGACATTATTCACTGCTTGTCTGCAGATTGCATTTATTTTTCATGTCACAGTCATCTATAGCATTAGCAATGCATGGCTTGGTACAAAGTGGGGGTTAAAGAAGTAGGCCCACAAACCACAATGCCATATTGTGACCCATATAATGTATGCCTGTGTGGCAAGGAAAAATGTCAAGCTCATCATATAACATGACAAGTGCAAAACAGCTCATTATGTAATTAAAACCTATATTTAGTAAATAAAAAAGTTTACTCAATTGTGCTGCTGGATCATGCTTTAGTTGAAATCTTTCTCCTCTGATCCCCCCTACCCCTGCAACCTTCCAGTGCGGTGGGTGTTATTGGAGCCCAGGGACCATGACCAAGTATGCCTGCCCTTTCTACCCACTATTCCACTCAAAGAAGCCATGCTATAACTTCTATGAATGGAAGAGGTGAATCTTTCCCTCAACAGTAGATCCCTTCCAGCAACATAAGACCCCCCCAGCAACAATAGATTCCCCATCAGCAACAATAGACCCTCACACAAAAACAGATCCCCACCTGTGACAATAGATCCCCCAGAAGCCAATATCAATAGACCCTCCAGCACACCCCACACCCCATGCTATTACATGCATTTAGTGCGTTCCCCCGTGTTCCCGCTGAAAAAAAGCCCTGAATCCAGCAATGCTCTTTTGCTCATTGTGGGTAACGGGGTGGATATATTACTACTTTTGCACTCTGTGTAAATCCCACCTGGGTCACTATCTGCATGGGTATCCGCTGGGCCAAAACAGTTGTTAGTTTTGATATCTGCTGCTATGTCCCTCAGAATATTGAAGCCAAGACATCATAGAGCCAGCCAGACATTTAGAATTTTCAGAAGGAGGTCAGCAGTGGTAACCAATGTATTTCTATTAGGACACGTTCTAAAGTGTATGCAAATCCTAACAATGGTCCAAACCCACCATGCAGCTCTGCAGCAATATAGTTCTTTTTTTTTCTTTTTTATTCTTTATTTATAGAAGTTTCACACAGGCAGGAATGAGGTAACATTGTTACAAAGTTGGAAATCTGGAGTATAATGGGGCAGCAGGATTTTCATGGTACCGTCAAAGAACATTGACAAATTTGATGATATTAAAAACAAAAAAGTTTTATTACAAACATTATACAGATTAAAAACAGTCCAGAAAATACTGGGATTATATAAAGAGAATACAATACATGAGAAAGAGCAATTGAATCCCTCTAGACTGTTCTTACAAACCCACCAAGGGAGCCACCGCTCTCTAAGGAGCCGCTCGAGGTATAGTGTAGGTGTGGGCCGTCAGGCTTTCAACATGTTTCGCAGTTACCTGCTTCCTCAGGAGATTAAAGAAGGAATACACACTAAAATATAAATGAAAACACATAAATATTTCTAAAATAGTTATGCATAATTATAGCAAGTACATGATATGCAGTTTACACTTATAGTTACGCATTGCTTAAACAGAATAGTATAGAAAGGAAAAACTTACCCCTGAGTTCACATACAGCCAGCGTGCAGCCACAAAGGGTGGAAAATCATGGGCGAGCATGGGTGAACATTGCCAGGGCCTTTAGATTTCTATGTATAGATATATATGCATGTATAAACACATAAAAGTTATTCCTACGCAGTCTATAGAGATTAATGAGGCTGTATATTATTTACCTGCTGGTAGGATGATATTTACTGTTATAATCTTTTTATTTTTATTTTTTTAAATTGACGGGCAGACTTTTCGACCGGACTGGTCCGACAAACTTTCCAGCGTACTTTCAACTGACTTTTGAACGGACTTGCCTACACACAATCACACCAAAGTCCGACGGATTCGCACGTGATGACGGACACCGGACTAAAATAAGGAAGTTGATAGCCAGTAGCCAATAGCTGCCCTAGCGACGGTTTTTGTCCGTCGGACTAGCACACAGACGAGTGATGAGTGGATTTCTGGGTTCGGTGGAGTTACGACGTAAATATTTGAAGCCTGTTCCAAATCTAAAGTCCGTCAGATTTGCGACTGGAAAGGTCCGCTGAAGGTCCGGTGAAGCCCACACACGATCAGATTGTTCGCCGGAGTTGGTCCGTCGGCGTCCGTCAGACCAGCCTGGTCGAAAAGTCCGACTGTGTGTATGCCCCATAAGGCACCACATGCTCAGCCTATTCACAGTACAGGTTCAATTTAAGGGTACAGCACCCCCTTTGGTATAAGAGACCAGCTCTGGACCAGAATAAAATAAAGAATAAAAATACTACAAAAATAAGTGTAGCGCCCACCAACTTAGGTGTGTGCTAATCAGTTAATTAGGATTAGTGTCAGGTAAAGTTGCCAGTGTTTTACCCTGTTGGTGTAAGCTGGTTGGTTAATTTGGTTGGGAGATTTGATAGAATAGAGGAAGGTGTGGCCACCTACACTCTGCCCTGCAAGATTTCCATCACTTTCTTTGAAATGTTCTGGAAGGTGGGTGGACTGAGGGAGCCGAGTGGCAGGTAGTTTTTGGAGACCGCTCTGAGCCAATCATTGTTTTGTTTGGGCAGAGGCGGGACTGTTATAAAAACTAAGGTCACATGTTTCCTGGTGTGGATGGAGATGGGAATTGATTCCAGAAAGGCTGCAAAGATGTGATCAGCAAGGAGCAGGCTTGAAGGCCTGGGGGTGTAATGTTCTCAGTCCTGGATAGCACAAGAACTTTAACCTGAAGGCCTGAGGGTTCAGAGACCTCAGTGCTGGATGGTTCACCACCTTAAGTCACCGAAAGAAACTTCGGGAGCAATGGGTCAGACGTCACCGTCCGGGACGGTTCTGGACATGCGAAGCAGGAAGCAGTTGCTAAAAGGATGAAGTAGATCGGGGTGCGCCCTGACTTTTCCTGAACTGACCTGGGAGAATTGCGGGAGTCGAGATAGGCAGGTGAGGCCTGGTACTTCTTATGCCGCGTACACACGAGCGGACTTTACGGCAGACTTTGCCCAGTGGACTGGATTTCGTCAGACAATTCGATCGTGTGCGGGCTCCAGCAGACTTTGTTTTCTCAAAAGTTGGACGGCCTTAGATTTGAAACATGTTTTAAATCAATCCGTCGAAATCGAGTCCGGTCGAAAAGTACGCTCGTCTGTATGCTAGTTCGACGGACAAAAAGCCACGCTAGGGCAGCTATTGGCTACTGGCTATGAACTTCCTTGTTTTAGTCCGGTCGTACGTCATCACGTACGAATTCGACGGACTTTGGTGGATTGTGTGTAGGCAAGTCCGTTCATTCAGAAAGTCCGTCGTAAAGTCCGTCGAAAAGTCCGCCGGGCAAAGTCTGCCGTAAAGTCCGCTCGTGTGTACGCGGCATAACATCCACATACCAAGGTGTTTTTCAGAGAGGCACCGGTTGGTTCATTAAGGGAAAAGGATATAACTACTGATAAGGAATTAAAGATTAAGAGGCAACTCATACTTCCTGGAGCCATAGACTGTAAATATTGCAAGTTCTTTTCTAACAAGCAGCAAGGAAAAGAATAAAGTTTATGTTCAAATGTTACTGGACTGTCTGCTGATGTTATTCATGCAGGGGAGGAAGAACGGGGAGCCACTGACGGAAAGGTATGAACTAACAGCAGGTCCCAAGGGAGTAGTGCGCTACATAAGGGTAATATTAAAACAAAGAATCTGTTTCCATAAAACATGTGAGCACATCAAAAGCACTTATTTATTCTTTTTAAATTATTTGCATGGGTGAAATGTTTAGTGCTTCACTTTCAAAGACATTTTACTTTAGGCTGCCAAATCTTTGACCTTGGTATCTAATGTGTAGATTATGATAATAGCTGCATTGTGTGGGCAGCCATATGTTTTGTTCTATTTTAAACCACACAGACGGCTTCATGCAGAGAGTTTGGTTACGGAAGGTTATTACTCAGCATCTCTGCATTTAAGTCTCTTGTTCGGTTTTCAGTCAGCTAGATTTTACACCTTTCTGTGATAAAATTTGAAATATATTATATATTAGATAATATACACTACATAACCAAAAGTATTGGGACACCTGCCTTTACACGCACATGAACTTTGCAGCTATAACAGCTTCAACTCTTCTGGGAAGGCTGGCCACAAGGTTGAGGAGTGTGTCTATAAAAAATGTTTGACCATTCTTCCAGAAGCGCATTTGTGAGGTCAGGCACTGATGTTGGACAAGAAGGCCTGGCTTGCATTCCCCCACTCTAATTCGTCCCAAAGATGTTCTATCAGGTTGAGGTCAGGACTCTGTGCAGGTCAGTCAAGTTCCTCCACCCCAAATGCGCTCATCCACACTATATTACCTAAAGTATTGGGCCACCTGCGTGGCCCACAATTATCACCCTGATATACTTTCAGTTTAAGTTTTTTCCTCCGTTAAGGAATCGGATTTAATGACAATGGAGTGTTACTAGTAAGCCCTGTTCGACTACTGTTTGAGAAAAGAAATTTATTTACAAGATGTAATCGTTTATATGTGCCTGTAACATAATCTTTTCTTAAAAAAAAACAATAAATAAAAGTGTTAAAAATAGTATTGGGCCACCCCTCCAAATCATTTGGTGGAGGGGGGATTATGGTGTGGGGTAGTTTTTCAGGGGTTGGGCTTGGCCCCTTAGTTCCAGTAAACTCTTAAGGCGTCAGCATACCAAAACATTTTTGGACAATTTCATGCTTCCAACTTCGTGGGAACAGTTTGGGGATGACCCCTTCCTGTTCCAACATGACTGCGCACCAGTGCACAAAGCAAGGTCCATAAAGACATGGATGAGCATTATTTACCTTGCACGTGTAGCAAGGTCTCCGGCCTTCTTCAGTCTAATGAGAACCTCCAGGGCCAGAGATAGCTGACATCCTTCTGTATATGGTGGGTTGGGAGGTATAGTGGGTGCAAGGTGGAAGTTATTGGGCGCCAGACACTTTTTGAAAGCAAAAGAGATGTTTATTTCTCTTACAAACTTTTATGGGGGAAAGAGGGTTAGGGCCAGGACATCCTTAAATTGTTGCAAGTTCAATTAGCAGACTCCGAGACTTTAATAGGAGGATAGCCGTGCAGGTAAAAGCCTCCAGCAAGAAGCCACATCTGCACATGCAGGAATGCTGTCTCCTATGGCAACAGTCCTTAACAGGTCCTAACACAAAGCATAACAGTCCTTTCACCTTCACTACAACTTCTCCTTGTAGTTCTTCAGTACACTGAGCTCCTGGCACTCACTAGACCCACTAATTCACTGTCACTGAATCCCTTGAGCTCCTCCAATCTTTACGGTGGTATCCACCTCAAGCGTCACCCCCGTTTCTCTACTGGGTTCCTAGCTTGGCACTCCCGATACTCCTCAAGCTTCACCCCACTGGTCCGCTCGGTCCCTGGCTTGACACACATGGCTGCTCTACAAGTGTCACCTCCGCTAGCTGGGTCCCTGACTTGATCCCCACCTGAAGTTTCCCGATTGTCATTTGGTGAGAATACTGCTCTGGTACTTGCTTCAGCTACTCACTGTGGTCCCTGGTAATAAGGTAGTTGGTCCCTTAGTGGCGACAGCTTCTTCTCAACCTCCAACCATGACAGGTTCTCCGGCCAACAGAACCGTCACTTCTGATTGGACTGCAAGCCACAATCCCAACCCTACGCTGCTCTCTTGCTTCTGGATAGGCCCTCAGACAGCCTATAAGCCAGACGCCCCCAGGATAGACTCAATCTCCGGCCTAGCAGCTCTTCGCCCACCCAGACAGCTGTCCAGGGGGCAAAGAACCTAGATCACCTGAATCCACCCAAATATATAGGCTCTCCCAGCAGGCCAAGGGATTCAAGAAAACCCTTGCCCATTGGCTGAGATACTCCATATACCCATAACCTGACCTTGGGTTGCCCTTCTCATATCTAATACCACCAAGCACCTGGCCACCTAGTGGTAGCAGAAAAAAGTGCAACAAGGCCAAACTTAGGGAGAAATCAATGGATCTTTAACAATCAACCAGGATAACTACTCCTGGCAAGTAAATTTGTGAGGATCATCCCTGCCTAAACTCCAGGGTGCTACATACGATTTTTCTTTTTTATTCCACAGCTTTGGCATGCATTGTAGGCCCAATTTGGTAGTCAGAACTCTAGAATATTAAGGTCTCTCTTTTTTCTAGTATTGAGATATAAAGGCCAGAAAGGGCTAATATGTACAAATTTTTCCAATATATTACATGCCAAGATATGGAAGTGGTGGTCTGTTGACAGATGTGGGATGGGAGAAGGCTTGCATGTCACATTTAATGGTATCACCAGCAAGTAATGATACATTGATACAGCTATATATTATACATTATGCATACCTCACACTATGTATTTTATATGCTATGGGGGGTATGACAAGGGCAGCATGTGAAAGGTTTTATCAACCCGAGGCAGTTTTTTTTTCCAGTAATTGTTTGTTATTGGAAGCAGGTTTTAGATATACTATCAGTTGTATTGTAAGGTCATATCCCTTGTACCCTGGAGGTATGTTTCCTGGGGGGTGGTAGAGAATGAGGTTTGGATGGGATATGTTAAGGCCTTCTTGCGGGAGACATTATTTTTGGCACGTAAGCAAATTATGCTTAAGTAGATGCAGCCTGTACCCCCCTTGAGCAGTCGATGGCTCATAGCTGTTAATCAAATACTTCCATATAAAAAATGAATGTATGAACGTAGGAGAGCCCCTCAGAACTATCATAAAATCTGGGCTATAGGGTTGAATTCATCTTCAACTTTTGATAGTAATGAAAGAGAATAGTATATGTGGAGCGGGGTATAATTGGATCATTAATTGTAATGGATATGAATTGATGTATAATGCTTTTTGATTACGGTAGTTATGATGGTGGGCGCCAGAAACCTAATTGTTGGGGTTTTTTTGGATATAGTGTTGGTTGTTTTAATTTGCATTGAGATGGTCCCTTGAGTAGCTAGAATGGAATGTGAGACTTTGACATGTGAAAAAAGTATTTAAAAAAATGCTTTAAATTGTGTTCTTATATCTGCTTGAAATTCATTTTTAAATCATTTAACACCAACATACCATATAAATACATGAATATCTGCAGGTTGGCACGTTCCCGCAAATCGCCGTTTGTGTATGTCAGCTCCTTTAAGGAGCCGTAGCAGGTGCATGCGTGCCCGCTGTATGGCGAGGGACCGTGGCCGGGAACGAGAGCCAGAACTGGGATCTGTCAATGTAAGCAGACAGATCCCCGTTCTGACAGGGGAGTTAGAGACAGATCTGCTGTTTCTAGTGATTAGGAACAGCGATCTTTCTCCTCCTCCAGTCAGCCCAGCCCCCATACAGTTAGAAACACTCCCAGGGAACACATTTAACCCCTTGATCGCCCCCTGGTGTTAGTCCCTTCCTTGCCAGGGACATTTATACAGTAATCAGTGGCTATTTAACTCTGATCGCTGTATAAAGGTCAATGGTCCCAAAAAAGTGTCAAAAGTGTCCGACCTCTCCGCCGCAATGTCGCAGTCCCGCTAAAAATCGCAGATCGCCACCATTACTAGTAAAAATAAATAATAAAAATGCCATAAATATATCCACTATTTTGTAGACGCTATAACTTTTGCGCAAACAAATCAATATACGCTTACTGCGTTGTTTTTTTTATTTTACCAAAAATATGTAGAAGAATACTTATCGGCCTAAACTGATGCACAAATTAGTTTTTTGACATTTTTGGGGGGGCATATTTATTATCACAAAAAGTAAAAAATATTGTTTTTCCAAAATTGTAATTTTTTTTTGTTTATAGCGCAAAAAATAAAAACTGCAGAGGTGATCAAATACCACCAAAAGAAAGCTCTATTTTTTGGGGGGCTAAAAAGGACATCAATTTTGTTCGGGTACAGCGCCGCACGACCGCGCAATTGTCAGTTAAAGCGATGCAGTGCCTGGTCATTAAGGGGGAAAACCTTCCGGTCTGTAAGTGGTTAATGTCATATGACAGATAGATAGACAGATAGATAGATAGATAGATAGATAGATAGATAGATAGATAGATAGATAGATAGATAGATAGATAGATAGATAGATAGATAGATAGATAGATAGATAGATAGATAGATAGATAGATACTTATTTCAGTTTCACATTAGTAAGAAGGTGTTTTTGTTTACCCCTGTGCTACTACATTGAGAGGGACTTCCCCTGCACGCACTTCTTTAGTATTTAGGACAGGATAAGCCCACTGATTTCCTCTCTTCACCGGTTAATGGTCAGCCATTGGCTAGCAGCAGTTTTTTTCCATTCCCTCCCATCACTGCCGTCACTTCTCTGACCTTGTTTGTGATTACGGCCAGGTTGTGGTTTCAGGCTGAAGAAGAAACTGTAGTGGAATTTCACTAATTGGACATTTTAAAAAACATTCTAAAGAATCATTGTGGTTTTATCACCTCATCTCACTAGAAACGTTCACAGTATTGCGTCTCTGATGTTTAATATGAAAGAGATTCATGATAATTAGAGAAAAGGTGAAAGTGTGAAGGCAGGGGCGGTGTCACTCTAGAGCAGGCGTTCCCAAGAAGAACTTAAAGATATAATAATAAGAATTCAAAATGTGGTAAAGCTAGATGCTTTGGAACCAAGCAAGGTTTTTTTTACACCTCCTGCTAAAAAAAGAATTTTTAGTAAGAATCACCCAATTAAAACGAAAAAGAAATATGTCCCACAAGCAAACACAGACAGACTCCCTTACATTGGTGGTCAGTGGAGAAATACCCTTTTGGTGGTCAGTGGAAAAAGGGCACCCTTACCCTTTAGTCAGTAGGTGCCCCCTTACATCTGTGCTCAGTGAGAGAAAAAATGCCTGTTATATTGGTGGACAGTAAAAAAAAAAAAAGGACCATTTTATTGGAGGTGAGTGGGAGAAAGGCATCCCTATATTGTGGTCAATGAAAGTAAAGAATGCCTCTTATGTTTGTAGTTAGTGAAAAGAATGTTAAAAAGATTGTTAGGGTCATGCCGTTGGCTTTGCCAAGTGGCATTGACTTCACAAATGATGTGCAGGCACCATTAGATGGAAGGTCAGTCAGACACAATTCAAGGAACCCTCAGCAACCTCTGGAGGAACCCTAGTTGAGAATGTCTATCTTCTCTAGAGTTACGTTGGAGCAGTATTCGACTGAAAAGAGAGGACCGGGCATGGCAGAAGCCGTAGGTAAGGACTTTGGATACATTTTAAAAAGTGTAGCGCTACCCCCGCAAGGGTTGCAGGTGAGTTCCCCACTCCTCCACAGCCAGGCAATAAGCATTTTCCACTTTCATCCAGTCACAAGGAACAGTCTTTGAGCTTGGTTTTTATGTTTTATTAGGGGTAATAACTTGGATGGGGAATAGGAACCATGAGATGCCCAACTTGATAGCGACAAAACCCGGGACAACTTAATCCCTATATACACACTCCAGAACTGTCAAAATGCAACAGCCCCTTAAGGACTAGGAACTCTCAGTCCCTTAGCAAGTAGCACAAAGTGTTGTAGGCTGCATTCCAGAATAACTCCAACTCCCCTGTAGACACTGATCCCAGCTCTACTGACTGTAGAAAATACCAGCCCACTTGGATGCTTCTTTACCAGCCCAACTAACTGCTCCAAAGATCTCCCAGAGCAAGGCAAAAGAAAAAATTAAGCACAACGCTGTCTTCCAGAAGTGTCTCCCCTTGTGGCAGTGTCTCCCCTTGTAAGTCCCTGACCATGCTAATGTATTCACGTCTCAAGGGCCACCGACAGTCTCCTCCGCACTCCATCTTTTACCGGACCTCCTGCTGGTATGACTCATTCATATTTAAGGGCTGGCTCAGCCACCCTGCTAGGCCCTCTGCCCAGGGATTGGCTAAACTCCTCTAAGTATGCAGATCAACCCTCCTGGCCTCCGCCCTCCAGCTTTTAGAAATGTCTCCAAACTTCCAGAACCAGGGGGAGGCACCAGGGACCTGCCTGTATGAGTCATCCAGCCTGACCTGCAATACATTTTTGACCCAGATTAAGACTCACATGTTAACTATGGACAAAAAAATAAATTTGCCCACACTCACTCTAGCAGCACCCTAGGGGGTGCTACAATAACATTTTCAGCAAAAGCATATCTGAAGCATTTATTTTTGTTTGTTTTAGATAGAGATTTGAAGAGCTGGTACTCCTGTTGGTTTTTTTTTGCTGTCTGTGTGTGTCTATACATGCCAACCACAGCAAGAGAGAACCTACCCTGACCAGGGTTTCGTTTACCAAGGAGCAGAGTCTAAGTTATGGGTGGTCTACTCCAGACCAGAGCGCCTGATGGTGGAGATGGGTTGGCTGCTTCCTGCACCCAGTTACTACTAGCCAAGGCAAGATGAATGAGAGGCTCTAGTGGGGTGCCTGCACCTGAATGACAATTAGTGGACCAGTACTGCACTGGAGAGGCTGAGTACAGTGCAGCGTACAGAGGTCCCAGGGAACTGGAGGCTGTACAACAAAGATAATTTCCAGGGACAAGTAAGAGAGTGCACAGTGGAACTTCCAAAAAGAGGGTACTACTCAGCATGCAAGTTTTCTAGGGAAAGGTGAGCAAAGTGCTCAGGGGGGATTTATTGTTATTGCTGGGGGCGTAATTGTTGCTGCTAGGGGCTTTTTTGAGGCTGCTGGGGGATTTTTGTTGCTGCTTGGAGAGTTAGTATTGTTGTTGTCAGATTTATTGTTGCTGCTAGGGGATTTATTGATGCTGCTCGGGGGTTTTATCATTACTGCTGGAAGATTTATTGATGCTTCTAGGGGATTTATTGTTGCTGCTGAAGGATTTATTGTCATCGCTGGAGGATTTATGGATGACGCTGGGGGTTTTATTATTGCTGTCAAATTGTCAACAATTTGTTGTTGCTGCTGAGGGATTTATTCTTCAAAAGGGGGTGGTGCTGGGAGGTAGGTAGGGGCAGAGACAAGGCACACTGCTGGGAGGTGGGTAGGGGGCAAAGACAAGAATGGGGCAAGTACCTGCACCTACTTTCTGAGAAGAAAAAGCCCTATACAAAAGCACTGTGCAATCTATTTATCTATTTACTGTCTGTGAAGTGTTGAATACTTCTTTAGAAACTTTTTGATGTTCCACTGATAATCCGCATAGCAATATAAATTCTACATGCTATAGGTCTGCAAGGTTTTATGAAATGATAAAAATGAGGGCAGAGATCTATTACAGAGATATTCAGCTTCAAGATAACGCAAGAATTATTTATGTGTTCTACATGGGAGATCCTGTTATGCAAAGGTACTCAAGCCAGTTATATAGTAACAGCTTCTTGCAGGTTCAGGCAAACTGGATTCGGATAAAGTTTGGTTATTTAGGTTTCCATTACAAACCAAACACTGAAATATCAGTTTTAATGGACTGATATAAAACCAAATTTTAAAGACTTGAGCATATTATTATATTATGGCTCATATCACACTTGCGATTCCCAGGATCGCTATTACTGGGTACTTTGCCAGTGACATGTTAGCTATATATGGACACTTACCAATGTCAGGATTGCTTTAGTGTAAGCTGACCAGACGTCCCCGTTTTCCGGGGACAGTCCCCGGATTGGGGACGCTCTCCCCGGACTTAATATGTCCCCGGTTTTGTCCCCGGATTGGCGTGGCAGCAGCCATGGCACTATTTTCGGCTGCTTAGTCTCAGGCACTTCCGCATTTTAGCTCCGGGAGTCAGGCTGTAGCACCTGTTGCTGCCCGTCCCATCAGCAGTATCTGGCTCCTCCCTCACTCCGCCGCCTGTCCAATCAGACAATCCGCCTTGAATTGGTGTCCGCCCAACCCCGCCCACACTCCAGCCTCCTGCATGCACTGTGCTCAGCCTACTTGTGAAAACGAGCCTGAGAGGGGAGGCATAATTGGTGAGTGAGCCATCCGCTCCATGAACAGCTCTCCTCTCTCACCAGACCTCTTTGCTTCTTTCCCTTCTTATTCCGTTCTCCCCCTTGTGCAGACTGGGGGGGGGGGGGGGATTGTGCAGACTTGGGGGGAAGATTGTGCAGACTTGGGGGGTTGTGCTGACTGGCAGGTATTGTGCAGACAGGGGGGGATTGTGCTGACTGGAGGGGGATTTTGCAGACTGGAGGGGGGGGATTGTGCAGACTGGGGGGGGGGGATTGTGCAGACTGGGGGGGGGATTGTGCAGACTGGGGGGGGGGGATTGTGCAGACTGGGGGGGGGGGATTGTGCAGACTGGGGGGGGGGATTGTGCAGACTGGGGGGGGGGATTGTGCAGACTGGGGGGGTGGATTGTGCAGACTGGGTGGGAGGATTGTGCAGAATGGGGGGGTTATGCAGAATGGGGGGGTTGTGCAGACTGGGGGGGGGTGGATTGTGCAGACTGGGGGGGGGGGGGATTGTTCAGACTGGGTGGGAAGATTGTGCAGACTGGCGGATATTGTGCAGACTGGGGAGGGGGATTGTGCAGACTGGGGAGGGGGATTGTGCTGACTGGGGGGGGATTTTGCAGATTGGGGGGGAGGATTGTGCAGACTGGGGGGGGGGGGATTGTGCAGACTGGGGGGGGGGGATTGTGCAGACTGGGGGGGGGGGATTGTGCAGACTGGGGGGGGGGGGGGGGATTGTGCAGACTGGGGGGGAATTGTGCAGGGGGGGGATTGTGCAGACTGGGTGGGGGGATTGTGCAGACTGGGGAGGGGGGATTGTGCAGACTGGGGAGGGGGGATTGTGCAGACTGGGGAGGGGGGATTGTGCAGACTGGGGGGGGGGGGATTGTGCAGACTGGGGGGGGGGGGATTGTGCAGACTGGGGGGGAATTGTGCAGGGGGGGGATTGTGCAGTCTGGGGGGGGATTGTGCAGACTGGGGAGGGGGGATTGTGCAGACTGGGGAGGGGGGATTGTGCAGTCTGAGGGGGATTGTGCAGACTGGGGGGGGGGATTGTGCAGTCTGAGGGGGATTGTGCAGACTGGGGGGGGGGGGGATTGTGCAGTCTGGGGGGGGATTGTGCAGACTGGGTGGGAAGATTGTGCAGACTGGGTGGGAAGATTGTGCAGAATGGGGGGGGGGGGATTGTGCAGACTGGGGAGGGGGGATTGTGCAGACTGGGGAGGGGGGATTGTGCAGACTGGGGGGATTGTGCAGACTGGGGGGGTTGTGCAGACTGGGTGTAGATTGTGCAGACTGGGGGGTTGTGCAGACTGGGTGTAGATTGTGCAGACTGAGGGTGAATAGTGCAGACTGGGGGGGGGAATTGTGCAGGGGGGGATTGTGCAGTCTGGGGGGGATTGTGCAGACTGGGTGGGAAGATTGTGCAGACTGGGGAGGGGGGATTGTGCAGACTGGGGAGGGGGGATTGTGCAGACTGGGGAGGGGGGATTGTGCAGACTGGGGAGGGGGGATTGTGCAGACTGGGGAGGGGGGATTGTGCAGACTGGGGAGGGGGGATTGTGCAGACTGGGGAGGGGGGATTGTGCAGACTGGGGAGGGGGGATTGTGCAGACTGGGGAGGGGGGATTGTGCAGACTGGGGGGGGGGGATTGTGCAGACTGGGGGGGGGGGGATTGTGCAGACTGGGGGGGAATTGTGCAGGGGGGGGATTGTGCAGACTGGGTGGGGGGATTGTGCAGACTGGGGAGGGGGGATTGTGCAGACTGGGGAGGGGGGATTGTGCAGACTGGGGAGGGGGGATTGTGCAGACTGGGGGGGGGGGGATTGTGCAGACTGGGGGGGGGGGGATTGTGCAGACTGGGGGGGAATTGTGCAGGGGGGGGATTGTGCAGTCTGGGGGGGGATTGTGCAGACTGGGGAGGGGGGATTGTGCAGACTGGGGAGGGGGGATTGTGCAGTCTGAGGGGGATTGTGCAGACTGGGGGGGGGGGATTGTGCAGTCTGAGGGGGATTGTGCAGACTGGGGGGGGGGGGATTGTGCAGTCTGGGGGGGGATTGTGCAGACTGGGTGGGAAGATTGTGCAGACTGGGTGGGAAGATTGTGCAGAATGGGGGGGGGGGGGATTGTGCAGACTGGGGAGGGGGGATTGTGCAGACTGGGGAGGGGGGATTGTGCAGACTGGGTGGGAAGATTGTGCAGAATGGGGGGGTTGTGCAGACTGGGTGTAGATTGTGCAGACTGGGGGGTTGTGCAGACTGGGTGTAGATTGTGCAGACTGAGGGTGAATAGTGCAGACTGGGGGGGGGGGGATTGTGCAGATTGGGGGGGGTCTGTGTAGACTGGGGGGAATTTTGCAGACTGGGCTGGGAGGATTGTGCAGACTGGGGGGAGGATTATGCAGACTGGGGGGGATTGTGCAGACTGGGGGGGGGTGTTGGGCTGACTGGGGGACAGGGATTGTGCAGACTGGCAAACTGGGGGATTGTGCAGACTTGGGGGGGATTGTGCAGACTGAGGGGGGTTGTGCTCACTTGGGGGGGGGTTGTGCTGACTGGGGGGGGGTTTGTGCTGATTGGGGGGGATTTTGTAGACTGGGCTGGGGGGATTGTGCAGACTGGGGGGGGGGGGTTGTTCAGACTGGGGGGCTACACAGTTCTCTGGATGGTGGTATGAGAGGAGGCCTGTAATGTGCACAGTGCTCTGGACAAAATGTGAGAAATAATGTATATATCATACAATCATTCCATAAACACATACCACATACACTGCATATATCATTTGAGGAAAATATGCTTACCAAATAGTTTACCATTTGCCAATAAAAAATAAATTTAAAAAAATGTCCCCGGATTTCATTTTGAAAATCTGGTCACCTTACTTTAGTGGGCAAAAAAATACTCACCTGATTATACAGAATTTCTCTCTTGTTGGTCGGATTACTGAGGCTTTGCTCATTCATTGGTAAAATAAAAGTGCATGAAAATACCTTGCCAGAAATCCTTAAAGCGGAAGTAAACTCATCCATTTAACAATTTCAAAAAACAGTTACATTTCCGGCACAAGCCGGGAATGTAACACTCCCATTGGTTGTGCTCTCAACCAAACTGTCAAACCATCCAATGACTGGTGTCATAGCTGATTACATTTGCAGCATCATGGCAGTTGTAGATCAAACAGAGGCCAATATGGCAGCTTCCTTGGCTGAAAACAATAGGAGGTTTACTTCCACTTTAAGGGAGAGCACAAAAGTCACCTGAAGACATTACAAGCACTCAAGTCACCTATAGGCTTCTGCTACATACCTGAGCATTACCAGACTTACACCTTATGCCGCGTACACACGGTCGGACTTTCCGGCATACTTGGTCCGGCGGACCAGAGTGTGCTGGACAATCCGCCCGTGTGTGGGCGGCGGCGGACTTTTCCGGCGGACTTCTTCCCAAAAGCCCGCCGGACCTAGATTTAAAGAAAGTTTCAAATCCTTCCGTCGGACTCAGTTTCGGGCGGAAAGTCCGCCCGTGTGTGTGCTGGTCCGACGGAAAGCCCGCTCGTGTGTAGGCTGGTCCGACAGACCAAATACTACACGAGGGCAGGGTATTGCATCTCGCGCTCGCTGCAATAGGAAAAACAAATCTTCCTATTGCGGCGAGCGCGGGGCATACCAGGCCCTTAGGTCTGGTATGGATTATAAAGGGGAACCCCTACGCCGAAAAAACGGCGTGGGGCCCCCCCTAAAATCCATACCAGACCCCGATCCGAGCACACAGCCTGGCCGGTCAGGAAAGGGGGTGGGGACGAGCGAGCGCCCCCCCCTCCTGAACCGTACCAGGCCGCATGCCCTCAACATGGGGGGTGGGTGCTTTGGGGGAGGGGGGCGCCCTGCGCCCCCCCCCCCCCAAAGCACCTTGTCCCCATGTTGATGAGGACAAGGGCCTCTTCCCGACAACCCTGGCCGTTGGTTGTCGGGGTCTGCGGGCGGGGGCTTATCGGAATCTGGGAGCCCCCTTTAATAAGGGGGCCCCCAGATCCCGGCCCCCCACCCTATGTAAATGAGTATGGGGTACATGGTACCCCTACCCATTTACCTAGGTAAAAAGTGTCAGTAATAAAACACAACACAGGTTTTTAAAATAATTTATTAAACAGCTCCGGGGGGGGTCTTCTTCCGTCTTCGGGGGTCCCTCCGGTTCATCTTCTCCCGGCGTCCGGTTGGTTCTTCTCCGCTCTCCGGCCTCTTCTCCCGGTGTCCCAGGTCTTCGGCCGGCCCCTCCGCTGTCTTCAGGTAGCTCGATTGCCAGCGGAGGTCCGGACTTCTGGGCTTCTGGGCTTCTTGGCTTCTTGGCTTCTTGGCTTCTCTTCTCTTCTCTTCCCCCAGATGTTGACACGACGCTCTCTCCGGCTGGACTGGTCTCTGAGGGCTGCGTTGTGACTTATATAGGCGGAGACCCCGCCCCCATATGATGTCACAGTCCCTGGGCATGCTGGGACTGTGACGTTTTAGGGGGCGTGGTCGACCACGCCCCCTAAAACGTCACAGTCCCAGCATGCCCAGGGACTGTGACATCATATGGGGGCGGGGTCTCCGCCTATATAAGTCACAACGCAGCCCTCAGAGACCAGTCCAGCCGGAGAGAGCGTCGTGTCAACATCTGGGGGAAGAGAAGAGAAGAGAAGCCAAGAAGCCAAGAAGCCAAGAAGCCCAGAAGCCCAGAAGTCCGGACCTCCGCTGGCAATCGAGCTACCTGAAGACAGCGGAGGGGCCGGCCGAAGACCTGGGACACCGGGAGAAGAGGCCGGAGAGCGGAGAAGAACCAACCGGACGCCGGGAGAAGATGAACCGGAGGGACCCCCGAAGACGGAAGAAGACCCCCCCCGGAGCTGTTTAATAAATTATTTTAAAAACCTGTGTTGTGTTTTATTACTGACACTTTTTACCTAGGTAAATGGGTAGGGGTACCATGTACCCCATACTCATTTACATAGGGTGGGGGGCCGGGATCTGGGGGCCCCCTTATTAAAGGGGGCTCCCAGATTCCGATAAGCCCCCGCCCGCAGACCCCGACAACCAACGGCCAGGGTTGTCGGGAAGAGGCCCTTGTCCTCATCAACATGGGGACAAGGTGCTTTGGGGGGGGGGGGCGCAGGGCGCCCCCCTCCCCCAAAGCACCCACCCCCCATGTTGAGGGCATGCGGCCTGGTACGGTTCAGGAGGGGGGGGGCGCTCGCTCGTCCCCACCCCCTTTCCTGACCGGCCAGGCTGTGTGCTCGGATCGGGGTCTGGTATGGATTTTAGGGGGGCCCCACGCCGTTTTTTCGGCGTAGGGGTTCCCCTGTATAATCCATACCAGACCTAAGGGCCTGGTATGCCCCGCGACGGGGCTCGCAAGGTGTCAATCTCGCCGATAAAAGCGGCAAGATTGACATCCTTTTCTAGTCCCGTCGCACCTGAGTCACGTTCAAAATGAACGGACTTGTCCGTGTGTGGGCAAGTCCGTTCATTCTGAAAGTCCGCCGGAACTCCGGCGAAAGTCCGTCGGAAAGACGGGCGGACTTAGCCCGCCGGAAAGTCCCGGCGTGTGTGGGCAAGTCCGTCCGTTTTAAAGTCCGGCGCACCTGGCGAACAAAGTCCGTCGGAAAGTGTGCCGGACCAAGTAGGATAGAAAGTCCGCTCGTGTGTACGCGGCATTATATGAACTGTTATCTACTCATCTATATGAGGACTGATCCCTTATCATGTATACAGGCGTATATATGCCTTTGAAGTGTGGTCTAACCCTTTCAGACTGTGCTATATGCCCATAATTTGGTTATCATACCTGTGACCCTCTGATACATTTTTCTTGGATGTGTTTCACTTGTTTATATTTTATTTTTCATTATTGGTAGCTGGACACAATATTATTAGGATTATCACTTATATTTGTTGCACTGTGTGTATCACTTGTCACACACTTGTGGTATGTAGTTGCTAGGATGTTCATGCCACTCATTTACTTTACAGGTTTGCACATATACAGATACTAGGTACTTTTAGATCATGCTTTGTAGTTACCACATTAGGGACTTACCTGCACTGCAGCTCACTTACACGTTTTATAGGGTGTATGCCTTCTATCATTACAGCTATATACACCTCACAGGAATACCTATATATGATGTATTGACTTTTTATCCTAGGCTGGGGTCTCAGGAGATGTGCGCCGGTGAGGCCTTTATACCTACGGTGTAGTCCTCTTACTCCCCCCATATACACCTGTGGGCCCTTGGCTATTAGGTAGCGCCACACACCCCATTTATTTGCCTGTTTTCTTCAATTAAAGTTCCCCTAGGGGAGCCTTATTAGGGGGGGGGAACCTTTCTCTCCTACCCTCATCCTAAGCGCGGTTGATTTTTTTATAACGCGAATATCTTGCCAGAAAGCAGCTGATAACTTTCTATGCTCTCTTCCTATGCTGCACACTTATCAGTTACCATTGTTCTAAGCTATCTCTGGGTACTACAGCACACCGCCCCCATGTGATGGAAATTAGGGGAGCTGGAAGTTTTTGGTAGTCCTAGCATGCATCCTGTCCTAGGGTAATAAGGCTTTACCTTCATAGATACAGTGAGTGAGCACTCTCACACTAGGACAGGAAATGTGTTATGCCGCGTACACACGAGCGGACTTTTCGACCGGACTGATCCGACAGTCTATCCGATGGAATTTCGGCGGACTTCTGACGCACCTTCCGAACAAACGGACTTGCCTACACACAATCACACCAAAGTCCGACGGATTCGTACATGATGACGTACGACCGGACTAAAATAAGGAAGTTGATAGCCAGTAGCCAATAGCTGCCTTAGCGTCGGTTTTCGTCCATCAGACTAGCTTACAGACGAGCGGACTTTTCGACTGGACTCGAGTCCGTTGGAAAGATTTGAAACATGTTCCAAATCTAAAGTCCGTCAGATTTTTGACTGAAAAAGTCTGCTGCAGGTCCGATGAAGCCCACACACGGTCGAATTGTCCGCCGGACTCGGTCTGTCGGACTAGTCCAGTCGAAAAGTCTGCTCGTGTGTACGCGGCATTAGGGGCAAAATCACCAGGTGAAAATAAAGTGAAAAAGAAAACCAATTCAGCCACCCCATCTGGTAAGCTGGGATGAATTAATTTTTTTTCTTGGGTTTAGATATACCTTAAATAGTACTACATTTCAATATTTCATATGTAGTGCTCACCTACTTAGGTGTGTGCTAGATTAGATAGTTAGTGTTTTACCCTGTGGTGTAAGCTGGTGGGTTTGATTGGCATGGGAGGTTGATTAGAGTAGAGGAAGGTGTGGCCACCTACACTCTGCCTGTGTAGTTCCTTTCATTTTCCATGACCTGGTCTGGGAAGTGGGAAGAATAAAGGATTAGAGTGGCAGGTAGTTTTCTGGAGACCCCTCTGAGCCAATCATTGATTTGCTTGGGCAGAGGCGATGACTTCTATAAAAGACTAGGTCACAAGCTTCCAGGGGGTTTTTTGTCTTGGTTTTCTTTCTTGTTTTTGGGGAGTTCCAGAGAGTGAAAAACCAGAGAAGAAGGATGTAGAGCTGGTGTAGCTTGGGTGCTCTCCCCTTCGGGGGAGGGGGAATATGCATGCGGAGAAGAGCCACCAGGAGAAGTTATAAGAAGGTTGCTACTACTGACAAACACAAGGACTCGGAGAGGATCTTCTGTGGAATCATGGATGGTCGCTTGGTAACACACGTGAGTGTAACCCAGGGGAACAGTGCTTCTAAGAGACCTTAAAGGGGTTAGAGTGCGGGTCCAGGAAAAGGAATAGGAGTGGGCCTTAAAGAACTAGCACCCTGGAGGAATCCAAAAGGTCCTCTCTTTGGACTTTATTCAGAGTATCGTCCTTGGAGTTAAATTAGAAGTGCTGTGCAGTCAGGAAATAGTGACTAACAGGAGGAAGGAAAGATGCATTACACATTTGGAACCAGTGCAAGATGGAGCTTATACTGGGAAAAGGCTTTACATATTCTGCATTGAGTGTTATATGTTCATTGCCCAAATCTTTGTGAGTTATTCAGAGTGGCTCTTCAATGCAATGCAACAACAAATATCAGAAACAAAATAAAGCCTTAAAGTTTAAATGTTCATGGACTGTCTATCGTGTCAGTCTGTGAGGGAAAGGGGGTAACGGGAAAACACTTCAGGAAAGAACTAACTACCTAGCAGCTCCTACGGGGGTAGTGCGCTTCATGGAGGTCCCACTGAGTTTTTTCTTTCCGGAAAGTCCGTTACCCCTAGCAACCTCGCAGTCCCATCAATACAGTGACTGTATCCCGGATAGTCCTAGGGGACCATTGCAGGCGGCACCTTACCATATACAGAGATGCATGGCGTGGGTACAGCGCCGGCATCGCCACTGTTGACTACAAATTTGTCCTGCTACACAGTCGGGGATGTGATGAGAGTTGTGGGTGACGCTGTTGCCCTTGGAAACATGGACACAGGGGGTGGTGTGGTACTGGAGACAATACAGGGACTATTTCTCTTACAGTTGGGGCATCACAGGGAACATTTCCACTGTGAAAAAAAATCAGTTTGCTGATGTAACCTGCAGTACTACAGAGCCTGCCACCAGATGTTGCTATGGTGCGGCAGACAAATGTTGTGTTACAGTTCCTCGTGCTCTGAGCCAACAAGCTGAAGGGCGGAGCCACGCCCAGGAGGAAAGAGTATCAGCGTTCAGTGTGCCACGCGATATACACAAGGCGGAGGAAGATGGCAGCACGTGTTCAGAGCACACCCGCTATGCAGCGATTTACTGATCAGCAGGACCAAGTCCTCGTGGACACCGGCATTCGCCTGGAACTCACCGGAGGACTGTCGCTTGGAGTATTTGGGGGCGTGCAGAGGCTCTGTATGCTGTGCCCTGCATGTTGGAAGCCTGCAGTGGGAGTCTGTGCTTGGGCCCTCTGTGGACATTGCGGATCGCAGTTAACATGCCTGGGACCTGTACAGCAAGAGGTCCGGTACTACTTTGCCAGTCCTAAAACAGGACTTTGTCAGCCTCAAGTACAGATGACCGGAGGGGCCGGAGAGGGCCGAGGGTTGCCTGCACCTGCAGCAGAGGAGTTCCAGTCTGGTTCAAGGGAATCGGAGGTACTGAAGGTTCAGGTAGGACCTGTTGGGGAAGCCTGTGACTTGGCCAGGGACCCGGGGACTGAGAGTGTGTTTGGGAAATCCCCGGAAGCATCCCCTGAAGAACCGGTCAGTGTAAATAAGCCCCTTGTTTTTTTTTTACTTGGAAAAAAACAACTTTATTGATATAACACACATTTTACAAGTCAATCGGGTACATATAGCCACAGAAGGTCAGATACAGATTGTGCCATTGAAATTAAATATGCGAAAATATTACAGGGCATGCATACACATATATTCACATATGTCATAAGTTATGCAACAGTACAGTCCAACATAAATATATTGTGTTTTTGGTGTAGGGGAACGCTGCACTTGATTTGGAACCATTATACATAGGTCTCCCTGTACTCCAACCATCTATCCCAGATCTTTGAATATTTTTGCGCGGATCCCCTGTGTGTGTAGATCAGTTTCTTAAATGGCAGGGTGTCATTAACTGCTTTTTTCCACAACTGTAGTGTGGGGGGCATATTCTGCATCCATCTCTGCGCTATTACTTTGCGTGCTAAGAATAATGTTTCAAAAATGAAAATTGTGTGGTATTTGTCCACCTCCACATCTGGCAATAGCCCCAAAATACATAACTTAGGGTCCAACACCACAGGGGATCCCATATTATCATGGAGGAAACGGACGACCTGCATCCAATAAGTCTGAATATGTGTGCAGCTCCATATGAGATGGTAGAACGTGCCTGAGTCAGCTCTACACAGGCGACACGTCGGGTCCGGGGAGTGCTGGAACTTTGCCAATCTCACCGGTGTCAGATAGGCTTTGTGTACTATATACAGTTGTGTCAGTCTATCAGACAGCTTGGGGGACACCGTCTTGGTTCCCTGTAAAATCTCAATCCAGTCAGTGTCATCTATAAGTCCTATGTCCTGTTTCCATACTGTTTTGGCCTTGTGTGAAATAACCGCTGCACCTCCTTGTCATATTGTATAATATAGGTATGATATAAGTTTGGAGGGGTCATCCCCCATAACTATACTCAGCACAGGGGGGGGGCTCCATCTCTACATCCAAGTTGGGCAACTGGGCTCTAAGTGTGTGGCGGAGCTGCAGGTATTTAAACGCTAATTGGTGTGGAAGGGAGAACTCCTCCTTGAGGGTCTGAAACTGCTTGAGCCAGGAGGTGAACAAGACCTGATGGAGATACAATATTCCATGTCTAGCCCAAACTACCAAATTTGGGACTGTCTCCAGTTCCGGCATATGACTGTTTAGCCACAGTGGGGTGTGGGAATGAAATTTCCCCACATTCTGCTTCTTTAGAGATATTTCCAATACCTTTTGATGATGTAGCAACATGCCCGCGTTGTACCGCGTAGAGGGAACTTGTAGTTTTTTCCCCCTAAATATAGCCTGAATGGGTGTATACGCCGGGTGTCCCGGTTTGTCACAAACCAGAGATCTATAATGTTGCATTTCCAACGTGTGGAAGTGGTACATGTGGGAAAGCTGCGAGGCTAAATAATAGTCCAGCAGGTCCGGGAGAGATACACCCCCCATATCTGTGGGGTTTTTAAGGGTTTGCCAGGCTAGCTTGTGTCTACTATTACCCCAGACAGACAAATTTAGGATAGCTTCCATCTGTTTGAAGATTTTAAGGGGAATATATAGGGGGGCATGCCATATCAGATAAAGAATTTTGGGCAGTATGATCATTTTAATTAAATTTAACAAAACCATTGAGCTTTCAGAGTTTTGGTCTGTATGTCACTGTAACTGATTACAGTAATAAATTGTTCCTTACTTATGGGGACAGTCCCGGGTTTGAAGGTGGCTTACTGACCTGCCTGCCTGTTCACTCACCCATTGGCCTGTTCACTGGCCTGCCCACCTGCCGGCCCGCTCACTATTTTCTTGGGGGGGCCAATTGCCCCATGCCCCCCCCCCCCGATCCACCCCTGGTACTATGTGCATCACCCACCCCCTACTCCACCCCATTCTCAGGAATTCTGATTTTCAAAAGTTCTCAGTTATGCATATGATGTAGCAGATGGAACCCAAACACCATCTTGCTGAAAACCAAGGGGATCAACTTATGCCCCGTACACACGATTGGAAATTCGGCCAGCAAAAGACCGATGAGAGCTTTTGGTCGGAAAACGCGACCGTGCGTATGCTCCATCGGACTTTTGCTGGCGGAATTCCCGCCAGCAAAAGATTGAGAGCATGTTATGAATTTTTCAGTCGGAAAAAGTTCCTATCCGAAAATGCGATCGTCTGTACAAATTCCGACGCGCAAAATTCCTACGCATACTTGGAATCAATTCAACGCATGCTCGGAAGCATTGAACTTCTTTTTCGCGGCTCATCGTAATGTTGTGCGTCACCGCGTTCTTCACAGTTGAAAGTTCAGAGAACTTTTGTGTGACCGTGTGTATGCAAGGCAAGCTTGAGCGGAATTCTGTCGGAAAAACAATCCAAGTTTTTTCCGATGGAAAATCCGCTCATGTGTACGTGGCATTAGTCTTTTGAAATAACCTTTTCTAAGGTAAAACTTTGCAATACAATGAAGAGTCATCATCTCTAACCAGCTAAGCTAATGCCTGTATAATATTAATATTAGGAATGCTAACATCTAAAAACATAAAACTAAGGGGGGAAAACACAACAGCATTTTATGTTCTAAATCTTCTCTTATACAGTAATCAAAGAATACATGTTATACTCATACTTCCCTGCCACGTGTAATCTACGACTCTAGACTCTTCCACATACATCCTTACATTTTTTTTCTTCTCTGTGGTTTCGGAGTACACATAGAATAATAATTTCTCTATTTTATGGAAATGACTTATAACACTTCCTAAATTTAACAAAACCATTGAGCTTTCAGAGTTTTGGTCTGTATGTCTTTGTAACTGATTATAGCAATAAATTGTTCCTTACTTATGGGGACAGTCCCGGGTTTGAAGCACTAATACCTGGCATTTGGGGTTGAGCAATATATGTGCTATACTACCAAAAAAAATGTAGGGAGATTTGGGGAAGAGTCAAGCAGTTAAAGAGCAGTGTTATACAAGATGAAGACGAGTAGGAGTTATGATGCATAGGTATTATTTTATATGAGTAATATTTTATTTTATTTTTATTATTACCATTTATGTTTAATCTCCAAGTGTAGCCAAGGCTCTTGCACACGGGGCGGCTGAGCCTGTACACTGTACTCATGTTTAGGATGGCACTGCTGTATACACAGGTACAGGCACAACGCACAGCCTATCATGTCAATGTAGTGCTTCCGTCCGAAGAAGCCACTGTTTCCTCAGGTCCGTTGTTCCCAATGACTCTGTAAGCAGCACCATGCTCTCTGACACACCTAGGCTGAAGAGGGGATATTTATTACGACAATATATACAATACTATAAAAACTAGGAATGCACCGATACCATTTTTTTTTTACAGCGAGTACGAGTACCGATACTTTTTTTTTATTTTTGGAATGGCTGATACCAATTACCAATACCTACCAGCATCTGTTTACACTTCAGATGTTAGCAATGGTACAAAGCACTGAAAAGTAATTTACAAATTAAATACATTTTTTTTTTTTTTTTTAATGATGCGCCTTTTTCAATGTGAAACATGTAATTATATGTTAAAAGTGTAAAAAATATTAACTAACAAAGCAAACAAAAACAAAAAAAAAGTTTTAATTATTAATAGTTTATACAATAGAAGTGAAGAAAAAAAATCAGCAGGATAATAATAATTAAATGGAGAAGGAGAATAAGGAGTTAATTAAGACTGGTTAGAGTAAACTGAAGGGTTAAGCAGTGGAACATTTAATGAAAAAAAAAAAAAGCAAAAAAAAAAACAAACTTTTTTTTTCTCTTGACAGGTTGCTTTAACCACTTCAATAAAGGACACTTATACACCCTTCCCGCCCAGACCAATTTTCAGCATTCAGCGCTCTCACACTTTCAATGCCAATTACTCAGTCATGCAACGCTGTACCCAAACAAAACTTTTATCATTTTTTTCACACAAATAGAGCTTTCTTTTGGTGGTATTTAATCACCACTGGGTTATTTATTTTTTGAAACATAAGCAGTGGCGGCTGGTGCTAAAAATTTTTTAGGGGGGGCACAAACAAACTGAAAAAAGAAAAAAAAATCAATTGCAGCCTCACTGTGCCCATCAAACGCAGCCACTGTATCATCAAAGGCAGCCACTGTGCCCATCAAAGGCAGCCACTGTACCATCAAACGCAGCCACTGTGCCCATCAATTACCGCCACTGTGCCCATGAAACGCAGTCACTGTGCCCATCAAACGCTGCTACTGTGCCATCAAATGCTCCCACTGTGCCATCAAATGCTCCCACTGTGCCCCATTAAATGGTCCCACTGTGCCATCAAATGCTCCCACTGTGCCCATCAAATGCTCCCACTGTGCCATCAAATGCTCCCACTGTGCCATCAAATGCTGCCACTGTGCCATCACATGCTCCCACTGTGCCATCAAATGCTCCCACTGTGCCCATCAAATGCCGCCACTGTGCCGTCTGCCCGGCACCTACCCTGCCTCGGTGGGGCAGCGGGTGACGGCGGGGAGCGTTTTCCTCCATGTCGTGGATGTCTTCTACCGTCCGCTCCTCCCGTCCTCTCTTATGATTGGATGCCTGATAGGCGTCCAATCACAGCGCCTGTCGTTTCAGCCAATCAGGTGACGGGTAACAGACCCGAGCACCTGATTGGTGGACAGGCGGTTCAGTGTTAGGAAAGCGAATATTCATTCGCTTCCCTAACTAAGCAGAGTAAATTGCGAGCGCCAAGCATGGCGCTCGCTGTTTACCTTTTTTGACGCCTATTAGAGCATATGGCTTTAATCAGGTGCTTCAAAAAAAATACCCCACCGCTGTAATTTAGGCGCCTGGCGCCCGAAAAGGGGCCGGGCGCCTGAATAGGGGGTGACAACGGCGGCCATGGATAGATTCATGCAATGCATGAATCTATCTGTTGGTGATACAGGGGGCGGATGGAGAGAGGGGGCGGTGCCCGTGCGCCCTTATGGACGCACCGCCACTGGACATAAGTAAAAAAGAGCAAAAATTTTGGAAAAAAACCCCACTTTTTTTAGTTTCTATGACAAAATTTTACAAATAAGTAATTTTTGTTCATAAATTTGGGCCAAAATTTATGCTACTACATATCTTTGGTAAAAAATAACCCAAATAAGTGTATATTATTTGGTCTGTGTGAAAGTAATAGAGTCTACAAGCTATGGTGCAAATCATTGAAAATTGAGCACACCTGATGCACTGACGGCCTATCTCATCTCTTGAGGCCCTGAAATGTCAGGAAAGTACAAATACCCCCCAAATGACCCCTTTTTTGGAAAGTAGACAGTCCAAGGTATTTAGTAAGAGGCATAGAGAGTTTTTTGAAGTTGTAATTTTTTCCCACAATTCTTGGGATGATTTTATTTTTTTTTTACACAAAATTGTCATAATAACAAGTTATTTCTCACACACAGCATATGCATACTTCAAATTACACCCCAAAATACATTCTGCTACTCTTTCCGAGTATGGCGATACCACATGTGTGAGATATTTTCACAGCCTGGCCACATAGAGAGGTCCAATATGCAGGGAGCACCATCAGGCATTCTGGAACTTAAATTACACATAAAATTTCCTAACGACCTATTACACTTTCGAAGGCCCTGGAGCAACAGGACAATGGAATTACCCACAAAATTACCCCATTTTGAAAAACAAACACCCCAACATATATTCTATGAGGCATAATGAATCTTTTTAATGTTTTTTAAGTCTTCAGAAAACGTGGAAAGAAAATGAAAACGTATTTTTTTTTTTACACAAAGTTTTCAATTTATATAATATTTCTAACACATAGCATGTACATAGCAAAAATCACACCCCAAAATACATTCTGCTACTCCTCCTGAGTATGGCGATACCACATGTGTGAGACTTTTACACAGCTTGGCCACATACAGAGGTCCAACATTGAAGTAGTACCCCTCAGGCATTCTAGGAGCATAAATTACACATATAATTTAATTCCTTCCTATCACACTTTTGAAGGTCCTGGACCACCAGGACAGTGGAATAACCTACAAAATGACTCCATTTTGGAAAACAAACACCCAAGGTATATTCTATGAGGCATGGGCTGCAGATAGGTACTCGGGTATTCTGATGGGCTGGAGATAGGTGTTCAGGTAATCTGATGGGCTGCAGATAAGTTGTCAGTTATAGTACTCACCGAGGCCGAGATGCCGAGAGCGGTTCACCCTTGCCACTAAGCGCAGTCCGCCCCCTGGAGGTGATACAGGGAGTGAATGGCACAAAGAGGCACAGGCTACCCCGATGGACTGTAGGTATCTTGCGTGAAGGTCCTTGCAGAGAAGAGCAGCTGTGCAGATACTGGTGGGCAGTAGTACAGGCTGGAACAAAAGGGGAGACAGTCCAGAACCAGGCTGGGGGCCAAACACAGGAACAATAACTTTACACTGCAGGTTTTGAGGAATAGTGTCTCAAAGACACGGATAGTCCAGGTACAGGCAGAGGGTCAGGCAAGGAGACAGGAGACAGTCCAAGTAACAGGCCGAGGGTCAAACACAGGAGACTGGTGGAAATCCGATTAAACAAGCCGAGGTCAGGTTCAGGAGAAGAGCAGAGGAATCCAATAACAATCCGGGTCACAACAGGTAGTCAGGCACAAGTACAGGAAATAGGATCAGATCACACAGGAAGCTGAGACAAACCAGCAATTTGTTTGATTCTCTGAGCGCCTTTTATAGGCCGCCCAGAGGATCACGTTGGGTGGGCGCTAGAGCGCATGTACGAGCGCCGTAGCGCGGACCGCGAACGCGCATGCGCCGGAGCGCCATTCCGCCACGCATGCGCGCAAGAATACGGCCAGAATGGCAGGAATGAACATTCTTCTGACATAAGTATTTGTGTACTCTGATGGGCTGGTGACAGATACTTGGTTACTCTGATGGGCTGGTGACAGGTATTCGGGTACTCTGATGGGCTGCAGTTAGGTACTCGGGTACTCTGATGGGCTGGTGACAGGTACTCTGATGGGCTGGTGACAGGTACTCGGGTACTCAGATGGACTAGTGACAGGTACTCGGGTACTCAGATGGACTAGTGACAGGTACTCGTGTTCTCAGATGGGCTGGTGACAGGTACTCGGGTACTCTAATGGGCTGGAGACAGGTACTCGGGTACTCAGATGGGCTGGTGACAGGTACTCGGGTACTCTAATGGGCTGGTGACAGGTACTTAGGTACTCTGATGGGCTGGTGGCAGGTACTCGGGTACTCTGATGGGCTGGAGGAAGGTACTTGGGTACTCAGATGGGCTGGTGACAGGTACTCGGGTACTTAGATGGGCTGGTTACACGTACTCGGGTACTCTGATGGGCAGGTGACAGATACTCGGGTACTCTGATGGGCTGGTGACAGGTACTTTGATGGGTGGTGACATGTCCTCTTTATTAGATGGGGCAATCAGTGTGATTGGGTGTACACTGTAGGCTGTAACGAGCTGTAACTGCAATCTCCTCCTCACACACGATCGGTGTGTGAGTAGGAGAACCCGGTAACAGCTTGTTACCGCGGTTTGTTGACATTCTATGACCGGCTATGATTGGACACAGCCGGTCACGTGGTAAAGAGCTGATTATTATTGGCTCTTTACACTGATCTGGGATGGGCTATGCCCGAGGGACATGCCTCATCCCGGATGGCCACGCTGCGGGCCCTTTCTGTTTCGGTTGAGCAATGTTGATGATAAACATTGCCTGGGCTGGTTTTTTTTTTTGACAGCTCCAATTTCAAGGACTTTGTTTACAGTTCAGCTGTCAAAACGAGAACCCCACTGACAGCTGAATGAGTCAGGGCTTATGTTGCAACACTATATTTGGGCTGTACACTATATATATATATATATATATATATATATATATATATATATATATATATATATGACCCAAGTGGAGAGAGTGTACTACATCTCTAATATGGCTACCTATGTTTGGATTTTCTGCATGCACTGATTTAAGTGGAGTTGCTAGCTTAATACTGAGGGTTAGACTTTGAGCTTTTGTCAACAATAATACTCACTCATAACTTCACTCCACTGCACAAGATACTATATATAAGATACCACATTTGCTTCTGTGGTTCTGTTTTTGTACTGTGGAATACTACCTGTGACCAGCTAATACGGAGGGTTAGGGTTTGAGCTGTTGCCAACATTACTCACCTATACTGTATCTGCACTCCACTGCATGAGATACTATATACAAGATACCACATCTGTTCCTGGAGGACTCTTACCTCGTTTGCTCCTCGGGAATGTACTTTAGTACACCACAGCCCATCTTGGTACACTGTAAAAAATATTGTGCTGGGTCTGCTCAAAAAAATTGAGGCAACTATTTGCATCAGCTTTTTAAGTACTGTCAACTAAACTTATTTTTGTCTGACTCGTTACTTTTCATGTTTTCAACTTTGATTTAAGTAAAGCCAACTCAATTTTTTTCAGTTTATAGACCATAGTGTTTTAAGTTAGAAATATATGCCTTAAAGAGGAAGTAAAGCCTCTGAAAAAAAATACACCCTGCAAGACAAAGGCATAATGAGCTAGTATGCATAGCATACTAGCTCATTATGAATTACTTACCTGAGATGGAAGCCCCCGCATCGGCCCTCGTTCGCCTCTTCCGACGCCGCCATCTATCCCGGAGTGACTTCAGAGTATCGTGGCTCCGGCGCTGTGACTGGCCGGAGCCGCGATGACTTCACTCCTGCGTATGCGCGCTGGTGCCGCCACTAATGGCATGATCGCCGTTAGAAATTGCACGCTCAGTGCGCCTGCACCCGATGTCTACGACGCATGCGCCGTAGACATCGGTGCCGCTATTTCTGCAAATATCGCTTAAACCATTTAGGTTTGGGAGATATTTCTTGCACCTACAGGTAAGCCTTAATCTAGGCTTACCTGTAGGTTAAAGTGGTTGTAATGGGTTTACAACCACTTTAACTTGTCTGGAACTATGTCTGGAACTATAGTTTTAAGTAAAGCCAACTCATTTTTTCCAGTTTATAGACCATAGGTTCAAGTAAAGCCAGCTCAATTTTTCCAGTTTATAGACCATAGGTTCAAGTAAAGCCAGCTCAATTTTTCCAGTTTATAGACCATAGGTTCAAGTAAAGCCGGCTCAATTTTTCCAGTTTCTAGACCATAGGTTTAAGTAAAGCCAACTAAAATTGTTTCCAGTTTCTAGAAAAGTTTAAGATAGGAACACATACATTAACTTATTAATTTCAAGTACTTATATAGCACCATCAATTAACGCAGTGCTTTACATATACATTGTACATTCACATCTCCCTGCCCTCAAGGAGCTTACATTCTAAGATCCCTAACTCACATTCATACATACACATACCAGCGACAATTTACACAGGAGCCAATTACCCTACCAGCATGTTTTTGGAGTGTGGGATGAAACCTACAAAGGCAGAGGGAGAACATGCAAACTCCAGGCAGGTAGTGTTGTGGTTGGGATTTGAACCAGTGATCCTTTTGCTGCTAATCACTACACCACTGTGCTACCCTATTACTTAGTTGCTTAGTTATGTAGTTTTAAGTGATATTAACTTGTAACTTACTCAATTTTTATAAGTTGGTAAAACTTATTTTCCAAATGTATTTGATATATGTTTGAAGGTTTTTATATAAAAATAATATGTTTTTTTTTTTTTGAGGCCACTTTCACATGGGACAGATCCGTGATGATCCGCCCCGTGAACATCCACTGCTCAGTGGGGATCTCTCCGTTGATCCCTGCTGAGCCAGCGGATGACAGGGCAGTCCCTGCACACTGTGCAGGAACCGCCCTGTCAGATCTCTACTGTCCCCTATGGAGGATCGGATGAACACGGACTGTCTGTCCGTGTTCATCCAATCCGCTCTGCAGACGGATAGAAAAATAGGATTTTCCTCTTTCTGCAGAATCGGACGATAATGGGGATGGATGATATCGGGTGTCAGTGGATGTTCATCCGCTGACACCCGCTATCCCATAGGGATGCATGTATGTCCGTATTTTATCCGAAAACAGATGGACAAAATACAGACATACTGTCCGCACGTGTGAAAGGGACCTAAAAAGAATGGTTTCATGAAACAGGCTTTCAAAACAAATTAAAATGTATTATTTATAAAGTGTTACAAAGCAGCACCAAATGTAAACATTTAAAAAAAAAAAAACTAAAAAAATGCCTCTTTCTCAGCTAACAAATTAAACTGAAACACACCCATGTAACATACAGTATATCTGTAAAGAACATAGAATACAAAATGTATTAACTTTTTTTTAAGCCTTTTAAGAAAGTAATTTGCACTTTAAGGTGTGAACGTTTGAAGATAGATTCCCCACATCTAGCTCTAAAAAGATCTTCTGAAAAACTTCAAAAGGTATATTTTCGGTTTTCAGGGTAGCTCAGACTAAAAGCATGAATGCGTCCCATAATCATTCTATCGGATACAAAATGAGAGTGCTATATGAAAAAATACACTATACCAATATGTTTGTTTTTCCTGCTAATGCAGCATTAATATGATATATTTGCTTTTGAAATGTAATAACATAGTGCAATGTGGACGGGGCTTTAGGTTACATAATCTAACGTTGAATGTCCAATATCTCGAAAACCGAACAAACAGAAAGTTTCGTTTGTGGTACAAATCGGCACAAATGGAGCACAAGATGCGGCACAGATGCGGTGCAAACGAATGTTATCTTTGTTTTTAAATTTTGATAACATTGTGTGCAAAGTGGGCGGGGCTTGATGTTACATAATCTGAATTTGAATTCCAATATCTCAAAAACTGAGCCGGCTGAAACAATCATTTTTGTGGCACAAAATAGTTTTTAAGCTTGAAGGGGTTGTAAAGGTTCGTTTTTTTTTTTTTCACCTTAAAGTGAGGTTCCACCCAAAAAAACAAAAATACATGAAAAATCCTAAAAAAAAAACCAAAAAAAACATTTGGATATTTTTTTTTTAAACTTATCTCTAAATACCTGTTGCTAGTCTGCCCCTTCCAGGGCCTGGGCTGGTGACATCACTTCCCCCTCGGCACAGGAAGGGCTCCGCTCTGCTCCCTCCCTCCTGTCAATCATCTGGGACCCATTACAGGTCCCAGGTGACTGAGAGGCCAATCACGGCGCGCGGCGCCGCTCGCGCATGCGCAGTGGGTGCCAGGCTGTGAAGCCACAGCCCAGCGCCCACAGTTGCAATGCCGGCGCCGCTGAACGGAGGGGGAGACGAGCGGGGCTTCGATCCTCCGCATCGCTGGACCCAGGGACAGGTAAGTGTCCAATTAAAAGTCAGCAGCTGCAGTATTTGTAATTTTTTTTACTGGACCCCCTGGGTGGAACTCCTCTTTAATGCATCCTATCCATTAAGGTGAAAAAACATCTGTCAGTGACCAGCCCCCCAGCCCCCCCCTTTTACTTACCTGAACCCTCAAACTTGTCCCACGGGGATGAGCTCTCTCTCTGCCTGGGGTTCTCTGCTCTTGATTGGATAGATTGATAGCAGCGCAGCCATTGGCTTCCGCTGTTGTCAATCAAAATAAATGACGTGGGTGGCAGGGGGCGGGGCCGAGTCCTGCATTCAGCGTCTATGGACATCGAATGCTGGACTCGAGAGTATGCCCGCAAGGTAACCCCCGGGAGATGCGAGGAGGAGCCGCGAGAGCCGCCAAGGGACCCCAGAAGAGGATTTCGGGGCCACTCTGTGCAAAACGAGCTGCACAGTGGAGGTAAGTATGACATGTTTGTTATAAAAAAAAAAAAAAAAACGAACCTTTAGTGTCACTTTAACAGCTGGCAGTCCCTCTCCCTGCATCTTGGTTGCATTTTGTCGCATGCAGTAAGCACAAACTTTGCGTGCGCACAAGTGAGTTGTCTCAATAGGTGTGTACAACGGACGTATGTCCATTTATTATAAATATAATAATCGGCAAATAAAATAAACATTTTGGATGGTATGTTAAACAACAATTAAAGTATGTGAAGGATAATTTGTTCAATGTTCACTATTACCTTTCACAGGCATTACATGACTTTGTAGTGACTTGGAAAAATTCTTGTCACTGGTGGCGCTGTTTTGTCCTGATTGGACTCAAAGGTATGGGAACCGCCTTATGCAGGTTTTCAAAGTTCCAAAAGACGTCAAACTCTTTAAAATATACAGCATCAAAACGTATGCGTTTGGCAAATATATGTGTCCCGCAATTTCAGTCAAATGAAAAGATAATTTTTTTAAGTAAATGTAACTCAGTTAGAATATGGAAATGCACATACCTTAAAAGTTTTGTCTAGATTACTCAATATTATACCTTATTTTTGTAAATGTAAAAGGTGTGTTTTAAGAACCAATGAAAATTAAGTAAGGTACTTAACCCCTTCCCGCCGACCGTACGCACATATGCGTACTCGGCTTTCCGGGGTTATACCGGGATGATGCCAGCAGCTGCAGGCATCATCCCGGTACTGTTGTTTTCAGCGGGCGATCGGCTACCCGTGTATAACAACCGATGCGGCTAAAAGCCGCTCGGTTGTTATACCGGAGGAGCGGGAGGGGACATCCCCCCCCTCCCGCCGCCTCCCGCCGCTGTTACCGGGCCTCCCGTGCAATCGGGAGTCCCGGTGTCCGTTTGGCTGCCTTCGGCGGCTGGGGGCGGACTGGAACGAAGCTGCGAGCGGCTTCGTTCCAGCCTTCTTGTTGAAAACGCGGAAGCGACGTCATGACGTCACTTCCCGTTTACTCGGCTGCCAATGGCGCCGAATTTAAAAAAGTACACAGTATTCAGAATCGCCGTTTTTGGCGATCTGAATACTTTGAAGTGTAAAGGAGGGATGGGGGGTCTTTTAGACCCCCGATCCCTTCATAAAGAGTACCTGTCACCACCTATTACTGTCACAAGGGATGTTTACATTGCTTGTGACAGCAATAAAAGTAAAAAAAAAAAAAAAAAAATTTTAAAACACAATTTATAAAAGTACAAAAATAAATAAAATAAATAAAAAAAATAAAATGTTTTAAAGTGCCCCTGTCCCCGCGAGCTCCCGCAGCGAAGAAAACGCATACGGAAGTCGCGCCCGCATATGTAAACGGTGTTCAAACCACACATGTGAGGTATCGCCGCGATCGTCAGAGCGAGAGCAATAATTCTAGCCCTAGACCTCCTCTGTAGCTCAAACCTGGTAACCGTAAAAAAATTTTAAAGCGTCGCCTATGGAAATTCATAGGTACCGTAGTTCGTCGCCATTCCACGAGTGCGTGCAATTATAAAGGGTGACATGTTTGGTATCTATTTACTCGACGTAACATCATCTTTCACATTATACAAAAAAATTGGGGTAACTTTACTGTTTGGATTTTTTAAAATTCATGAAAGTGTCACTTTTCCAAAAATTTGCGTTTAAAACACCGCTGCACAAATACCGTGTGCCAAAAAAATATTGCAACAATTGCCATTTTATTCTCTAGATTCTCTTCTAAAAAAATATATATAATGTTTGGGGGTTCTAAGTAATTTTCTAGCAAAAAATACGGATTTTAACTTGTAAACACCAAATTTCAAAAATAGGCTTAGTCATGAAAGGGTTAAAATATCAAAATAAATTAATCAACATTTATTTATATGTTGAAAATGATACAATTTTTATGTTAAAATTACAAGCCAACAGAATCCTTTTTTATCAGTGTATTTCATACCGGACAACTTTAGCCCTTGCGCAGAATTATCAGAAAATATTGTGCACTGAGGTGGGATTTATTATAGGCTCCTAGTCTGCCTCAACCAAACTGTTAAACCATCAAATGGCTGGTGTTATAACTGATCATATGTGCAGCACCTTGAATGAATTTCTAACAATGTGAGTGTTTTTTGTTCGGCTAAGTCCATTATTTGAAAATGGAATGTTAAATGCAAATTTTTAAGTACTTTAGAACAATATAATAAATGTATTGAAAGTTTTAGTACAAACATTCATATGAATATTAATTTGAAAATCTACGAGTGTATGGGAGCTTTAAAGTGTTACTAAACCCACAACAGTAAAATCAACCTGTATATGAAATAAAGCATGGTTGTTATAATCACTGTCAAACCTAAGAAGTTAATCCTGCTCATTGTGTGAAAAGGCTGATTGATCCTGTCCTCTCTGATCCTCCCCTTCTTCCACAGTCCCCAATCCATCTCCTGATAGTACAGATCCTTAAGGGCACTCTGCACATGCTCAGTTTGGTGTGTATTGCTAGAGAGTTTTTTTTTTGGGGGGGGGGGGGGGCAGGTGCATTTAATTAGCACAGGGCCAATCAGCACTGTCCACACAGAGGCTCAGGGGGTCGTGCAGGCTCATAGGACAGCCAGAGCAGAATGAAAGCTCACAACAAGCCTTAGGAGCTGAATGCATTTCTGGCAAATCAATAACTAATTTTCCGTAAAATGTACTTGCAGGATCTTTAAAGGGATATAGCACGAGGAAATGTACACGTACTGTATTGCAGAGATGTACTGGATATGTTTTTTTGACATACGCTTTACCTAATGCAATAATCTGATGGGTGAAAAGTTTAGCGCAATGAAGGCAACTTCAGCAGGTAATTACATTTATTTATGCAGTTCTTTACAACAGAGCTAAAAGAGGGACATTTAAGGAGAAAGGAGGGACAGAGACATTTGATTCCAAATGAGGGACAGTTAAAAGAGAAGTATGGACTTTAGGAAAAACAAACATTTATATTCACCTAGGTGGATGCAACATGGATCCTCTGCAGTGAGAATTGAGCGATCAAACACCACTGATCACTCAGTTCTCCCCTCCACTCTGAGTAGAGAGCCATAACTGTCAGTCACAAGCTCTCTGCTCTGACCCCCCCCCCCCAGCGGTCACTGGAGCGCTAGGTTGTGGAGGGGGCAGGAGGGTCTGGCTCAGGCTCATAGTAGATCGCTGAGAGGCTGAGCCAGATGTCGGTCCAGGCATCTGGGTGGATCTCGACCATGTGGTCAGGATCTTTTCAGAGCCTGGACCGGCTCTGTGACATCAACCGACAGCGGGCTTTAGCAGCTGTCACGCTGAAAATGGGTCTCAGGAGTGCAGAACTAAGTGCACTCCTGTGACTTACAGGGGAAGTATAGCCAAAATAGCTTTGGTTAGGCTTCTCCTGTAAGGGAGAACTCCAGCTTGAGCTTTTTAGGCTGGGCTTCTCCTATGGGTCACAGGAGTGCAATTCGTTTTGCACTCCTGTGACCCGTTTTCAGCAGGGAGCGGTCTGAAGTTCGCTCTCCACTTATTTTACTGCAATCAGTCGAGGCAGTGAGTCATCCCGACTTCCGAAGTCTGGATCCGCCAGCTGCCTTGACTGATGGCAGTCTCAGCGGCTCACAGCCGATCCCCGCCCGTTCACAGCTCAGTGAGCGTTAGCTCAGTTCACAGCTCCAATTAGCTTTGAGGAGCAGAGAAGAGAGATGCTGACTGACAGTCAGCAGCTCTCCACTCGGGGAGGTGAGAGAACCGAGCCGGTGGCTCGGTTCTTGGTGTTGAGAGACGCCGGGGACAGCTGCAGCATAGGTCTGATGCTGCATCCACTTAGGTAAGTATGAATCTAAAAAAAAAAAAAAAAAACATACTTCTCTTTTAAGGACTATGTAATAACACTTTTAATATATGTTTGCCACTTTTTTTGGTTGTCCACCACTTTCATTTCAAATGGGCTGCTTGGGTACTGATACCTAGAATGCTATCAACCTCATCTGTGTGACAGTGGGATTTTCTGTGCAGGCCCTGTCACTGTTTCCTGTGTGTTATTTGATTGTGGGTTTCCCCTTATTCTTTGAACTCTCCCTTCCCTCCCACCTTCACTTTGCAGTCTATAAGACAGGTTACTAGCACGCTTTTGCCATTGCTGTCTCTTGCATCCTGTGCCACGCGACAAAGCTCATATCTCGCACGAATCATGCCTAGGACATTACCCAGAACCACTTGGGGTTTGCAGAGGCTGGCTACAGCGCTTCTCCTGCTGTGTCTTTTGGGTTTAGACACTGCTAATTCTACAAGGGTAAGTCTGTTTCCTGTTTCAGTTTGACTTAGGCACGAGTCCAATTGTTGTGTACAGTTTGGCTGATTTACATAAAGAACTAAAGAAAGCACAAAATTATCCAAACGCATATCTTTCCCGTGTATGTGTGTAAAGCAGACAACAAATCTTGATGGGGCTATCTAGTCCACCCTTTCTCATCCAGGGTTCTCCTTATGGTTCCTCCAGAGGTTGCTAGGGGTTCCTTGTGCAATCCGCAATTTCTGCCTCTCAGATGGTACCTACTGACCCATACTTCTTTAAATATTTTAAGAATTTGGCAAAATTTTTCTATTTTGGCAAAATTTACTAAAGTCAATAGGGAAGGTAAAATTATCTAGGTGCAGTGTATCGAAAGATAAAACATCTTTTATTTTCATTTTAAATTGAGTAGTGTGAGCTACTATCGGGAATGTATTGCTGCCTGTGTTCCTTTGATTCAGCATCTCTATTTGCCCTGGAGACCATTGAGTGGACCACAGGTGTAAGAATGCAATATAAGTTGTCACCGGAACAGCAATCTAGGGCACATTTTCCAAAGGGGACAATGGCCTAAGGACTCTTTCACATGGGCGGCAGTGCTTAGAGTTCCCATTGACTTTAATGGGTACATTTGACTGGTGGTGCTACCTGTCAAACTCTTCTAGTTGAGTTAAAATGTGGAGCATTGCAGCTGCAACAGGTGTACAGCCCCATCCAGCTGTAATGGTAGAATATAGGTGGTCAGTTGGGGCAGCATTACTGAGACTCAACTGCTTGGTTTTACCATCCCCTTGCAACCCATGTGGAAGAGATCTTACAGGACATGTTTCATACATTTCCTCTCACTTCCTATTGTGTTTGCAGGAAATAAAGGGAAATATCCCGATGGTAGGAGTTCTAATCATTGCCTACTCCATCCAAAACTAAAAAAAGTTTTAACTTTAGATATAGAAACATAGAACATCCAAAAGAGAGCATTGAGAACCCCTTATAATGGCTGAGGCAACCCATGAGATATAAGAGTTTGGTGGCTGCCTTGAATAGGAGACAACCAAAATTGGCACAAAAGAATTGGGTGGACTGACCCCCAAAAAAAACTTAGAGGATGAATTAATACTTCCTACCCCCCTTGGCAAGCCATCTTGTGCCACCATGCTTTTACCCAAGCTAGCCTGCATCACACTGATAAGACCATCTGTTACAGGCTGGGGATGGAAAGGCTGAAAAAGACAGTTTGGCCAAAGGCCACCTGGAACAGATGACTAGAAAATGTGTTGGGACCAACTTCCATTTGCATGAGACCCTTCTCAATTTCAGTCTTAAATATTCTAATATTCATAAGGACCTTCTTCTGCAAACTGTCACTTTATTCTGCTAACAGTTGAGTTCTAGGTGTGTGGACCCAGTACACTATTCCACCAGCAGAACTATACAAACTGTCCAGTCTAGAACCTGTTCTTATGCACCAAAACGTGTTGCTGACAATAAGCAACATGACGTATAGGTGATCATGTTTCCCCCCTTGAAGTCCAGCCCCAGGTTATGTTGACCATACAGAAATCTTTCCCTCATCTCTACTACTTTATTAAATCAACCCTAATGCGATTCCACATGTGGACCATCCTAAAGAAAATTACATAATCTGTTTGGCTGACTCTACTGCAGTATAAGTCTTTCCTCACCCTTTCCATGTCTTGATTATAACATATTTCATTTTGGTAATGGATAGATACTGTATTTCCTTATCAATCATCTACCAATTGTTAATAATTATTCTGAAATAACAAAGGACCTCCGTACAAAATAGGAGTCGAAATTAGAAATTTGTGACACTGGGGGGGGGGAAATTTACTAAAACTGGTGCACGCAGAATCTGGTGCAGGGGAGTATATTTCTAGGTCTTATTGTCAAAACCTAATTGAACAAGCTGAAGTTAGAAACTGATTGGTTACTAGACACCGCTGCACCAGATTCTGTGTGCACTAGTTTTAGTAAATCTCCACCTACACGTCTCCTGAGGTAGCTCTCTCAAGATTCTCCTTCTCAGCAGAGGCCTCATGACCTTTGCATTGATAATAACAATGTGATCAGGTGCAGGACCACTGCAGAGTTCATTCATTTTGAAATTAGTTGATGTGGGCTGAATGTACCTATGAGTGTATATATAGCCAAAGCTTTCTCTTTTTCTTTTTTTCTTTTTTCTTTTTTTGTTACAGATAGAGTAGGAGATGAGTTGGACCCTGTCTTTTTTTTTTGTTTTTGCTGTTTGTGCCCCATTATGGAGATTCACTATCATTTCCTGTCGCAGAGACACAACAGGAAGTGGGAGTCAGAGCGTCTTCAATGATTGTCACTGGACCAGGTGTCTCTGTTGGGCAAAGAACATTTCCCCTCATTTTCTGGTCCAGTGACAATCGGATCATTTTGCGTTTCCCATCATTTTCTGTGTTGCTGTTAATAGTCACCAGGAAAAATAAAGAAGCTGAATCCACAGACCACAATAAAAACCTCATACATACATTCCAATGAGAGCACCAAAAAAACATACAGGGTTTTAATGATAAAATATATTTACAGCAGAAAAAAGCCAATAGGTTTTGGGGGCTCAAACACCCCCCCCCCCCCCTTTTATCAAGGATTGGGACTTTCCACTGAGTCCCTTTTGACAAGGGGTTGCTGCATTTATTAACACTGGCTTAACCTGCCCTCCTGAAGCTGTTCCAAGCAGTAAATCACAGTGCAGATCTATTTGGTATGTGTCATAGTCAAAATTCCTAAGCCCTGATCAAGACAGAGTGTGTTTGTCCCCTAAAACATGTTATTTTTTTGTGCTATGGATCAGGTTTATCTTTAAAAACCTTGGACCTTTAGACATTTGTTTGGTGTTCTCATTGCACTGTATGTATGTGGATTCTCAACTCTGGGTCTTTTCCCTGTTCCTAAGGGGAGTCCCCAATTTGTAGAGTGCTGCTGAGCCAGAGCCAGAGCCAGTGTGCCCCATGACAATTTCAGTGGCCTGTAGAAAATCTTAATCAAGCGCCCCATTTGTTCTTGTGTTTAGCCAAAACGTTTTTACTAATGATATACTGTAGTTTAAGTCAAATTACATTTTTATTGCCTAAATGCAATAATAATAATAATAATATTACTTTCCTTTCTTTTCACAGAGAGATAGAAGCCACAGGAGCAGAAATCGAGGTATGCCCAAATTCTTATTCTATGCATCCTAACATCCTGCTATTTAGTTGTTTTATCTGACCTGTGTGTCGATCAAATGTAATGCTGTGTGTCAGAATGTATAACGTACCTGGTGCTGGAGACCAATGGAGAGAGGGCTTTCCTTGTGGCTAAGTTCCAGGCTCCCCTGAAGGTGAAACAGTAGGAGTCAGGCCCAAAGTAACATGGGTTGCCTGCTGGGATGCTTGCAGAGATGTTCTGATTAGGATGCTTGTCAGAGGAACCCAGGAGTACAGCTGATGATACACTGGGGTGGTGTCAATTGGGGTGGCAGACAATTGGTGCCCATGAGACATAACAGGTCTTTGGTAGCAAGGAGACAGAAGCAAAGTCGGTTGGAAGCCAAGGTCAGGTGTCAGGTGAGATTCAGAGCAAACGTGGTCAGGTGGATAGCCAGTGTCATACACAATAGAGCATGAAGGGAAGATCCATTATTCAAGCTGAGGTCAGGTCAGGAGGCAGGCAGGAGACAGGTTCAGGACAAGCCAAGTCAGTTACAGGAACAAGGGAATCACAGAAACAACGCATGGAGGAGCCGAAGATTAACCAGCAACTGCAGATACTGACTGGCCTCCTTCTAAAGGCAGTTTGGCGCCAAACTAAGCTGGGGGTGTGCGTAACTGTGCGCCAGTGTGCATGCAAGTTTGTGAGCACACCTGTTTGCCAATGCGCATCCGTGTGTACATTTGTTATGTACCACTGTGAATTATTGCGGCCATGCAAGGTACAGGCATGGATGCCAGGTCTTTAAACATCTCTGTTGTGAATGGTGCCCTGACAGGAAGCCTTGTTTTCCCATTTAAGCATAGTGACCTTTAGATCCTCTACAGCTATCCATATCCCTGTTTATGTCCTAATCAAAACAGGCGTAGATTGCACCGAAAGAAGGTGTGTCTACTCTCTGGTCCCTCTTATTGATACTTGCAGAAAGGTAGGCAGTTTCCGATAAGTAGCATTAATCATCACAATGCTTGGTCTGCATTTTCAACAATTAAAGTGCAGCTGAACTGAAAGACATGTTTAAATGGACTTAAACCTCAGCATAATAAAATGTCCCCCCCAGGAGTTTTATGCCATAATGTACTAGTATTCACAGCATATCTGCACCTTATATCTGCCAAGCAATCCCCTCCAGCGTTGCAGAGTCAACATTCTCAGCTTTCAAGGAGGCTTCCATCTTCAACCTTTTTTTCCAGTTTTGGACTCTTCGGCCATCTGACTGGCCAGGCCATAATGATGTCACTCCCGTGCATGCAAACGGGAGTCACATCTTCAAGGCACAGAAGATTACTGTAAATGTATGCTGAGCTTCACATGAGTGTACATAAACGCTGACAGGCAGGGAGAAGGGTTTATAATAGAAAGCGGAACTAAACTCATTGATTTTTTTCCAAAACAGTCACATTCAAGCATGCCTTGCTTGGGCTGTCAACCAAATTGTCAAGCCATCAAATAGCTGGTGTCATAACTGATTACATGTGCAGCACCATAGCAACTGCAGATCAATTATGAAGAGGCTAAAATGGCAGCTTCCTTGGATGTAAAGAATAGGTGGGTTTAGTTCAGTTTAAACAAAATCTTGCTTGGTTACTGGGTATCTCTCTTCTTCTCAGCACTGCTGGGGTATAATGTCGAGCATGTGAATCCTAATAAATCTCCTCAGCATGACCTCCATGTGCTTTGAATTGACTTGAAGAACACAGGGGAGTACCTCCAGAGTACTTGTTCTTCCATATGAGCCTGGATAGCCCCAACTGGGACATGTGTTCTAGGTAAAACTGTTTAAAAGGGGATTATCTTAATTTTGAAGAGATGTCCCCCCACTTCCCATTGTATCTTCAGGAGGGGAAATTAAAGGAAATTTTCCAAATGCCATGAGTTTTAATTATTCCCTACCCAAGCCAAAAAATATTTTTTTTTACATTACTGTACATGAATAGAAAATCCAAAAGGAGTATGGGGAGCCCCTTATAATTGTCTGAGGCAATCCAAAAGATGTGAGTTTGGTGGCTGTTTTGAACAGGAGACACCTGTCCAAAACTAGAAAAACCGAATTGGGTGGACTTACTCCTTTGGCCAGCCATCTTATACTATCACAGGTCCTACCCAAGCTAGCCCTTGCTTCACACTGATGAGACCAATCATCACAGCTACATAAGGACAGCTTAGGCTGGGGATGGAGAGGCTGAAAAAATACATTGTTGGTCGAAATGGACACATGGACCTGATGACTGGAAATTCTTTTAGGACCAACTGTGAGACTCAGTCATGCTCTATTTGGGACCATAAGATGCTGACAGATTATGAAATCTACTAATCACAACAAAAGTGCAGTCTCCGAGGCTGTCATCCTTATGCTTTATCCACCATTTTAGGAATCACTGCTCTGGAGCCAGTATGTGCAAATCAGAGATCCTGATACTTTGGCTGCATGTTTGTTCCAGGTCAGGGACTAAGTACTTAAGAAAGGGATCAGGATGACAGTATATTATGCAAGCAATTTAATCACGCTGTAGTAGTATACTTTTATTTGTTCCCTCTAAATTATCAAAAGTGATTCAAATTTTTCTCTTTTCTTCCACAGGCCAGATACCCGCTGCTCATCTTGAAGGTACTAATCTCATGTCAATGTACTATTTCAATTATAACTAAACTCACATCCTCTTCCTCCCTCATCTTCTTTCTTACTTCTCCTTGTCTTCTTCCTCCACCAACCCTCTTTCTCCTCAATCTTTCATCCACCCCTCTCCCCACCTCACACCCCTACTCTACCCACTCCTATTGCTCTTTCACACTCTTCTTCTCAACAGCCCCCCTCTACCTCCTCTTGCTTCCCCATAACATTCTATCAACCCCACCCTCTCTCCTCTTCTTTCCCCACATCCTTTTTCTATCTACTCCCCAATACCGCCTATCCTGCACTTCTGTCTTCTACATCCTCATCTACCTCATTTTTCTCCACCACAATGCTCCACTTTATCCCTTACCGCCCTCTTCTGTTTTTCCCATCACCCTCGTTTTCTTTACCTTTGTACCCTCCTCTTGCTCCTCACACTCCTTCTTCCCTCTCTTTCTTCTGTGATGATTTTTTTTTATATTTGTTGTATTTACCAACTTTGGCAAACTTTCTCTTCAGCTGTCACACCCATTAATGGATCTTTGATCTGGACCAACAATACGGAAAGCACCTTCGTCCATGGTGGGCTCTCACTAACCAACAATAGGGTGCACATCAAACAGAAGGGTCTTTACTTTGTGTACACCCAGGCTACATTTGACATTGTAGCCTGCCTTAAGGATACACCACTCCTCCTCTCCCATGCTGTGATCCTATATTCCAAGGAGCTGGATGACGAAATACAACTCCTCCATGCACAGAAGACCGTCTGCGAAGAGAAAAATGCAGGGAAGCACAAAAATGTGGCTGTAACCCTTGGATGGAGGAAGTCCATCTTCCAAGGAGGGGTGTTCCAGCTGGAACACGGAGATGTGCTGCACACCCACACCTTAGCAATGAACTACCTGCTGGGCCAGGGTGGTGCCACCTACTTCGGCTTGTATGCTTTGTAACTGGCGAGGGTCTCCAGGGCAACTGTGCTAAAATCAGAGAGTTCCCTTAGTTTGCTTTCAAGTGGGCAAAATCAAAAAAATATATGATGCAGTCTGTCAATAGCAAAACAGCAGTTTTGTATTTCTAATTGCCCCTTGCAACATAGTTTTACCTGTTTAAACTGCCAGTAGATCTGTTAATCTCACACTTTCTTTACCGGGGGGGGGGAACAGTGCAGTGGAATTGCACAGGAGTATTGTCATTTGTGAGATAGATAGTCTTATGGTCCCTATCAGTGTGATATGGTTTGTCCCAAGAAATGTCACTTTTGCTGGACAGCGTGGCCTGTTACAAAAGGTCAACAGATCTGCAAGCAAGACTCAGAAAAACAAAACTACAGTGTTAATGCTATTTACTGACTGAATCATAGGACTGAATTTACTATTTACTGACTGAATCATAGGTATCTGCTCACACTTTAATCTGGATTCTGCATGAACGACTGCAGACAGAATCCAGAGATCACCATACAGGTGATCTGGGAATGTACTTCTAAAAGCCTCTGCTTTGTAAGAGGAGAAAGAGTAACCTACAGTGAGTGTGTTTGGGAATTCTTTTCCTGCATGAGAGGCAGGGGTTCTCAAATCACCAGATCTACCAACAAAGTGAGTAGAGTAGATGTGTGCTGTACAGTTGTGCCTAGATGAAACTGAACTAATGAACAGAATGGGTGTCCTCCCTGTATGTATATTAATGTTTCATTTTCAATTTTGATTGGAGTGTGCTCTTACCCTGTTTCCCCGAAAATAAGACCTAGCGTGATTGTCAGTGATGGCTGCAATATAAGCCCTACCCCCCAAATAAGCCCTACCCTGTTTCCCCAAAAATAAGCCCTACCCTGAAAATAAGATCTACAACTTTAACTAGGGCTTATTTGGGGGGTAGGGCTTATATTGCAGCCATCACCGACAATCACGCTAGGTCTTATTTTCGGGGAAACAGGGTAAGAATCATTTAAAAGTGATCATCTGACAAAGCTGTATTGCCAAAAAAACTGTGAATCGGAGGGGAGAACACTGGCATGAAATACTTTTTGTTGTCTAGGAAAAAAATATCACTAAAAGGCTTCCACAAATTCCCTGATGAAGATATTAACAGTACAATCCCATTAAACTGAAATGTGGTTGGTAAATTTAGAGGGATAAATCTTAACCTCCCAGGAACATTGAGTTTTGTTCATGATTATAATGATAGTGAGTGGATATTTTGAACTTTGTCCAGACATTGCTTAGGTAAACCAACCTTCCCTATTTTGTGCAATCTTCTGGAGATAGGGTGTTCATGGAACACCTCAATCCGAGCCTGACCTTGTGCATGTGGGTGGTTCCCAACTCCGCCCCCCCCCCCCCCCCCAAGCTTTTTGCTGCTGCCTACTTATGCATGCTTGATCTTTCAGAAATGTCTAACCTACTAAGGTAAAGTGATTTGATATTCACTTCAAACATCCAACTGTGCAAAATTTCTTCTAGGTATGCTTGGATGTTTGAAGGAAACCTCTCTTGAAAGAAACATAGGGGATGTCATTGATGACTTTGGGGTTGATTTACTAAAGCTGGTGTGTGCAAAATCTGGTGCAGCTCTGCATAGAAACCAATCAGCTTCCAGTTTTTTTGGTCAAAGCTTAATAGAACAAACTGAAGTTGGAACCATGCACCAGATTTTGCACTCTCCAGTTTTAGTAAATTAACCCATTTGACTTCTAAATTGCTAGATGCCTGGCTAGCATGCTTACCTTTTAATACTTTGAGTTACTGGGGTTGATTCACTAAAGGCAAATAAGCTCTTTACTTTGCAAAAGAAGCTTCAATTGTAAGGGAATTTTCTCCAGAGCTTAGTGAATGTGGTGAAATTTCACTTTGCAAAGAATACCCAATTAAATGCAAGGTAAATAAAAAAAAACAGCATTTTTTCTTGCACATGATTGGATGATGAAAGTCAGCGGAGCTTCATCTCATTCACTAAGCCTTGTAGAAAATATATTTGCAAAGCACAACTTCCCTTGCAAAGTGAACAGTCTATTTGCCTTTGAAAAAAATCAACCCTCATAACCCCCCCATCTCAGAACAACAAGTATGCAGATAGGGACCTTAGACTTTACTCTGACCTTCCTGAGTTTTGTAATTGGGACCCCGAAAGTACTTAAAGCCCAACTCTGGGCTGCTTTTAAATGCAGCCACAAATTGGGGTATAAAGCACCTAGGTACCCAACAGCTAGGCTTTCAGTGGCAGCACCCATATTTCTCTTAGAAAAGGTTCACTGAAAAGCAAAAACAGACTCACTTCTCTTCATTTCCTATGACATTACCAGACAGGAATCTTTCATTCTTCGCTGTATTTTAGTCTCATAAAATATTTACTAACTGTATCCTTGAATGTAATCCAATCACAGTTCCCCTAAAGACACCAAATGCATTTTTAAGTGCGGTTTTCATGTGTTTGCATCTTCCATGGGGAGGGTATTTTGTACATATAAGGCATTTTATATACTTTTTTTCAAGCTGTCTCATTCAGCTGCTGGAAATTAAATCTATACTGCAGCATGCAGGATTTGAAAACACACCCAGCTAAAATACATAGACGAGGACTGCGCTGTTTACAGTGATTATGAAGGACTCTCTATGTACTTTACCTGCTGTTTAAAGGGACTCTGCCACGTTCCTAAACAAATCCAGTAACCTGCAAAAAAAGAGCTGTTATACTCATCTCTCTATCAGTCCATATGTCTTGCCTTTCCTCTGTTCCAGAGCGGCAGCTTTCATTGGTGTCTTCAGCATGCCATGGTTCCATCCTCCGACCCCTATGTCACTACAGGATTCTGATACTGGGGACCGAGGATGGAGCAACAACATTCTGCAGGGAAAGGTAGGATACATGAGAGCTGAATATAAAAGGTTTTCTAAAACAGGGTTCTGGTATTTGGATTAGTTTAGGGAGATGACAGGGTCTCTTTAAAAATATATTGCGTTTATGTATAATTTTTCTTTTTATATTGTATTTTATATATATATATAATTTTTATATTTCAAATATTGTATGCAATTCTGCATATGAATATTTCATATACTTATTGCTTGCTGCCAGTAGGTGTCAGGCTATAGGCTACAGACTCTAGGATCTCTGCAGTGATTTACTCCTATGTTGTAAATAGCCTGTGTAATCCTGCAGTACAGGGCTATTCATGAATAAAACACAGCTGCTTAAGGCAGAATAAGACCTCGTTTACACGTGCAATGGTCCACCGTGAATTGTTTTTCAGAGCCATTTGACAAGCGGCTTGGAAGTGATATGTTGGCTTCTGAAAATCTGGTTTAACTAGCGAAAGCCCACAGCAAGCACTGCGCCACAACTGCGTGCATTACACAATGTTGCAAAATGACTGTGGTGCTGATCCATACGCTTGAATGGGTTGTGTTTGTGCCTGCCAAATGTGACAGATTCTGTAATTTTCACTGCAATGCACCACAACTGCTGCTGTGTAAAAACATGGCCTTGGCAGTTGGGGGCAGGGACAAGGGGTGGACAGGAGGGACGGCTGCCCTGGGCGCAATGGTTTACTGTAGGGATGGGGGCGCCTTCCTTCGGTTACAAGGCTGGCAGGGGTAGTGATAGCGGCAGTGATTTGGCAAGTGAGTAACTGCTGGGCATAGGATCCCCTAAGCTTGCACATTATTAATGTGGTGGTGGTGGTGGTGGTGGTGGTGGGGCAAATTGACATCTTTGCCCTGGGCGCAGAATGATCTTGTCCCAGTACTGGTTGGGGGGCAGAAAAAAAACGCAGTTTGACTACTTATTTTTACAACCTTTGACTCCCCCGGTAAACAAGGCCTAAGTCAGAAGAGGGACACCTCCCTCCCCCCTCTTCTACCTTATACACACATATATATATATAGAGGTAATGCTGGGCTTTCTCACTAGTCTGCCTAGTTTTGTCCCCAAACTAAACACTGGGATAGTATTTAGTAGTACGCTGTATTAAATATTTATTTGGAAAGTAAAAACTGTATATAGGTGATAGAAAAATTATCAAACACATACAAATTCAATATTCAAACAAAAAAAAAACACAAGCAGGATAGTTTCCCTTCAGGGTGAGTTAAAGGAAACCTGAATTAGAGAAATGTGGAGGCTGCCATTACTGACCTAGCCCTGGCTGTCACGTTATCCAATGGCTTCAGTGCTTTGTAAGACATTGCCTTAGAACACGTATGCAGATTATATGTAGCTTAAGGGGTTTTGATTTCACGCTGACCTCACTGATCCATGAGTATGAGTAGTAGTAGGATTGAAGACAGAGACAGCCAAGGATCGTTGATTTTTAAAAGGGTGTCTTCAAATGGCTGCCCCCTTATATTTGTCTTAGTACAAATTTATTTTTCTGCCGACGTGCATTCGTGTAATAAGCCTTAAAACCTTTTCAAACTGACTATTTTTAATAAAATAATGAATAATATTTTTTATCTTACATTTTCAAATTTCATGCACTGTATTTATGAATGTTAAACCAACCCTGTTTCCCTTTTCAAAATAAAATAAAAAAATATCCTGCATAAGAAAGATTTATAATCACCTGTCCTTAGGTTAGATGCCTATCCCCCCCACTGCCCTCAGTGGTTACTCCCAACAGCCCCTATGTGCGTACTGTGTCCTGTGGTGACATAGGGGCTGGCGGATGTAACCACAGCATGTGGCAGGGGATACAGCCATTGGGCACACCTGAAAAATCTGGAAGCAATATAAAGATTCTTAGAACGGGCAGCAGGTGAATAGACATGGCTTTTTTTTTGCAGGATTTTTTTACATTTTATTTTATTTTATAAAATAGTGACAGAGTCACTTTAAAAAGAGATTATAAGCTACCTGGAATTTTCTTTTTTTTTCCTGTACTGTTAAAATTGTATGACACACTATATATGCACTAAATCTAACTAATGTGTTATATTTTTATTTGGTGATATTTACAAATGTGAGCCTAAATCGTTATTTATGTAATAATATTTAAAGTTTATTTATAGATTTGTGATGGATGTTGTCATGGCTGCCAGATAAATAGCTGCAAGTCCTATGTGAAATATTTTAGGCATGTTTATGCTTTATCATGGACAGTGTTCTCATGAGACAAAGAGGAGAGGAGTTTATTGAAAACATAAAATAATATAAAACAAAATAATTTTTTGCATAATTGTTTTATTTTACTATTTTTTAATATGACAAAAAAAATAGTAAAATCTGTTTGTATTTTTGTGTCTGTTTGTATTTTTTTTTACATTTTATACTGATCTATTTTGAAATGTACTAACAGCTGTAAATCCCAAAATAAAACTTTCAAGTGTAAAACAATATGGATCAGATGTTGTCTTATTTAAAGGTTAACTAAAATCTATTTTTAGCATGAAGATATTTTGTGATATTATTATACTGATTGCCTGGAAGTTATTATGACAAATTTTTGAATTTGCATTTACTGCTCCATAATTTCATTACTGTAGTCCATACACAGGTGTTTGCAGAGGCCATTAGTATATCAGAGAAGTGGATTAGTGTTCCTTGGTAAAGAGTGTCTGTCACTTTGCCTATTCAGGGAAAAAAGTTTAGCCTAACCCCATAGGGGCTGCTGAGTGTAGTAGTCCATCTTTCACCCTGCCCAGCCAGGCACACACTTTTCAAGCATGAACTTGTTTTTTTTAGTATTTTATTGAGGAGGATTTAACTTGGATGGAGATAGGAAATGTATGAGATGCCCAGATAATTGACAATGGGACCAACTATATACACCACGGTATATACACAGTATATACAACCTCCTCTTCTCCTCCTGCACTTCCTTGCTTGCAGACTATCACTCCTTGCACATCAATTGCTTGCACTTCCCAGACCAGCTAGCACTGTAGGCCTGACGCTGGCTCAGCCAGGCCCAAAGCAGATGCCCTTTGCAGGCAGGGACCGTGGGCCCCCATGGTTTAGCAAAAACAGAAAGTTCCAGTGCTAGCTCTCCCGGTGGCTACTGCTCCCAGCTCTACCTCTTTAGGCACTGCCAGCCCTCCTGGATGCAGCTGCCCTTCTCCACTGCCCATGCCACCACAATCCTCCAGACTGGCTCTGCACCCATCCCAGACTGCTCCATCCCAGTCCTCTGAGGCATGCCTCCCAGTCCTTCGGACTGTGTGAACACTCACCAGCCCTCTTGGTTGCCTCTGTGGAACTCCTGGAGACTTGCCTGGCAGTGTTCTCCCACTGTCCTCTCTTGCTCTTCCTGGTCAGGACACCTCTGTGGGTTGTAAGAGGGTCCCGTCTGCACCCAAGCCCAGGCCCAAACCCCCCCCCCCCCAGACTGGGAAGCTACCTCAAAGGCCCCAACAGCCTAACAATCCATCTCCATCTTCCACCCGATCAACTCCTGCCCAGCTGGCCTGACCCTGGGTATTTAAGGTGGCCTGCCCCCTGCCAATCCAGATTGGGGATTGGTCAGGGCTTCTCATAATACCCCAGGTGTCTCCACCTCCCCTCTCCACCTTTATTTCCAGAAAACACCAGAAGAATCTGAAAAGAAGTGGGGGGTCCTAGTGACACCACCTGTGAGTTACCCAGCTCTATTCTGAGTCACTCCCAACCCAGATTACAAAAACACACCCTTGGCTACTCTTACAAAACTGTACTATCAATCTTAGAACACTAGAGGGTGCTACACTAGTAACAGGTTTTCTTTGTCAGAACATTCTTATTATCATTGAGTCAATTAATTACATGTAGTGCTACCCCTGTAGGATCTACTGTATTTAACTGGTTCTTCCTAAAACAGTGCAGAGGCCACCATTCAGACAGACAAGTTCATTCATTCTGGCTAAAGTAAACAGTCTACGACAGGGATGTCCATACCCGCGGCTTGCGGGTTCGCATGTGGCCCAAGAGAGTTTAGCATGCGGCCCAGGCATGTCTGGAGGGGCACCGTGCAAGCATAGGAGCCACTTTGATTAGAAGGGACGAGCTAGACACCGGCATGTATTGAGAGATGCCAGGGATGCCGTGCAAGCATAGCAGCCGCTGCGGCCAGGCACTGAGAATCAAGGCACGACTGGAGGGATGCAGAGGATGTAATTTTTGTAATAGCACTAGCAGCAGTGAATACAGGGACTTCAGATAGCACCAGGCAAGTAAATGCTGCATGTATCAAGAGGAGTGCTGGGAAGGTCAAAAACTTGCACACTCCTGGTCTAGGATGTCTTTTTAAGGTTAAGCTGGTAGAACTTGTAACGGAAGAGGGGTTGGGGTGGTATGGGACGCTCAAAAAAATGTTGACTTGTAACAGGAGGACACTCTTGCCTAGGCTGGGCTTCTCTGCACAGTCTTTCTACCAAGGGCTAAAAGGAATGGCCAGAACTGAGACCTTGCAAGAACTGTCTCAGAAAGTACTACTGCTGGCACTTATCCTTCAAAATAGCACACAGTCACTTGAATCTTGAGCTTAGGTCTATTCACACATGTTTCTCAAGGACAGCTAAACTCCCTCAGTACTCTCTATGTTGCAGGACAACCGCTCAGTTTCGAGATTCCACCAGAAGCTCTTCAGTGAGGAAGGGGTCAATACTCACAATGTCACAGGACAGTTACACATTTCCAGCTTCCAGCACTCTTTAGTGAGTCCTCCAGACCAGATCCTTCGATTAGACTGTTTAGTTAGCTCCAAAGATGATTAGAAATAGCCCCCCAGGCTCTGCCACAGGTGGGACCTTGATGAACATCAGCAAACTCTAGCAAAACTGCCTCAGAGGGGCAAAGTCCCTGAGGCTGTGGAACTTCTCCAGCAGGATAAGAACAAGGGCTGCTCCAGACCCCAGGCTATTTGTGTTCTCCCCAGCCACCTACTGGACACACCTCCCCAGGGATTGGCTGAAGCACACTAAATATTCAAGCTTCCCATTTGCCTCTCTCAGCCATCTATGTTCTAGAAGCCTCCAGAATGCAGGGGGAAGCAATCAAACCTGCAACCTGTGAATTCTAGAACAGCCCGAAGGTATCAATAGCTGCTCCAATGATTACAGAGGAGCCAAAAAGAACTAAAATAATCTATCAACCCAACAACCTATCTAGGATGGCGCTACATACCTTTTAAGCCGTGTCACAATAGTAATCTTGCCACTGGGGGCAACTTACACTTACCTACTCCTACAGTGTCACTAATTTGCTGTCAGAACCAGTGAAATGCAGCACTGCTCCCTTACTGCTGAACAAGATTCTGCAATGTTTCAGCTGGTGGGGGAGTGAAAATGCAGGTGAAGGTGAAATTAATATTTAGCGGTCCTGCTGCTGGCGATTTGCTACCAACAACAAGATCGCTAATGTGGCATGGCCCTTAATCCCATACTGGTGCCAACTCACAGATATCAGAGTGCCTAAGCCATAAGCAGTGTTGAAAACTCTGAATGCCTGTAACATCTATGTAAGTGTTGGATATTTACTGTATATAGAACTGCAAAACCATTATAGTTGAAAAAAATGCTAACAACTATGTTGCATATCTGCCACCTGATTATATATCAAGCTAAATAAGGTTAACCCTTAACACACTTGTGATGAAATGACTCAGCTAACAACTATTAAATAATAAATAGTGTGATGTTGCTACAAGCAAAACCCGCTGTACGGTTACAATGCGGCATTCCCTTATAATATTGCTAACTGCCTAACAAAGGGCCAGGACAAGGGGTGGGCAGGAGGGGCGGCTGCCCTGGGCACTGTGGTATCATGTGAGGTGGGGGGTGCCACAAGGAGATTGGGAGGAGGGGATTTGTGTTGGAAGGGGGGCTTTGGGGTGCGGCTGGGGGTATGTATTGTTCTAGGAGGAGACATTTTTGGCGGGGGGTGCTAAGGGTAGTGATTTAGGGGGATTTGTGTATGGGGAGGGATGGGGGGGGTTTGTGTAGGGGAGGGATGGGGGGGATTTTTGCTAGGAGAGGGGATTTGGGGGGAATTTGTGCTGGGAGGGGTAGATTTACAGTAGGGGGAGAAGATGTGTACTAGGAGGGGACATTTTAGGGGTAGAGAATTTGCGCTCAGAAGGGTGCATTTTTTTGGGGGGGGGCATTTGAGCTGGGCGGGGCAAAGATTTTTGCTGAGAGGGGAGATTTCAATGGGGGGAAGATTTGTACTGCAAGGAGGTGGGATTTATGCTTAGGGGTAAGCATGCAGATTAGTGCTCAGTGTTTTTGTGGGGGGATTATGTGTGGGGACACATAATGCTCATACATCTTAGGGGGGGGCACAGTTTGTCATGTTCGCCCTCGGCTCCAGATGACCTTGTCCAGGCACTGCTATTAGTCATGCACTCCATAAATCTGGCCTTTATGGAAGAATGGCAAGAAAAAAGGCATTTTTGAAAGGAAGCCATAAGAAGTCTCTTTTGCAGTTTGCACAAAGTCATGTGGGGGACACAGCAAACAAGTGGAAGAAGGTGCTCTGGTCATATGAGACCAAAATTTAGCTTTTTGTCCTAAAAGCAAAACTCTATGTGTGGCGGAAAACTAACACTGCACATCACCCTGAACAAAACATACCCACTGTGAAACATGGTGGTGGTGGCATCATGTTGTTGGGATCCTTTTCTTCAGCAGGGACAGGGAAGCTGGTCAGAGTTGATGGGAAGATGGATGGAGCCAAATACAGGGCAATCTTAGAAGAAAACCTGTTAGAGTCTACAAAGGAGTTGAGACTGGGGCGGAGGTTCACCTTCCAGCAGGACAACGACCCTAAACATACAGCCAGTGCTACAATGGAATGGTTTAGATCAAAGTATATTCATGTGGTAGAATGGCCCAGTCAAAGTCCAGACCTCAATTCAATTGAGAATCTGTGGCAAGCAGTGGCATCGCTAGGGGGTGGCTTTTGGGGCTATAGCCCCGAATCTGGGGCCCATAGCCCCGAGTCTCTGCAGGGGTCCCCAACCACAGGGCTGAGGCCCACCACCAGGCCGTGGCCTCTCTGCAGATGGGCTGCTAGTGTGGCTGGCAGCATGGGAGAGCCGGAGAGCTGGCAAGCAGCACGGAAGACCTGGGCGAGCAGAGAGATTACATCATCTCTCACTGCCGCCCTGTATCACTGCTGTTCCGCCCTCACTGTGTAGCCATGAGCAGCAGAGAGATTATATCATCTCTCACTGCATGCCTCCTCTCTGGTGACCATGATGTAAGGAGTGGCTCTCTGAGGACTCTGGGGTAAGGAGGGGGCTCTCTGGGGACCCTGATGTAAGGAGGAGGCTCTCTGGGGACCCTGATGTAAGTGGGGGATCTCTGGGGACCCTAAAGCAAGGGGGAGGCTCTCTGGGAACTCTGATGTAAGTGAAGGGCTCTCTGGGGACCCTGATGTAAGGGGGAGGCTCTCTAGGGACTCTGATGTAAGAGGGGACTCTTTGGGGACCCTGATTTAAGGGGAGGCTCTCTGGAGACCCTGATTTAGGGGAGGCTCTCTGGGGACCCTGATGCAAGGGGGAGGCTTTCTGGAGACCCTAATGTAATTAAGGGCTCTCTGAAGACCCTAATGTAAGGGGGGGCTCTCTGGGGACCCTGATGTAAGTGGGGGCTCTCTGGGAACCCTAATGTAAGTGGGGGGATCTCTGGGAACCCTGATGAAAGGAAGAGGCTTCCTGGGGACCCTGATGCAAGGGGGAGGCTCTCTGGGGACCCTAATGTAAAGGGGGCTCTCTGGGGACCCTAATGTAAAGGGGGCTCTCTGGGGACCCTGATGTAAAGGGGGAGGCTCTCTGGGGACCCTGATGTAAGGGAGAGGCTCTCTAGGGAACCTGATGTAAGGGGGAGGCTCTCTAGGGAACCTGATGTAAGGGGGAGGCTCTCTGGGGACCCTAATGTAAAGGGGGCTCTCTGTGGACCCTGATGTAAGGGGGAGGCTCTCTAAGGACCCTGATATAAGAGAGAAGCTCTCTGGGGACCCTGATGTAAGGGGGGGGCTCTCTGGGGACCCTGATGTAAGTGGGAGCTCTCTTGGGACCCTGATGCAAGGAGCAGGCTCTGTGGGGACTTGGATGTAACGGGGAGGCTCACTGTTGACCCTGATGTAAGGGGGAGGCTCTCTGAGGAACCCGATGTAAGGGGGAGGGCTCTCTGGGGGCCCTGATGTAATGAATATATACATATATATATACATATATATATATATATATATATATATATATATAGCGGGCACCTACTTTCATGTAGGTGACCTTTTCTGTGTTTAAATTACAAAGTACAGTTTCAGGAAAAATTTAGGCAGGCTTGTACTATTATAACAGGCCTTGGTGTTTGTTTTGGGAGCTGGGAGTGTCAGTGTAGTGCAGGGTGTGGCCACCTGTGCTTGGACCCAGAGATGCCTCCCCTTCCTTTCAGTGAAATGGTTCTGGAAGAGAGGTTGGACTTGGGATCTGAGTGACAGGCAGCTTGTGTGTGAGTTCTGGCCAATCATTAATTTGTTTGGCAGGAGGCGGGACTCTCATAAAAGCGGGGGGTCACATGGTAGTCAGGAGTCCAGTCTGGTGCCCAGAGAGGGGAGAGGTTTCCCTGCGGTGAGCCAAGAGCTCCCCCCCCCCCACGGGGAGGGAGGGGGAATCGGGACCTGCAGAATAGTTAATGACACCAGACAGCATGTAGTCGCTGGTGTTGCTGGACGCCCCTGAGGGGAAGGGAGCGTGCCAGACCAGAGAGAAGGGATGGAGAAGCCATTTCAGAAGAAGTAGCAACTAAGTGGAAGACAACTGGGCGATCGATCATTTATGAGTGGCACATGGACTGTTGATCAAGTGAGTGAAAGCCCAGGGGAGGGGTACTACCAGAGGCTGAGGGATGTTGGTACACAAGTCAGAGAGATAGGTGGAGATGGCCTGTGACTTTGGGTTCAACAATGCCCCGGGATTCCAATCAGTCAGGCGGGAGGAATTATTCAGAGTAATCTCTTCCTCAGCTCAACTTGGAAGTACCATACAGACGGGAAGTAGTGGTCAAAAGGCAGCAGTAAAGCTTCCAGCACAAGTAGAGATACAGACTGATCCTAAAAAGTTCTGCAGGTGAAGAAGTTATTCAGAGTGACTCTTTATAATATATTCTCTAGTAAATCCACGTCCGTCTTCCCCACTGAAGAAATCATTCAAAGTGATTTTTTATAGTCCGCATTGTTCTAAGTCTTTGCATAAGAAGGCAAAGAAAAGATTATGAAGCAACAAAAGAGCATCTCAGAAAATCCTTCTCCTATCCCAGTTTATGTTATATTAATAAAGCAAGAGAAAAGCACAATATGGACTGTTTCTATTTCTATGGGCTGCGATGGGCTAGGTGGAAAACGTGATTTACGGATATAATATATAATCAGCAGCCCCTGCGGGGGTAAGTGCTACATATATATACACACACATATATCATATACATGTGTATGTCCGCCCAAGCGTATGACTTTCTTTACTTCGCTGTTATGGGCTCTAGCCCCAGGTCTTTTGTAGACCTAGCAATGCCCCTGGTGGCAAGAAATTTCTGCTCACAGACGCTCTCCATCCAATCTGACAGAGCTTGAGCTATTTTGCAATGAAGAATGGGCAAAAAAATCACTCTCTAGATGTGCAAAGCTGGTAGCGACATTCCGAAAAAGAATTGCAGCTGTAATTGCAGTGAAAGGGGGTTCTACAAAGTATTGACTTAGGGGGACTGAATACAAATGTACCCCACACTTTTCAGATATTTATTTGTAAAAAAATTTGAAAACCATTTATCATTTTCCTTCCACTTCACAATTATGTGCTACTTTGTGTTGGTCTATTACATAAAATCCCGATAAAATACATTTATGTTTTTGGTTGTAACATGACAAAAATGTGTCAAATTTCAAAGGGTATGAATACTTTTTCAAGGCACTGTATGTATGTGCCAGACCTGGCCGATCTCCAAAGAAGCTGGAAATACCTGTAATAGGCATTGCTACTACAGTAATCATCACTAGCTTCAGGTTCCCATGCCGAGCAGCTGCCCTTCTGCTTAGTCAACACAGGATGTCGCTCACTCGGCACAGATGCCATTCAGAGAACACTTTGCATTTTCTCAAGTTAGACCAATACCAACGTAACGACGCAAAAATATCTAAACCTTAACTTCAACTCTTAGCACTAGGTGGCAGCAGCAGAGCATGATTTTCATACAAGTTACATTCGACATAGACATACGTGTTAGAGCAACTCAACATAGCTGGGTAAGGTCCATGTGAAAGAAATAATTTATGGTGTCATAACTATATCTTCTTTCGTTATGGTTAACCCTATAAAAAATAATATTTTGTATGAAACATTTATAGAACAATAAATTTATCTATATTAGACTATTTTAGATTATTTCTAATTTTTTTTTTTTAGATAAGGAGGATGGAAATACATGCAGACATACATCCTCATCCACTTCCCCTCCCAATGGGAACATAGCTGGCGTCAGTCCTTTCTATTATAACAATTAGGAGTTAGGAATTATATATTGTGTCATATAACTGTTATATCTTCTGTCGGTATGGTTAACATTATGTCAAATGTATCTATAGAAAAGTAGATTTATTTAAAATAGACTTTTTTAGATTTATTTAAATGTTGTTTTTTTACATAAGACAGATAGACATAGACTAGATAGATAGATAGATAGATAGATAGATAGATAGATAGATAGATAGATAGATAGATAGATAGATAGATAGATAGATAGATAGATAGATAGATAGATAGATAGATAGATCATTTTATCTGTATTGCCACAACTAGTAAGTAAATATCATTAGGTAAAACCACAAGCACTCATCCATTTCCCCTCCCAATAATAAATACATGCTCACTGACCGGCAGTGATTATGCTGTTGTTGATGGATTTCGGTTCATAATGGAAAGTTTGGGGTCACTGGGAGCATTAGATGCAGGAAATGGAATCTAGGTGGAGGTTTGATATTTCAGACCATTAAATTCTCACCAGGGCGGATTATAAAGCAGATCTGTAGGTCAGAGCTGGCTCTGGGTAATGAGGGAGAAGTATGAGTCTGGTTGGGGATGCTGTGTTTTCTACTTCTTTAACTGAAGAGCCTATTCAGGTTAATGTGCATTAAAAGGGCTCAAGGTCTCCAGTAGAAAGTCTCCGAAAGGGGTTGAGCAATTAGCCCTGTCCTGAACAGATTTCCATAATCTAGGAAATAATATTCTTATGTTTGTAGATGTATTTAATTGCTCAGGAAAAGATGAAACAGCTGGAAACAAGTAGAAAAGACATGTGCACCAACATAGAACAGGAATCCCCTCGTACTGTGGGAGAGGACACACTAAAATGGTCCCCTTGTAGAAAATGTAGTGAGATAGGCCTGTATGGGAGCAAAGTGAAGAATGGTGGGAAGACCATCTGTATATGGCCAGCAGTGAAATGTACATGACATACAGATTCTGCTGCCAAGGACACTGGCGTGTCTGCCCAACACCTTCTTCATGCACACTTCCAGACCACCCTGCATGTTTCAAGGCTATGTCCCTTTATTAAAGTGGAGATGTGGGCTGGAAGTGGACATGGAAATGTGGACCCACCTGAGGAACATTGGGTGTTCTTAGCTAGAGCACCAGTGTTTCATACAAGCCCAAGCACCATGAATTGGTGATTTTCTATTGTATTACATCCAGGAGGCCAGCAGTGTCAACTTGTTGGCAAGTTATTGGATGTTTGAGAGGAAGAAAGATCCCAAGTCTTGTTTCAAGACCCATGGCCAGCAGGTGCAGACAAATTCGGTTTGGAGGAATACCAACATTCTATGAATCATTCTACGTTTAGCTGGATGTGATACAGTGCGTTTGTATGGTCCATAGTGCACTCTATCACATCCAGCTCCTCCATTCTGTTAATTGCAACACTCTGAGAATGTATATAAGGACTTACAAGAGAAATCTCCTATAGTGTAGCACATACAACTTGACAACGGGCCCATAGGTCAAAATGTGTGGGGCAGAGAGCAGGGGTGATGTGGAATGCTGTTTTGTGGATGTTGGAGATATGGATCTTACATGTATGTTTTTACTACTTATTTTAATAAATGGTTATGTGCTACACAATGCAAGATTTATCTTTTATGTTCGTATATCCATTCTGAGAGCAATACTATTAATAGTACTGCTAAGGTGACCTGGAAGATACCATGGTGTACCTACTGATTGTGGACAGACTGTTCCTAGCTCCACTTATCTTTTTATGAATTAAAGTATAATTAACAGCAATTTAAATTACCCCAATCTCATCAGCTTTTGAACCCAACACACCCCATTTAAATCTCATTGTATGAAGGTGTCAGAGGACCAATAAAATGAGGAAGGGTTTCCGCGCTCACGGACTAAGGTTTGCAGCCTCCCCTTACACACACCCCCAAGGGGGTGAGGTTAATGTTATGAGAAATTGTAAAAGGGGTATGTGGCACTACCTTAATCAGGGTACCTAATAAATATAAATAATCCGGGCTCATATGTGCAGAGCGACAGTCACTCAGCCAAAAAACCATTAATTTGTGAATGTGGGTATACACCTTTTAAACTTAGTGAACCGTGCTAATGTTTACAAACCCGTACCATACTCTTACATATATCTACGGTGTGATTAACCATCCAAACCAGTATGGGTAATGTTAAATAAAATTATTAAATAGAAAAAAACCCATAAACACCACCACCTATTGCATAGAGAGGAATCTGTCCAGTAGAAATCTCCCCTGCAAGTGATGTGATATTCAGTCTCCAACTGTCACTAATCAGTACGTGCAAATGTGATATAACATATATCCAAATTCCGTGTTGATCCACTTTCCCATCCACAGTCAGAATAAATGGATTGGGGACATAAGTCTTACATCAATTCACCATGTGTTGCAAGAATAATGCAAAAAATGTGATATAAAAAATATATATAGAAAAAATCTGCAAATAAACTATATAGTTCCAACATAGGCAAAAAATAAACTATATAGTTCCAACATAGGCAAAAAATAAAAATATAGGCAAAAAATAGTGCATATATAGTGCATATAGTTCCAGCAAAAACAAAGATCTGTGACTTTCGTGAGGAAAACAGCTGATATCCGGTGACTTGCGGTGCTCCCCCTCAAGGAGCTGGTGTAGGGAGCTGGTGAGTGGGGATCCTTGAGGGGGAGCACCGCAAGTCACCGGATATCAGCTGTTTTCCTCACGAAAGTCACTATTCACAGATCTTTGTTTTTGCTGGAACTATATGCACTGTATATGCACTATTTTTTGCCTATATTTTTATTTTTTTATCACATTTGCACGTACTGATTAATGACAGTTGGAGACTGGATATCACATCACTTGCAGGGGGGATTTCTACTGGACAGATTCCTCTCTATGCAATAGGTGGTGGTGTTTATGGTTTTTTTTCTATTTAATAATTTTATTTAACATTACCCATACTGGTTTGGATGGTTAATCACACCGTAGATATATGTAAGAGTATGGTACGGGTTTGTAAACATTAGCACGGTTCACTAAGTTTAAAAGGTGTATACCCACATTCACAAATTAATGGTTTTTTGGCTGAGTGACTGTCGCTCTGCACATATGAGCCCGGATTATTTATATTTGTACTCGGAGTCAATCTGTGATAGTGTGACAAGGAACAAAAAGCAACAAGACAATAGACCTGCGTTGTGCCCTGGTCAAATGGTCAGTATGCCTAAAAGGGGGCATACCCAAGTATGAATTGAAATAAAAATAGAAAAGAAAAAGGGAATGGGTGGGTGGGACACGAGATCCTACGACCGCAAGCAAGGAGAAGAAGGAGGGCAGGCTTTATGCAGCCTGACTCCTCCTACAATAACAGGCTGACCTGCGGTCAGCCTTACACTTGTACTCGGAGTCAATCTGTGATAGTGTGACAAGGAACAAAAAGAAACAAGACAATAGACCTGCGTTGTGCCCTGGTCAAATGGTCAGTATGCCTAAAAGGGGGCAAAAATGACCATTAGGATGAATATGATACCAAATTATAGCCCACTGAAATTACGAATACACTAACAAATAACAAATGCTTATGGTATCTCAAAAATGGCTCTGGCCAACCCAGAGAAACCAGACGACCTCCACCTACCCAACGGGCTGGAGTCCCTGGCACAAATACACCGAACCTGCTCCTATCACTTATGACCCAAACCGGGTATAAGCCTGCCCTGAGCACCTAGCTGGTACCCAACATGAAGGAGACCATGAGAATGTGATAGATACCACACGGGAAAATTTGACCCATGGTGAGAAGTCCGCTGATCACAGCCGGAGGGCTACTCTTCAAGAACCCTGAGGATACTAATAGAATGCGCAGTAAATAAAGAAAGTCTGTCGGGGTCTCCAACAACATGAAAAGCTGAGCCCAACCAGAAACGCCCTGACAATGCCATGCCGATACGTGATAAAAGGGCCAAAAACCGAACCAAGTAGGAAGCCTACTGATCCTGACCTAGAGACTTGAGAATATTCGGAAACCACTAACCCCCTGAGCCTGTAAAAGTTGCTGGAGCTGCCATGCCGACTTACCATAGTTCCATGCTTCCGCCAATCCTAGCCAAAAGTAACTAGGAAATAAAAGGTCGTGTGCATACCAGAGAGAAATACCAGTCCCCTGGGTAACCTACTCCGCGTAAGTGGCATGCCACTGGGACAGCAACATGAACTACGAAAGAACATGAGCATGCTGAGACCCTGCGACAGGAACGTAGCTGCCTGAAAGGACGAAACACATGTATTATGCGAGCTACAAACCGTAAGCAGCCTAAGCACCGAAGCTGCAAGAAACCGCAAACTACATGAAACCCTGGTAGCACGAGAACGTGAATGATAAACAGCATGAGAAACATGAGAACGCGAGTAACCTTGGGAAAACCTGAGAAAACCTAGAAGAACGAGAGAAACATAAGTGAGACTATTGCATGAGAAACGTAAATTGCATGGGAAACGTAAATTGCATTAGAAACGTAAAATTGCATGAGAAACGTAAAATTGCATGAGAAACGTAAAATTGCATGAGAAACGTAAATTGCATGAGAAACGTAAAATTGCATGAGAAACGTAAATTGCATGAGAAACGTAAATTGCATGAGAAACGTAAATTGCATGAGAAACGTAAATTACACGAGAAACGTGAGTTTGTATGAAATACATAAACAGCGTAAGAACAGATGAGGAGACTTGCCACCGAACAAGCCAATTAAAAACGATCACCTCAATCTGTCAACCCATAGACGTGATGGGTATTCAACAGTGGTAGAACATGAACAACCCAGCTGTTTAACAACAACCAAATAACATACATAACAAGCAGCCCCAAGACATAATACCCCTGTTACCTGATAATGATGATGTGGGTGCAGGAATGGCAAGACCAATAGCGCAAGAATGTGAACCTAATGATGACACCCCCCTACTGTATGCAATGAGTGAGCCCGAGCAACCTGCAGCGCCTGAACAGGAAATTAAAAACGAACACTCAGGGCTAAGATACCCACAGACAGAGGTGGGTAAAAGTAAGTGTAATGGTGAACGTGCACGTATGACGTATGGAAACAGGCGAGAAGATTGTGGGACAACAATCAATTAAAAAACGAAACCTCAGCCTGTACAGATCTGTAGACGTGACAGACCCTGAATATGAGCACTAGCTAACAGAAATGCAGTGAATGAAAAACTGCGACAAACATATGACATAAACATATATCATAACCGTAAAATACATGGGAACCCGAGGGAAGCAAGGAAAGCGAGAGAAGCCTGGGAAAGCGAGAGAAGCCTGGGAAAACGAGAAAAGCAATGGAAAACGAGAGAAGCAATGGAAAACGAGAGAAGCAATGGAAAACGAGAGAAGCAATGGAAAACGAGAGAAGCAATGGAAAACGAGAGAACCTTAAATGCATGAAAACACTGTAAAATTTGCATGAAAACACTGTAACTGCATGAAAACACCCGAAAGCAACATGGAAAACAAGAGAAACAAAGACACGAGATCCTACGACCGCAAGCAAGGAGAAGAAGGAGGGCAGGCTTTATGCAGCCTGACTCCTCCTACAATAACAGGCTGACCTGCGGTCAGCCTTACACTTATTAGGTACCCTGATTAAGGTAGCGCCACATACCCCTTTTACAATTTCTCATGTCAGAGGACCAATACTCGCACAGCTAATGCTAATGCTACAACTAGTGCTCACTACTATGCACCTAATGCTTGTGCACATGTACCAGCACACAAGGGAGCTCCAGCTAATATCCAGCATGGGAAATAGCAAATAGCAAGGTGTTGAGGTTAATACCAAGCACAAAAACACAGTTATTAAAAGTAGCACACTTACATGTCAGAAATCACAAATCCACAAATGGATGGTGACGCAGCAATACAAGTGCACTTTCAAGTGCTGTCTGTGTAGATCTGAGGGGGACATGCAAGGGAAATAATTAACAGCATTTTTTCTTGCACGTGATTGGATGATAAAACTATCAGAGCTTCCCCTAATTTCAGAGCTTCCCCTCAGGTCTACAGCGATCTACAGCGACTTGTAGTGCAGAGTGGATTTCCCTTTAGTAATTCAACCCCTTAGTATGTTTATCTATGGACTAATTATCAATACATTGGACAGAGGAGTGCTGGATGCCTTGTGTAATTTTTACACATTTCTTTGTTTTAATATCCGGCATGTACTGACACACAGGAGCATCTGTGTGCACCAGAGCGCATCGGCACGCATTGGCACGCACGTCCACACGCATAGGCAGCAAGCTGCCTATTTAACCACTTCAGCTCCGGAAGGATTTGCTCCCTAATGACCAGGCCATTTTTTGTGATACCCCACTGCGTCGCCTTAACTGACAACTGCGTGGTCATGCGATGCTGTACCCAAACAAAATTTATGTCCTTTTTTTCCCCACAAATAGAGCTTTCCTTTGGTGGTATTTGATCACCTCTGCGGTTTTTATTTTTTGCGCTATAAACAAAAAAAGAGCGTCAATTTTGAAAAATAAACACAACATTTTTTACTTTCTGCTATAATAAATAACCCCAAAAAATGTAAAAAAATGAATTTCTTCATCGATTTAGGCCGATAAGTATTCTTCTACATATTTTTGGTAAAAAAAAAATGCAATAAGCGTATATTGATTGGTTTGCACATTTATTCAGTGATCAGAGCTAAAAATAGCCACTGCTTACTGTATAAATGTCACTGGCAGGGAAGGGGTTAACACTAGGGGACGTTCTAGAGGTTAAATGTGTTCCCTCAGTGTATGTTCTAACTGTGGGGGCTGGGACTGACTGGTGGAGGAGACGGATTGCTGTTCATAATCAGTATGAACAGCAGATCTGTCTCCTCTCTCCTGACAGAACGGAGATCTGTCTGTCTACATTGACAGACCTCTGTTCTGTCTCTCTCAAGAGCGATCACGGGTGCCCAGCAGACATCGCAGCCGCCGGGCACGTGCATCAGCTCCTACATCACGCGGCAGATGAGCGTGTCTCTATACCCCTTAAAGCGCCCTCCGTACAGCTACAGCGATTTGCCTAGGGGAGCCAACCTGCTGCCGTATAACGACGGCAGCTGGTCGGCAAGTAGTTAAAGTGGAGTTCCACCCACTTTTACAACTCTTCAGCATCCCTCACTAAACTGTGCACTGTAAACAAATTGGATATTTTTAAAAAAATTTTCTCAGCACCTACTCTATATCTGCTGTGTTCATTTTTCACTTCCTCCTCCCTGGCCGCGGCCCATCGCATCAATATCCTGTTTGCAATGCCTTCTGGGAAGGGACGGCAACTTCCTCTGAAACTGCCATTGCTATGGAAACCTGACCTGAAACCTATTACACTGCTTGTGCTGCACTGAGTATGTGCGATCTCTGCAAGGATGAGATCCAGGAAGAAATACAGTCTGGCTTCAGATGCCCACACTTAAGATGGCCACGGCCTGCTGTAAGTTTACAAAATAACAAACTACTGCTATAAACTAACAAAACAGACCTTAGTTTACAGACTAAATTTACTAGAATACATTAAGCTTGTGTATTATAGGGGTATTTTTATTTAAAAAGTATAATTTCGGCCGGAACACCACTTTAAAGTAAACCATGGTGTGTGCTAATCGCTGGATGTTCTTCAGCTTCCTTGTGACCCGTGTTCCTGCTTATGCTGACTGATCCCCCGTGGCTGACCCAGCTAGTTCTTGACCTTGCTCTGTGGATTTTGAATTCCAACCTCGGCTTGCCTCTGACTACTCTGCCTGCTTCCCTTTTGTTGACCTCAGCCTGCTACTGGACCTCGCGCTGCCCACTCCCCTGGTGCTGACCTCAGCCTGCTACCTGACCACACTTTGGCCTCACTGTGTATGACCCTGGCTTACCCTGACAATGTCTCTGTTCCTGGCAGGGATCTGCTACCAAGCTACCAGCCCCCGTGCTTCTCTGAGCCTTGTACCTCTGTAAGGGAAACCCTCTCATCAGCTCTGCCTCCAACCAAGGTACATGACAGAAGTCGATGCTTTAGAGGCACTTCAACAATGTATTTACCATTAAAAGATATCAAAATGTAAAAAAACACTCTGATCCTAGCGCTCAAATGGATACAGAGTGATTTGACGCACTTTAAGCTATCGTTATAAGGTAAAACACGAAACAAAAACACTAACAATATACTTTCTAAAAATAGAATAGTATTAACAGCGCTTGCATTGAATATTCATTCATGCTGATAGTTAATCATTAAGTGCTATAAATTTTCCTTGTTGTTATACTAGTACAGTCCACCTGCCCTCCTGGAGACTGCAGTATGCAACACAGGGTAATCCTAATCTTTGGGCAGGTTTAGCATTAATATACAATGCAAATGCAAATATACATACAATACAATGCAATAAGATGCAATGAAACTGCCACTGGATCTTATACATGTGAGATTAAAAAGTACAAATAAAATTGAAATAAAGTAAAAAGTCCCAAGTAGAATGTGATTCAAATAAATAGTGGGCAATTAGCGGTGCCCAATTAATGTCCAACATTATTGCACATTAATTTCCCAGTGTTGCATACTGCATTCCCCAGGAGGACAGGTGGACTGTACTAGTATAACAACAAGGGAAATTTATAACACTTAATGATTAACTATCAGCATGAATGAATATTCAATGCAAGCGCTGTTAATACTATTCTATTTTTAGAAAATGTATTTACCATATACTTGTTTTCTGATCAATCTCCTAACATGGGGTTGGCATGTGCAGCTTGGGAGAGAGAACTAGACTTACAACTGTCTGAAGACAGTTGGGAAGCCCTTAACACATCAGCACACAAAGGCTTTCTGAATGTAGCAGTTCAACAAAAATGGCTATAAACTTAGATCAAGAACATCATCCTTACTCCACAGATTTTTTCCAATTGTCTCCAACTGTCCTACAGATGCTGGAAGGGCAATAAGGAGAAAAGCACATTGTTGCTCACCTGTGGACATCATCGGATCTTCAGCACTTTTGGAGAGAGGTACACTAAATTAGTAACTACATTATTATTACTATTATACAGGATTTATATAGCGCCAACAGTTTACGCAGCGCTTTACAATATAAAAGGAGACAATACAGTTACAATACAGTAAAATACAAGAGGATTAAGAGGGCCCTGCTCAGAAGAGCTTACAATCTAATAGGGTGGGGAAGGTGGTACAAAAGGTTGTAACTGTGGGGAATGAGCTGATAGAAGTGGTAGGAGATTAGTTGGAGACGTGATAGGCTTCCCTGAAGAGATGAGTTTTCAGGGATCGCCTGAAGGTAGCAAGAGTAGGGGATAGCCGGACCAGTGGAGGTAGCGAGTTCTAGAGGATGGGAGAGGCTCTGGAGAAATCCTGGAGACGAGCATGGAAGGAGGAGATGAGAGAGCTTGAGAGTAGGAGGTCTTGAGAAGACCGGAGAGGACGATTTGCATGATATTTGGAGACAAGATTGGTGATGTAGCTCGGGGCAGAGTTCATACTTGCCAACAGTCCCGATTTTCCCGGGACAATCCCGATTTTGGGACCCTCGTCCCGATTGGAGAGTGTCCCGAATCGGGATTTTCCATAAGGAAAATCGGGAATGTTGTTTTTTGTTTTTTTTGGAGCAGCGGGCTCCAGCAAAATGGCGGCCGGCGCCGCCGCTCTAGCTGCCTCTAGTGTTGAGTGGAGAGGGGAAGGGGGCTCGATCCGTGCAGCCAATGAAGTGGCTTCTTTGGCTGCACGGCCCCTCCTCTCTCCACTGAAGCGAGCAGAAGACACCGGCGCCGTGACTTCCTGAAAGTTCCCCAGCCCCGTACTGCGCAAGCGCTGCGCCTGCGCAGTACAGGGGGTCCGCCATTGCCGAGGGGAACTTTCTCGGCAGAACACCGGCCGCTCCTCCACTGAGCGGGGGCCGGGCTGCATTGAGGGGGGGAGGCTGCACTAACTGAGGGGGGCTGCACTGAGGGGGGGCTGCACTGAGGGGGGGAGGCTGCACTAACTGAGGGGGGGCTGCACTGAGGGGGGGGCTGCACTGAGGGGGGGGAGGCTGCACTAACTGAAGGGGCTGCACTGAGGGGGGGCTGCACTAACTGAGGGGGGGCTGCACTGAGGGGAGGCTGCACTGAGGGGGGCTGCACTAACTGAAGGGGGGGCTGCACTGAGGGGGGGAGGCTGCACTAACTGGGGGGAGGCTGCACTAACTGAGGGGGGCTGCACTGAGGGGGGGCTGCACTGAGGGGGGGCTGCACTGAGGGGGGGCTGCACTAACTGAAGGGGGGCTGCACTGAGGGGGGGCTGCACTAACTGAGGGGGGGGCTGCACTGAGGGGGGCTGCACTAACTGAGGGGGGCTGCACTAACCGAGGGGGGGGCTGCACTGGCGGGGGCACCTGATGCAAGGACAGACTCTGGCGGGGGCACCTGATGCAAGGACAGACTCTGGCGGGGGCACCTGATGCAAGGACAGACTCTGGCGGGGGCACCTGATGCAAGGACAGACTCTGGCGGGGGCACCTGATGCAAGGACAGACTCTGCCGGGGGCACCTGATGCAAGGACAGACTCTGCCGGGGGCACCTGATGCAAGGACAGACTCTGCTGGTGGCAGGCGACGTGGCTAGTGACACGCTCAGGGATCCCACTGATTCAGCATTATGGTGAGTTGAATGATTTAATTTTATATTACAATGTAATAATAGAAATAATGCGCTTCAATCATCCTGACACCATAACAACCATGGTGCCGGGATGATTGAAGTGTTAACACCAGGTGTTTGGAGTATCTTTATCTGCTGATTGTTAAACTTTCTAGAATACACATATTTCTATTGTTGTGTAGGACCTGGGGCTGCTGTCCCGTCATTCCTCTCTCCCCCTCTCCCTCTCCCCCCCTCTCCCTCTCCCCCTCTCCCTCTCCCCCTCTCCCTCTCCCCCTTTCCCTCTCCCTCTCCATCCCTCATTCATCTCAGACTCTAACCACACCCTCTTGAGCCACGCCAATTTAAGCCACGTCCACTTTCATGCAAGCCACACCCACTTTTCATGCAAGACACGCCCACTTTCTGCGTAAGCCACGCCCACTTTCCTGTAAGCCATGCCCATTTTTCGCCGCGACGCGCTCCGCACGCCGCAACTATTATTTTTTGCTAGACCACGCCTACAAACTAATGCCCCGCCTCCTAATTATTGATCGGCTCCGGCTACAGCCAAAAAAGTGTCCCACATATTTTTTTTGCAATGTTGGCAACTATGAGAGTTGTGAATGGCTTTGTATGTTGTGGTTAGTATTTTGAATTTAATTCGCTGGGTGATTGGGAGCCAGTGCAGGGATTGGAGGAGAGGGTTTGCAGACACTGAGCGGTTGGTAAGGTGGATAAGTCTGGCAGCAGCATTCATGATAGACTGAAGAGGGGAGGAGCCTATGGAGAGGCAGGCCAAAGAGAAGGGAGTTGCAATAGTCAAGGCAAGAGATAACGAGGGAGTGAATGAGGACCTTGGTGGTTTCATTTGTTAAAAAGGGGAGAATTTTAGAGATGTTACGGAGGTGAATTCTACAAACTTTTGACAACGATTGGACTTGGGGTTGAAATGACAAATGAGTCTAGGATTATACCTAGTACCCTGGCGTGAGTGGAGGGCCTGATGGTTGCACATTCACCTTAAACTCCAGCCCAATATCTCCTACACCAATCATCTTTGCCCTGACAATCCTATTTCAAGTCCCTGGTAATGCACATGGTCAATGCCTCCAGAATATGTATCCCTGTACACTGGTGATCCAAACAACCCCCAACCATAAAAGAATGATTCACTAGACTTAAAAAAAAATAGTGAAGATGGAAGAGCTAATACATATTTCTCAAGACAGAATCACTAAATTCACTGCTACATGGTCATGTTGGATCCACTTTAAAACAACTACAGAATGTCAAACCTATTATAGGCACTATCTTGACAAAGAACACTTATGCCGCGTACACACGGTCGGACTTTACGTCAGACTTTGCCCGGCGGACTTTTCGACGTACTTTACAACGGACTTTCTGAATGAACGAACTTGCCTACACACAATCCACCAAAGTCTGTCGAATTCGTACGTGATGACGTACGACCGGACTAAAATAAGGAAGTTCATAGCCAGTAGCCAATAGCTGCCCTAGCGTGGCTTTTTGTCCATCGAACTAGCGTACAGACGAGCGGACTTTTCGACCGGACTCGAGTTCGACGGATAGATTTAAAACATGTTTCAAATCTAAGTCCGTCCAACTTTTGAGCAAACAAAGTCCGCTGGAGCCCACACACGATCGAATTGTCAGACGAAATCCTGTCTGCCAGGCAAAGTCTGCCGTAAAGTCCGCTCGTGTGTACGCGGCATTAGTCTCATAAGTTGCATTTCACTTCAGGTATTATTTAGGTTCCATTTACTGTCAACAGTACCTGATGTTAATATGGAAGTTTCTATACCCTGGTGGGAGGGGAGCTCCTATACCCCTCTTTCTTCTTGACTTCTTCTTTCTTCTTTAACTCTTTTTCATCCCCTCCTTCCCTTCCCTTGCATTCTTCCCTCTTTTTTATTTTCTCTTCTTGTTTCCTGACTTCCCATCTTATCCCCACTCTGTTTTTTACTGTTACTACTACCTACGCTGATTTCTCTCCTTAGTTACGGGACTTTCCAGGAAACTCTAAATTCCAGCACATGCACTGTGCATGCACAGTCAAAGTCCCCTTCCTACCCCTTCACCTATTTCACCAATGCATTTCTTAGATTTATGACTATTTGTATTTCTCATACCGTTCCAATCAAGGTCTAAGAAGAGTCATATATTTTATTTACTGTGGAACATTATTTGGTCCCGTAACCAAGTCCCAAAACATGTTATGTTTGGTTGTTGGGCAATTGTTGCCCAGGAGTTTGGAACAAGTATGGGTGGGTATTCTTATCTTAGTGTGCTCTTCCTTATAGCCCTATTGATGACTTTTTCATAATTCTTCTAGAGATTTATCTGGCTGCAAGTTAATTTATGATGCTTAACAGGGCTTTTTTCCTCAAAGAATAGGTGCAGGAACTCAACCACGCCCCCCCCTAAAATTGCTAGGGGAGAGGAGCGCACCGCATCAATAGTGGGTGTGGCCAAGCTACATTAACATTGGTAGGGTCTTAAAGGGACATTGTCTAAGTAAAGGTAAACCCCTTTCCTTGAACTTGTGTCTACAGGTAAGCCTATAATAAGTCTTAGCTGGCATGCATAGGCAGCAACTGATGCTAACTGCAGAAACACAGCCATAGTGCCTACCGCCCTCCTTCACACTCACCTCACTTTTGCACCTCCCTGCCCTCCGACACCTTGGCACACTGCCACCTTCACACCTTTCTTACATCTTAAAACATCTTACCAGCTCACTCCTCATACATATCCTTTCGGTACACACTGCCGGAGGTTACATCCCTCCCGGTGGGATCTCTCGGGATAGTCATTGAGCTCCCTTCCCGCCCACATTGTCAGCAGAAGCCGGCAGTATTGATGCTCCACCCTGGAGCTATTTCTGCAGCCAGCTGTAGAGCAAGAGGCAGCAGAGTGCTGAGGGGAGATAGAGGGGGAAAGAAGGGTAGCGAGGATACCGTGGTATGGCATAAAAGAATGACAGGGGTATAATGCTCCCTTACGCTATCCAAAATGAAAAAAATAAAGTTTTGAGTTTAGTTCTTCTTTAACACCAACTGTATGGTCAAAATATGAACACCTCTTTGAATCACTGAATTCAGGTGTTTTCAGTGACAGGCATTGTTAATGCAAAAATGATACAAAGACATTTTAGACAATTGGGATTTTGAGAAGCCATTAAAGATACACTATACTACTAAAAGTTTTGGGACTTTTGACGCCTGCCTTTACACGCAAATAAACTTTAATAGCATCCCAGTCTCAGTTCGTAGGGTTCACGATTGAGTTGGCCCACCCTTTGCAGCTATAACAGCTTCAACTCTTCTGGGAAGGCTGTCCACAAGGTTTAGAAGCGTGTCTATGGGAATGTTTGACCATTCTTCCAGAAGTGTCTTTGAGAGGTCAGGCACTGATGTGGACTAGAATGCCTGGCTCGCAGTCTC